>CAUYUJ010015841.1:97619-145119 GCA_963575745.1 Prorocentrum cordatum
TGATGATGATGATGATGATGATGATGATGATGATGATGATGATGATGATGATGATGATGATGATGATGATGATGATGATGATGATGATGATGATGATGATGATGATGATGATGATGTTTTTTGTTTAATAAAAAGATGAGAATCTACGATTTTGGCCTCTTCGGGCCGCCCCGGGACGCCTCTCGGATCTTTCTTGGTTCCTCTTGGAGGTTACCTGGGAGCCTCGAGAGCCGTCGGAAGGCTGACTTGAGCTGCTTGGGAGCGTTTTGGACCATCCTCTCGCATTCTGGGGTCGGGCCCTCCTGGAGCGCTGTGGAGGCCCCCCAGAACGCCCGGGGGAGCGGTACTGGGAGCGTTCCCGAGATGTTACGGGAGGTGTGGCCCGGGGCCGGGGGGGCTCTATTGGGGTGCTTCCTGGGGCGTCTTCGGGGCCTCTTTTGGTGTTTTTTCTAGTCTCATGGGGGCCTCTTGGAGAGTGGGCGCTACTTGGAGCCTCTTGGGGTCTCCCGGGGGTCTCTGGGGCCGAAAGGCGCGAATTTCCGGTTCCTCGCGCCACCTTGGGGCGTTCTTGGGCGGTTTGGGCGCCTCGTGGGCCGTCTTGGCCCCCTCGTGGGCCGTCTTGGAGCCCTCTTGGGGGCATCCTCGACCGACTTGGGTGCCTCTTGGGCCGTCTTGGACGCAGTGGAAGCCCAAAAGGCGAAAACGCCAAAAACATCAGTTACACTATAGGAAATCTACGATTGTTGCTGATTCAGGCTCTATTGGAATGCCCCTTGGGGCGTGTTCGGGGACTCTTCTTGTATTCTTGCTGGTCTCTTCGGGACCTCTTGGGGCTTCTTGGGCGTTCCTTGGAGCTTCTTAGGGTCTCTTGGGTGGCCTCTTGGGCCAACTGGCTCGCATTTTCGGTTCCTCGTCCCCGTCTTGGGCGCCGACTTGGGGCGTTGTTGAGCGGTTTAGGCGTCTCGTGGGCCGTCTTGGCCCCCTCGTGGGCCGTCATGGAGCCCTCTTGGAAGCATCCTCGACTGGCTTGGGTGCCTCTTGGGCCGTCTTGGACGCAGTGGAAGCCCAAAAGGCGAACACGCCGAAAATAGCAGCTTTCCCATAGGAAATCGACGATGTTGGGGCTTTATTGGGGTGCCTCTTGGGAGCCTCCTGGGGGTCTCTTGGGGGCCTCTGGGGGCCTCTGGGGGGCCTCTCGGGGCCTCCTGGGGACCTGTTGGGGCCTCCTGGGAGCCTCTGGGGCCGAAAGCTCGGAATTTGAATATGGTTGTGCCCCTCTGGGACCCCTCTGGGGCTCGTCCTGTTGCTCTCTTGGGCTGTTTTGGGGACCTCTCGGGCTGTCTTGCGACCCTCTTGGGGTCGTCTTGGAGCCCTCTTGGGAGCCTGTAGGGCAGTCTTGGGGGCCGCGTGGGCCGTCTTGGACGCAGTGGAAGCGGGACTCTTTTTGTGTTTTTGCTGGTCTCTTCGGTTTCCTGGGGGCCTCTTGGGTCAAATGGCTCGCATTTTCTGTTCCTCGTCCCCGTTTGGGGCGCCGACTTGGGGCGTTGTTGAACGGTTTAGGCGTCTCGTGGGCCGTCTTGGCCCCCTCGTGGGCCGTCTTGGAGCCCTCCTGGGGGCATCCTCGACCGGTTTGGGTGCCTCTTGGGCCGTCTTGGACGCAGTGGAAGCCCAAAAGGCGAACACACCAAGAATATCAGTTTTCCATCGGAAGACGACGATGTTTGCTTGTTGGGGCTCTATGGGGGTGCCCCTTGGAGCGTTTTCGGGGCCTTCGGGAGCCTTATTGGCGTCATGGGAATCGTCTTGAAAGGCGTCTGGGGCAATCGCTGCGACCTCCTAGGGCCCCCCTGCAGCCTCTTGGGGCCTTGTTGGCCCCAGGTAGCCGAAACCTTGCAACAAAAAATAAGAGGAAATTAGCATGGCGAAGGACCCAACCATATGCAGTTGTGAATACCGCAGTTGTGAATACCATCTTCGCCCGCGCTCCCTAAGTGGCCACGGCTTCCCGCAGGAGCCCGACATGCTCAGGAACACGTTCGTGGCCGTCTTCGCGGGCGCCGACGACGACAAGTACGGCGCCCCTCTGACCGAGGAGCAGAAGCAGGAGAGGGCTTTGAGAGCCACGGGGGGAGAGGCGGCGTCGCACGTCGACAAGGCGGAGAAGGATGCCCAGGCGCGGCTCTTGAAGCAGCACAACTATGGGACCGCGATCCTCGTGAGGGGTGAGCCGCAATGGCCCGGGGCCGCCATGCGAACCCTGCCATTGGCGCTTTCGGTGGAGCTCTTGCGGGGCCACGATCCTCGCGAGGGGCGCGCCGAGATGCCCCGAGACCGCCGCGCGAACCTTGCCGCTGAAGGCTTCGGTGGAGCTCCTACGGGGCCACGATCCGATCCTTGTGAGGGGTGTGCCGACATGGCCCGAGGCCGCTATGCGAGCCCCGCCGCCTTCGACGGAGCTCCCTACGCGGCCACGATCCTCGCGAGGGGCGCGCCGAAATTGCCCGAGGCCGCCGTGCGAACCCTGCCACTGGCGCCTTCGGCGGAGCTCCCTACGGGGCCACGATCCTCGTGAGGGGTGCGCCGAAATTGCCCGAGGCCGCCGTGCGAACCCTGCCGCTGGAGCCTTCGGTGGGACTCCCTATGGGGCCACGATCCTCGTGAGGGGTGTGCCGACATGGCCCGAGGCCGCCGCGCGAACCCTGCCACTGGCGCCTTCGGTGGAGCTCCCTGCGGGGTGACGATCCTTGTAAGGGGCGTGCCGAAATTGCCGAGGCCGCCATGCGAACCTTGCCACTGGGAGCCTTCGGTGGGGCTCCATGTAGCGCCACGATCCTCGTGAGGAGTGTGCCGAAATGGCCCGAGGCCGCCGTGCGAACCCTGCCGCTGGGGGTCTTCGGTGGAGCTCCCTACGGGGCCACGATCCTCGTGAGGGGTGCGCCGAGATGCCCCGAGGCCGCCGTGCGAACCCTGCCACTGGCGCCTTCGGTGGAGCTCCCTACGTGGCCACGATCGTCGTGGGGGGTGTGCCGAAATGGCCCGAGGCCGCCGTGCGAACCCTGCCAGTGGCGCCTTCGGTGGAGCTCCCTACGGGGCCACGATCCTCGTGAGGGGTGCGCCGAGATGCCCCGAGGCCGCCGTGCGAACCTTGCCACTGGAGCCTTCGGTGGAGCTTCCTACGGGGCCACGATCCTCGTGAGGGGTGTGCCGAAATAGCCCGAGGCCGCCATGCGAACCCTGCCACTGGAGCCTTCGGAGGAGCTCCTCGTGGGGCCACGAAACGATATACTGGGTGGGTGAAGCGCAGGGAGGAGGGACGAGGAGAAGAGGAGGAGGAGGAGGACGAGGAGGAGGAGGAGGAGGAGGAGGAGCGGGGCACCGTCTCTTCAACACCACAGGGTGGTCGTGAAATGACGCCCGGGCCCCGCATTTGCTGTCGATGCGCCGGACCCCGGACCCGCCCCCCAGTATATGTACATGTTTTGCGCCTCGGGTTTCCAGGCGAAAAGATTCAGAAGATCCGAGACGCAACGGACATGAATATCAGTCTTGCCCGCGAGCGCGCGGGAGAGGGAACCGCGAGAGCCCCACCAGCAGGGCGTAGGCCGCGGCACGAGTTTGCAGAATTCGATGGTGTTCGGTTTGCGCGCACGCGCCGCCAGGCGCGGGGTTGTAGTTTCCCTGAGATCTTGGCGTCGCAATTAGTTTCACAACGGGCGAGTTTGCCTTGTTTCGGGCCCAGGGACCCTCACAGATCGATCCGGTTTAAAAATTGCCACCGAATGATGGGACCTGGGGGGATTCAGGAGGTGATTGTTCGCAACGTTGCATGTCGCAACGTCGGATCTCAGGGTTGTAGTCGAGGGCATTGCGGGGGAGGGTGCCAGCTACGGCGCGCAACGTCCTCGTGAGCAAAAAAGCGAGCGGGCGAGAGCGCGTCTCACCTCCAGGGTCTTCGCGGTGGTCCGGGGATCAGATTTCGAACGGGCTGTTCTCACAGAAGTCCCACCAGCGTTGCCCCCAGCGTCTCCTTGGAGACCTCGTGGCGACTTCGAGCAGTCCTGAAGAAGTAATAATTTCTCAGAGGAGGCAGGCAATGCCAGGATTTGCCCTCGCAAAGTCCCGGAGCAATGGACTATCCAGCAGCCCCCATTCTACGAGTTGGAACCCCAGCCCCGTACGAATCTATAGAGATTGGTATTATACGCCGGCGTTCTCTTGTATATGATATTATTGTTTGTGGTCCTCATCGTCCCTATCACACCCAAGCGCCGTGGATGACCAAGTTTGCAGCCGATAATGTCGTCGTGTCGTTGAGCTCCAAGTTGCCCTGATTAGTGGCAAGCCGTCACATCTCAGAGTGAATGCAATTTGATGTTCCAAGCACAGTGTCACCACGTTAATGTGCATGAGATGACGACGGGGCGTTCCCCGATGGCGCCCGAATCAGGCCCTAGCGGCGACGTCGAGAACCAGATTGCCCGAGACGTGCCCAACCCATTCTAAACGCGATGCGACTGCAGTGGAGGCCCATGCCAAGAAACACCCTGCTTGCTTCCAGGGTGCCCTCGGTTTCGATGGTTTTGCTATGGAAAGCGGGACGTTCCCACCAAAAGTCGGTGAGCGTCCTGGGGTCTGAGGGTTGGGTTTCTTGTGGAAGGTTTCTTGTGGTCGAGCTTCGATTGTAGAAGCAGGACCGCTTAGCACAAAAGAGAACACGCTGACGGGTCTTCGGTACATCTCATTACACGTTCCGCCAAAAAGTCTCGACTAGATCCGCGCGACCCCTCGCTCCGCTGGGCCCCCCAGGAACCCACGAACGTAGCGACACCTGCGCGAGGGGCCGCGAGGTCTCGACAAACGATCCGCGCCCCCCCCACCTCCGCTGGGCCTCCCAGGAGCCCACGGAAAAATGGCAACAATGGCGCGGCTCGCAGCCCGGCGTGGGGGGCGAAGGTCTCGTTTCAGTCCCTTGTACGATCTCACCCCGCTGGGACTCCCAGGAGCCCACGAAGGTGGCGCCGGTTGCGCAGTGCGCAGCCCCGCAGGGAGGGCGAGGTCTCGTTTGAGTCCCCGTATGATCTCACTCCGTTGGGCCTCTTGGGAGCCCACGAAAGTTGCGACAGTGGCGCAGTTCGCAGCCCCGGGCGAAGTCACCTGTGGGTCCCGGTTTTACGTCATTCTGCTGGGCCTTCCAGGAGCCCACGACGGCGGCGACAGTTGCGCAGTTCGCAGCCCCTCGGGGAGGGCGGGGTTTCGTTTTGATCTCCGTGTGACGTCACCCCGCTGGGCCTCCCACGAGCCCACGAAAGTGGTGACAGTTGCGCAGTTCGCAGCCCCACGGGGAGGGCGAGGCCTCGTGTGGGTGCCCTTGTGTGACGTCACTGCGCTGGACCTCTTAGTCGCCCACGAAAGTGGCAACACCTGCGCGGTTCGCAGTCTTTCCGGAAGGTGGGGGTCTCGATTAGGTCTCCGTTTGACGTCACTCCGCTGGGCCTCTCAGGAGCCCACAAAAGTGGCGACGGTTGCGCAGTTCGCAGCTCCGCGTGACAGGAAAGACGCAGATAGGAGGTACGAGGCAGGAGGAGGGATGAGGCGCGGGAGACAAGAAATGCGCGAGCAGTGCTCTTTTCAAAACGGGAACGCAGCGCAGGAGGGGTGGGAAAAAGAGCAGCATGCATGCAGGAGGCAGAAGGCAAGAGGAGGAAGGGAAGATGCAGGAGGAGGGAGGAGGCAGGAGGAAGGACAGAGACGACCAAGCAGCGCTCTATTCAAAACGAGAACCCAACACAGGGGGATTGGGAAAGCACACCTTCTCCACCTCACCCTCCTTGTCATCCTCTTGATCATGGTCCTCCCCCTCCCCCAGAATGGACCGCCTACACGTTTGTCCTGGACCCCTCGTTACCCATGGAGTTTTGGCGGACTTCTGGCGGCAACAGACCAACAGAAGAACAGGGATGACGACACTTTCTTCCAGCAAGGGACAAGACGAACCGACGTGATACACATTAACTGAAACAAGTTCAAAAACCGAACAGACGTTCATAAGCTGCGATAGCAGTTTCAAAGACCGCGAAGCGTCGTTTCAGCGATTGGGCTGGTCGTTTCAGAGAATCCCAGACATCATACAGAATCAAAGACTTGGCACAGTCGTATCAGAGATTGCAACTCCTGGGAGATCAAATTCTGATTTTGCCCTTGTCCGAAATCCGGCTTTAGCCCGCTGAATCCCGCTGAATCCGGCTTGATCCCGCTTAATCCGAGGCCCGCTCCGACGTAACATCGGGGGCGGCAAAGAGGGGGGTGATGATTAGGGGGGGGGGGGATATCATGGCGGGTGCCATGATATTTCTCAGATTTCATGGCGCCTCTTCATATTTCATTACGTCCCTGGCCCCCCGCTGGGCCGCCCACATGCCGCTGGTCATGATTTGCACCCCCACCTCTTTGACGCCCCCCTCTTTGCCGCTCCCGATAACAGCTCCCCGATGGGGCTCAATCCTCCTGAGTCCTTCTGACGAAGACCTCCCAGCAGTTGCCTCCTAACGTATGCCTCCCAGTAGTTGCCCGACGACACAGTATGCCTCCCTGACGTATGCCTCCATAGTAGGGGCCCAGCAGTTGCCTAACGTATACCTCCCTGACGCATGCCTCCTCAGTCCTCCCGACGAAGACCTCCCAGAGTTGCCTCCTTCCGAAGAAGACCTCCCACACATGGACCTACAGCGGCGCACACACACACACACACACACACACACACACATGGACCTACAGCGGCGCACCGGGCCCGGGGGGCCCGGGGCCTCGCCCTCGACCGCCAAGGTGAGTGTCCCGGGCTGCCCGGGGCCCTGCCGGCTCGCCGCAGGCCCTCCAGGATCGAAGATCGCGCGAAGACGGCCAGAACGGCCCATGACGAGGGAGGAGGGAGGAGGGAGGAGGGGGCAGGGAGGAGGAGGAGGAGGAGGAGGAGGAGGAGAAGGAGGAGAAGGAGGAGGGAGGAGGAGGAGGGAGGAGGGAGGAGGAGGAGGAGGAGGAGAAAGATTGCCTAAGAGACTTCCAGAACGGCCTCAGAGCCGCACGGACACCTCGAGCCCTCGGCCCCGTGAGGCCTCCAGGAAGCTCCGAGAGGCCCCCAGCCTCCGAGGCCCGAAGGGGCCTCCACTACGATGTCCATCTGCGGCAATCTGTTTTATTTGTCATTGTTCCGCATTGTTTCACCTCGTGTTCCATGTTCGTTCACATGTATTTATATTGGACGGTTCCCCCACTGAACGGTCAACCAGACTTGCCCGCTCATGCGCGCGACGGGTTCCGAACAATATAATTACGCTACCGAAGAACCCCACATACTTAATTTAAATATGATGTGCTTGCGAATGTTTTTAATATATGCGCAATCCTGCGTTCTGAGCCGCCGTCGCGAATGTTTCCCTATGTGTCATCCAACGCCATATTGCTTGCCACGCTTTGCGAGCCCGCAACGGATGGGGAGACCACCCCCAACGCGCCCCCTGTGGTGTCGAGGAAGTGCCACGCCTGCCACGCTTTGCGAGCCCGCAACGGATAGGGAGACCACCCCCAGCGCACCCCGTGTGGTGTCGAGGAAGTGCCACGCCTGCCACGCTTTGCGAGCCCGAAACGGATAGCGTCCCCACCCACAGCTCCCCCCCGTGTGGTGTCGAGGAGGTGCCACGCCTGCTACGCTTTGCGAGCCCGCAACGGATAAGGAGACCACCCCCAGCGCACCCCTTGTGGTGTCGAGGAAGTGCCACGCCTGCCACGTTTTGCGAGCCCGAAACGGATAGGGAGACCACCCCCAGCGCCCCCCCCTGTGGTGTCGAGGAAGTGCCACGCCTGCCACGCTTTGCGAGCCCGTCACGGATAGGAGACCACCCCCAGCGCACCCCCTGTGGTGTCGATGAAGTGCAACGCCTGCCACGCTTTGCGAGCCCGTCAAGGATAGGGAGACCAACCCCAGCGCATCCCCTGTGGTGTCGGGGAAGTGCCACGCCTGCCACGCTTTGCGAGCTCGCAGCGGATAAGGAGACCATCCCCAGCGCACCCCCTGTGGTGTCGAGGAGATGCCACGCCTGCCACGCTTTGCGAGCCCGTCACGGATAGGGAGACCACCCCCAGCGCAATCCCTGTGGTGCCGAGGAAGTGCCACGCCTGCCACGCTTTTGCGAGCCCGTCACGGATAGGGTGACCACCCCCAGCGCACCCCTTGTGGGGCCGAGGAAGTGCCACGCCTGCCACGCTGTGCGAGCCCGCAACGGATGGGGAGACCACCCCCAACGCGCCCCCTGTGGTGTCGAGGAAGTGCCACGCCTGCCACGCTTTGCGAGCCCGCAACGGATAGGGAGACCACCCCCAGCGCACCCCTTGTGGTGTCGAGGAAGTGCCACGCCTGCCACGCTTTGCGAGCCCGAAACGGATAGCGTCCCCACCCACAGCTCCCCCCCGTGTGGTGTCGAGGAAGTGCCACGCTTGCCACGCCTTGCGAGCCCGAAACGGATAGCGTCCCCACCCACAGTTCCTCCTTTGTGGTGTCGAGGAAGTGCCACGCCAGCCCGAAACGGATAGCGTACCCACCCACAGGTCCCCCTTTGTGGTGTCGAGGAAGTGCCACGCCTGCCACGCTTTGCGAGACCGAAACGGATAGCGTCCCCACCCCCAGCTCCCCCCTGTGGTGCCGAGGAAGTGCCACGCCTGCCACGCCTTGCGAGCCCGAAACGGATATATCCCCACCCACAGTTCTTCCCTTCTGGTGTCGAGGAAGTACCACGCCTGCCACGCTTTACGAGCCCGAAACGGATAGCGTCCCCACCCAAAGCTCCCCCCCTGTGGTGTCGAGGAAGTGCCACGCCTGCCACGCTTTGCGAGCCCGAAACGGATAGCGTCCCCACCCCCAGTTCCCCCTCTGTGGTGTCGAGGAAGTGCCACGCCTGCCACGCTTTGCGAGCCCGAAACGGATAGCGTCCCACCCACAGTTCCCCCCTTGTGGTGTCGAGGAAATGCCACGCCTGCCACGACTTGCGAGCCCGCAACGGATAGCGTCCCCATCCACAGCTCCCCCCCTGTGGTGCCGAGGAAGTGCCACGCCTACCACGCTTTGCGAGCCCGAAACGGATAGCGTCCCCACCCACAGGTCCCCTGTGGTGTCGAGGAAGTGCCACGCCTGCCACGCTTTGCGAGCCCGAAACGGATAGCGTCCCCACCCACAGTTCCCCCCTGTGCCACGCCTGTGCTGTGCTGTGTTGTATGCTGTGCTGTGCTGTGCTGTGCTGTGTTGCGGTGAGCTGTGCTGTGCTGTGATGAGCTGAGCTGTGCTGTGCTGTGCTGTGTGCTCTGTGCTGTGCTGTGCTGCGGTGGGCTGTGCTACGCTGTGCTGAGCTGAGCTGAGCAGTGCTAAGCTGAGCTGAACTGAGCTGTGCTGCGCAGTGCTGTAAGGAGGAGGGGAGGTGTGAGGTGAGAGGCGGGTGCGACGCGGCAGGGCGGAAAACCAGAACCCCACTAAGCATGTGGGGAATAACAACCGATAATGTAATAACGGGATTGGGTTTTGATTGTCACTTGTTGGATGCAATTATGACATGCGTGCGCATTCCGTCTGGATCTGTGATTAACAGTCTAGTAGCGGTGGTTTGCGCGAAGAGTGCGGAATA
The DNA here is from genome assembly GCA_963575745.1 of Prorocentrum cordatum. NCBI lineage: Eukaryota > Dinophyceae > Prorocentrales > Prorocentraceae > Prorocentrum > Prorocentrum cordatum. Next base: position 107,285 of record CAUYUJ010015841.1, read on the forward strand.
TCTTCCGAGTTGCCCACGAATGGTTCGACGGTCATCGGAATATGTTGTCACTTTTTAAAAAGCGAAATCAAAAATGTTCATCCGACCATATTTAAAGCGGAGCAAGTAGTAGAAGTGCTGCGTTGTGTTAGTGCGGGCGTGTTTTGTGCAACGCCTTGCTCAGCGACGGCGAAATGTTTCCCAAGTAAGTTTTACGTCATCATTCGTTTGTCTGCCGATAGTTGTCTGAGTTCGACGTCGTCAACGGACATCGTTTTGCGTTCCCCAGCGTGATCCCGTATAACGTTGGTTCGTCCAACGTTTCACGCCAATAGAGCTATGTTCCCCCGTTTTGGCCTGTATGCAAATTTGATATTGGCTGTTGGATAGAGAACAAACGAACCGAGGCGAGAAAGGATATTGAAAGAAACATAATCAATCAGCATGCGCATACGTAATCAAAGGTATTCGGAACATGTATTTTCCCCCTGAAGAAACCGAAAACAATGTCAAATTACTGATGGCCTCAGCGGATAGGTCACCAAATACTGGAGATCACCGTCGCGATTTGCATCAGCAGTCCATTAGCAGCGCAATATCACTACATTGAGCGATGTGGCCGTGTCAGCAAAACGGAAATGTCACCCGGTGGTACGTATGGTGTCACGGAAAAAATGCAGAAATGTTTGTTTCGTCATATCACTGCGGGTCGTCTTTCGGTAGGCCAGGCAATGAATTTGTTACGCGAGACTTTTTTTTCAAAATAGTGCAGGCATTTCATGTTTGAAATTACTAGACCTATACTACATCAATACGCGTGGTGCGTTGCTTTGCCGCGCGATTTGCAATAGAGTTTCACCAGAATTGGCAAGTTTTACATATTGGACTACTACGTGGTGAGGCGTGATGCCGCCCAACCAGCATTTGATGCATGCTTCAAGGCGGATGTCGGATTTCGAAGATTTCAAGATGAATGATGATTGAATCGCTTCACTCATTCCGCCGGCCCGTGGGGGCCTCTTGGGGGCCTCTTAGGGCTTCCAAGAGTCCTTTTGTGGGCCTCTTGGAGCCTCTTGGGGGCCTCTTGGGAGCGTCTTGGGGGCCTCCTGAGGGCTCTTGGGAGCCTCTCTGGCTTCCTGGAGGTCTCTCAGGACCGAGGGCTCGAAATGTTCTTTCGTGTTCCCCCTCTGGGACCGGTCCTGGGGCGCTCTAAGGGCCCTTTGGGCCGTCTTGGAGGCCTCTTGGGCCGTCTTGTCGCCTTTTTGGGCCATGTTGTGGCCCTTTTGAGAGCTTTTTGGGCCCTCTTGGGGCGGTCTCGGGGGCTTCTTGGGCCGTCTTGGAGCGCCGGGAAGCCGAAAAGGTGGAAACACTAAAAATTTGTCCAAAAATTCCGGGAAAGCATTGTGTTTTGCATCTTGGGGCTCTCTTGAGAGTGCTCTTGGAGGCCTCTTGGGGCGTCTGGGGGCCATTTTGGGCGTCTGGGAGCGATTTTGTGGCATCTTCGAGCTCTCTTGTATCATGTTGGGGGCTCTTAGAGGCCTCTGGACCCTTCTTGGGCTCTCTGGATGTCTCGAGGGCAGCGCCCAGACGGAAAACCATTTCTGATCCAACCCTGCCGGAGTATTTTTCCTCCGGGAACCCCCAGGGGCCGCCCCCCGCGCGCGAAGTAGAAATATTGTAAGCAGTTACCGGAAATCTTAGCACGCCTCTGGACCGTTGGGTTGGTGAATGTGCAAACGCACGCTGTCTCAGTTAATTAAGCAAGTGCGTATACACGTGTGTGCGAATTGGTCGTTTCCATGTCGCTCTTCCCGTTGTTTAATACAACTGTTGGCTCGTATCCGAGTGATGAAGTAAGTGGGCAATGCTGAATTGGCGGCCGGTTTTGAATTCAAAGCCATAATTTTTCATGTGACGCATGATGCATGCGCAGTTATGGATCTCTGGCGCGTAACGCGAGGATATCCAAAAACAAACTATATGAATTAGCATGTCCCGTTCCTCGTAATGGCCGGCCGCACGACAAAGACGTTCTTATGTAGCCGCCATGCATGTTCCCGAACAAAAGTGGATCGAATTGATCACGCGTTTTTGTCAGCCGCTGTGCTGTCGATGGTGATTGGTTGTAATTCTTAACGATTCGCGCCCCACCAGCGAGTTTAGTGCCTAATTTAGTCCGATGCTTGTTAGCCGCGCTTCGACGTGACGCCAAGCGATTTGCCGCTACGTTTTTTTTTTTTTTTTTTTTTTTTTGTTTTTTTTTTTTTTTGTTTTTTTTTTTTAAAAAAAAAAAAAAAAAAAAAAAAAAAAAAAAAAAAAAAAAAAAAAAAAAAAAAAAAAAAAAAAAAAAATCATCCAAACCAAATGCCCATGAGAATTCACAGGGGTAGAGAGGAAGCGATGTACATTGCTAAACAACGAGCGAGCTTGGCAAGTTCCGTCGGGCCGTCTTGGGGAACTTCTCTCCCCAAAACGAAGAGGGGTTACGGAAGAAGAGCGAGGCCTTTGATACAACAGTTGTCGCTCAAAGGGCTGGTGGGATTACTGTGTTTCACTGATAACCCATCGTCGCCTTTATCTTTTATTTTTTGCCGTGCAATACTTGGCGCTCGGCCTACGCAGTTCCACTAATAGATTGTTCTCAAAAGCAAAACCAGAAATCGTTTATTCTGAATCGGCAGTAGCCCGGGCTATTCCGGAAAGTGGTACGGGCCAACCAAACCTTCGCGTTGCGAATCGCCGTGCGTATGCCCGCGCAACGGGCAAGGTTTGGTTGTCTTGGAAAGGAAGAGGGCACGCCCGATAACCTGGATTATCGCCGGGTCCTAATAAGAACATTCCTTCATCGCTTCAGCACCAAAATTTGCCGTCTCGACCCGCTTCATTACCAAAAGGTACCGTCTCAGCAATCAGCCCTACCGCTTCAACAGCTAACACGATTGTTTCTGTATTACAGATCATGTTTTGCAAGTGATGCGCAGCTTTTTTCTTAGAACAAACGCACCCTGTGGAAGCATTATGTTGCGTCAAAGAATTTCCGTTTGTTATTCGCGCATCAGTCGTTACGAAAATACAATGATGTATTGTATTTGTTTCTCGGGATTTATTTACTTAGCGAGCTCAATTTAATATTTGCTGTTGTAACCCGTTCGATTTGATCATGCCGGCTTATTCTTGAAACAACGGAAAACGCTTGCACCGTGGGCGCGAAATGCAATGTCCTCGGCCGGCCCCCCCCCCCCCAACCAGAGGAGGCAGCATGAATGGGGATTCCCCGTTGCAATGTCCGGGCGGGAAACTGCGGGCCACGCCCGGAGACCGCGAGGTGGACATCCACTTCCACGCCCATATCTTCCTTGACATCCACCACCTCATCCTCCTCCGTCTTTCGTAACAAGCACTTGTCCGTGTACCTTTTCACGCAGCACCACCCTGGCACCCCCCTCCTTGTCCTCTTCCCCGTTCTCTCCCGGCCATCCTGGTCCCCGTCCTCCTCCTCCTGTTCTTCCTTTTCCTCCTCCTCCTCCTCCTCCTCGTCCTCCTCCTCCTCTTCCTTCTCCTCCTCCTCCTCCAGGTGCGGTTGCGGCTGCGCGCCCGCGGGCGGATTGAATTATATCGCCCAGTAGCGGTTGCGGTTGCGCTTGCGCGCCTGCGGGCGGGCTGAAATGTGTCGTTTACTTGCGGTTGCGGTTGCGCGGCCGCGCGCGGGTTGAAATGTATCGTCGAATTTAGGTTGCGATTGCGCGCTTGCGGGCGGGTTGAAATGCGTCGCCCGATTGCAATTGCGCTTGCGCGCCCGTGACAGACAAAAGCCAGGCGCCTACACGGCGCATCGGCACGCAAAACTGCTTTGAATTTTGCATTGGGGCGCGGGGGCAAAGCGCGTCAAATGCGCGCGAAAATGCATGGGGGCAGACGCGCCAGATGCGCACCGAGGAAAACAAAAAAACACGCCAAATGCGCGCCGGCACGGGGCGCAGGAAAAGGAGAGGGATGAGCCGAGGCCGAGGAAGGGAGGAAGGCAGGATGGAGAGGCGAAATCAGAGCCACATATCTTCCATGCAATCGCGCACGCAACGAGCCCATTGTTGTTTGGGTCCCCCAGGCGCGCGGTGGAGTTCCCAGTGCCTGGGTTCACGCGAGTCTGGCATGCACGTTAGCATCCTAAGCAAGTTGTCACAGGGCAAAGTGCATGCGTTATTGTACAACTTGATTTGCCGATTAAACAAAAGTACGCTCAGAGCGGGAAAAGATGTTTTTTTCTTCTCCCAAGGCTTCCGCGTTGGAAACTCGAGATGAAAGAAGATAGGATGGACATGATTTTCCTCGGGCAGTGCGCATGGAAACCGCCCAGACGACGTTTGTCGGATTGTTGCAACCATATAGATTCGAGGCTATACAGAAGCTTTGGCAACACAATCGAACTATATAATTCGAGCTTTCTTTTCCTGGGTATGTTCGCATGCGACCAACACCTTTGCATCGCTTTGAAAATTCCTTTCGCCCCCCCAATCCGTCTGGTAACTTCTGCTTTTGCGGACGCGCCTGCAGTGATTAAACTTCCGAGGTAAATTGTCTGTTCCACTATTTTGAGAGGGTTCCCAGGCGGATCAACAATACAGCCGTCGTGTTCGATGTGCATCGCAATTGTATTGCCCCAGTTTAATTTTAGCCCGTAGGCAGCCCCTTCTTCGATGACAACGTTCAGAAGTGATTGTAGTTTGCGCGCGCTGCTGCTCACCAATATTGCGTCGTCTGCGTGCAAGAAGTCCGTGGCCATAATGGCAGGTGGTTCTTTGATAGTCGACGTCAATTCTTCCATGTGTTTGTCGACGTCGAAGAACATGACCGATTGAACAATGATAAATAAATATGGGGACAACGGGGAACCTTGAGCGATCCCAGCTTTTTGTCTTCTTGTTGTTGATTTGCCTGCTTCGTCTTTGAGGATGAAGAAACGCCCAAAATATATACCTGCTAGAAAACTTACAATTCTTTCTGGAATTCCAAATCGGCGCAATGCGGCAATCGACATTGTGTTTGAGTCTGTCAAAAGCTTCTGCCCAATCCAGAAATATTGCCAAGAAACCAGATGCGGCAGAGGCGCAAGCCGCGTCAATCATTCGACGCACGATGGAAATAACTTGCGTTGTATTCTTGCCGGGTCTGAAGCCAAATTGTGGTTTCGCATTCGTGCGTCTGCTCCTCCATCTTGCAGGCGTCTTTGTATAATTGAAGCCACCACTTTATAGCCAACTGGTAGAAACGCGATTGGCTTGTAGTTCGCCAGGAGGCTCGCGTCGCCCTTTTTGTAGAGCAGCGTTACACATGATGTTTTCCATTGTGTTGGAATTTCGTTTTGATCCCAGAATTTTTGACATAACACTAATAAGTTGACCACTGCCTCCCCGCTGCGCAGCAGGTACTTCCAGAATTCAGGAGGTGCGTCATCCACTCCGGCAGCCTTCCCAACCGACATTTTTTTGAGCACATCGGTCAGCTGTTCCATTGTAAAAGCGTTCATACCGATTTGACGTGTCTCTCCCATGCGTGATCCAGCTGAAGGTTTTGTGCTAGGGCTCGTGATTTTCCATTGCGTATGCTCAAAATCATCTGCCAGTACATTGCCACGCTCTTTGCTTTCAGCGAGCTCCCCATTCGAATATTTGATTTGCATTGGTTTCTTTGCGGGATTTTTCCGGAGCTGTCGAACTGCTCGCCAAGGGCCGCCGTGTAGTTGGTCATCAAACCACATGCGTTTGTTTTGTTTTCACAGAAATCCGAATGGCCTTGGGGCATTTTTTCTTCGTCGTGTTGGCGTGCACGTCGAGCGGCATCCCTGGCAACTAATAAACTTAATGTATCTTGTGTAATCCATGGCCGGCATGCTTGCATAGCAGTCTCGCTGGCGACCCCTGGAGCGGAGTACATCGCATTTTGATTTGTTCGGCATGCTTATCTAAATTTGCAGGGATGGTGTTCGCACGCATTGCCCCGCAGAATGCGTCGCCGTAGATCTCCGCCAAAGCTCGATCAATACGGAATGCTTGCCCCCAAGTGGAATGCTGAATTTTGGGTCTCCATGACGCGTCCAACGAAATAGACGTCCAATTTGCAACAAGAAAAGTAGTGATGCCAGCGTCGCGTCACGGTTGGGTTCAATGTTTGGAATGTGTTCCAATAGCGGGGCATCCGCCATGCAATGGTCAATTTGATCGAAAATTGTTGCACGAGCATTTTCTGTTACATTGCCGTCAGGGGCTTCTGTTACATTGCCGTCAGGGGAGTAGTATGCGACCAATTGGTTTGCCCCATGTTCGAAAAATGCATTCGCAAGTGGCTCGGCATGCCTCTACCAAAAAATCTCTGTTCAAATTGTCTTTGCGTTGCGGCCATTTGTTTTCGAATGCATATCGCCCAACAATATCGTCTTCTCCCGGCTGCTGTTGGAAGAGCTTCGCATTGAAGTTGCCGAGCGCCATGGTGCATGCATGGTTGCTTCGTTTTGGTCATGCGCCGATCAACTCATCAAAGAAAGCAGCGCCCCTGTCGTCTGGGTCGCGTCCAGATTGCGGAGCATATGCAGTGAAAAAAATTAAGAATACCGCCAGGGACACGAAAGCGTAATAAAGCGATCCTGTCCGACATGAGCTCGAAACTGATCGCAGTTTGTTTCGCCAGTGGGGCGATGGTGAACCCCAGTCCTGAGTAGAATCGCCCAGAGATTTCTTTGTTCGTCCCAGATAGGACGATGAGGGACCCTTCCTCCTCGAACGTGTCAGAATCAGCGGCCCCTGTTTCCTGAATGCATAGAATTGAAAATTTGCGTTGCTCCATATGATGCATTACTTCAATAAGTTTCGCACGATCTTTTCCCAAACCTTCCGCGTTCCAAGTTGCGAAACATGCATCTCGTAGCGGCCGGCATTGGCGTTTTGATCTGCCCCACATATTGTCCATATGATGGAAATCATGCCGGTATGAAGTAATATCGGTTACTTTGCCCGGTACTGTATCGATATGGGGTGCAATTTCACCCCATATCGATGCACCGTGCAAGCTCCTCTGTGGGTGGGTTGGCATCTTTGTCCAGCTTTCCGAGTAGGTCGGCATCCTTGCCCGAGTCGTTATCCACACACAAATCCGCGCATTCGAGCTTTAATTTTGCAAACATATGTCGTGTAAAAATTATTGATGCGCGTTTTGTTTGATCGGCTCTAGCGCTGGTCTGTGGAGGGTTCCGGTGTGGAGACAGCGTTTGCCGCATTTCTTATTTCCCATGTTTGTTTTTTTGATTCGCCTTTCGCAGATCCTTTCATACCACGGCGAGCCTTCTTCGCTGAGCGGGGGTACTCATAAGTTTAGCACTTAGTAGTAGCCCAATGTATATGTTGTCATGCGGAGATATTTCACTACATATATGTTGGCATAAACTTAACAATTGATTGTAAGTCGCCGACCTCTTACAAACAGTTGGCAAGTCCAAGTTGGCTTACTTGTGGGTTGTACTTAACTGGTTATATGCGAGGTTGCGTTCGATCTGTAATTGAATTACATGTCGATTGCGCGCGCTTAGCTTTTCAGTTAGCTTTGACTTAGCAATTAGTTAGCTTTTACTTAGCTTTGACTTAGGTGTTACATAGGTTTTCGCTGTAGTGGTAGTTTCTAGAAACGATTGGCACAGTTTTTTACATTAGTAGTAGTAGGGCAAAAAATCGGCACCGTTTTTTTTGCAAGGGAACTTGGAAGCGCGCGACGGCCGCAGCCAATATTTTGTTGTTTTTGTTGTTGTTAAACATGTTATTGCTTGCGCATTGTTGCGCGCCCAAGCGAACGCCCAAGACGCCCCGTCGGAAGGTCAAAAAACATCAGGAACGCCGCCCATGAAAGCACATACGAATCCAAGAAGAAGGCTCTCTAACGCGTAGATTGATGTCCATTCAGGTTTTCCAATGAGCCGGGAGGACGTCTCGAGTGGGAGTTTTGATCTAGCGCGATGTGTTTTCAATGAGTATACCATGTGTTACATAATGGTTGGTCGGTTCCGTCGTCGTTTTCCTTTTGGTCGTCGTCATCCCCGTTGCTGTCTCGCGCATAGTCGGCTCGCCGCTTGATGTTTTCGCAATTCCGCCGCCCCGTCGCTGTCTCACGCGCGTATAGTCGGCTCGCCGCTTCTTGTTTTCGCAATTTCGCCGCCCCTGCTTGCGCGAAAGGTTCGGCCGGGGTGGCGAGCCAACTCCCCGCCGCGCGAGTTTAGATGCAGTGGGGGCGGTGGAAGGGAATGGCGGAGTGGCAAGCCACCTCGCATGCATGGCGACTCGATGATGATGATGAGGATGATGATGCTACTGATGTTGCGCACCATGCACATGATGGTATTTGCACGTATGTAATGATATGAGGAGGAGGAGGAGGAGGAGGAGGGGGAGCCCTGGTCCCCCCTGGCCCCCCCTGGTCCCACCTGGTCCCGCGTCCATCCTCCTCCTCCTCCTCCTCCTCCTCCTCCTCCTTCTCCTCCTCCTCCTAGCCTGCGTCTGCGGCGCGTTGTTTTTCAGATCCCCTCATTGCGGCGCGAGCCGTCAATGCTTCGCAGCTCGAGAACACGGCCTCCTAGAGGCATGGAGTTGTCAGACTCCAGCCACGTGTAATCCCTGGGGTTACATTCTAGGGCGCCGAGCATACCTTGCTCACGAGCCTGCCCCAAGCTGTCTTCGCCAGCGCGGGGTCCTTCTGGCCGAAGGCGTACCCGAAGTCCGAAGGGTTCTCCCACTCGATTGCCCGGACCCTCCACTTCTTCCCCTTGAGGTCGGTCCACGCGTGCCAACCGTTGAGCTGGAACACAGGGCGGTGCGCTGTCGGCACCCCTGGCCACCGAAGCTCTGGATTCTGCAAGCCCAGGTCGGCGACGTCGACGTCGTCCGAGCTGCTGGCGCCGAGCCCCTCGCTGGAGCGGCTGCGCTTTGGGGCTGGTGATGGCGTCGCTGCAGGCCGCTTCAGGGCTGCTGCCTTGTCCCCGCTCCGCGCGGCAGAGGTGGCCGCTTTGGGTCTCGGCGTCTGGACCAGCGCCCCAGAAGTCGGCTTCTTCGAGGGAGTATTCGCCGCTTCGCCCTTCGCTGACTCGACCTCCGGGGGGTTCTCGGCCTCTTGAGGCCTCGCCGCAGCAGGCCTCCTCATGACGGGGTCGCCCACGGCCTGCGCCGCAGCGGGCCTCTTCATGGCGCCGATCTTCGAATCAACTGGCTCGGATGCCTCCGAGCGCTTCTGCCCCTTGTCGAGCTCCATCGGCGTCGCTGCCGATGGTTTCTTGCTGGCCGCGCCCACTAGCGGCTGGTCGTCTGAGTCCTGGGAGGCCATGTCCGCGTCGTCGGCCGCGGCCGCACCGACGTCCTGCAGGGGGGAACCCGCGTCGGGGCCCTCGTGCTTGTGCGGCGTCGTCTTCTCCTTGATCTTCTTGCGCTCGAGCACTGTGTTGAGCTCGTCTTCCATGACTCTGTGCAGGGCCGACTTCTGGTCGCGGTCGCCCATGTCCCACGTTCCCCATGGGGGGCCCGAGCTGCTGGGGGCGGCCACGCTCTCGCGGGAGCTCCCAGAGGCCGCCGCGACCTCCGAGAAAGTGCGGGGAGCGATCGGTGGGATCGCCGACTCGCCGCCCTCGGCGGCGTCGGCCCCATGGGCTGGCATCGCCTCGGCGATTGCCGCCAGCGCGGCGTTGGCCGTCGGCGGAACAGCGAGCCGCGCGCCCTCGACGGGGGCCTCGACGCTTTCCGATGACGCTGCTGTTGCTAGAGGCGCAGGGGGCCTACTATCCCAGAGTGCAGGCCCAGCCAGTGGCTGCACTGGCGGAGGCGGGAGCGCCAGCAGCGGCCCGGGCGCAGGTGGCGCGCCGAGTGGCGCGGGGCTCCACGCTGGGCGATCTGAGATCGCGAGAGGCTGCCTCGGCCCCTGCTGAGGGCAGATCGTGATGTTAGCCTGCGCGACGCCTCTCGCCTGGCTGCGCGGCTGCGCCGCGCCCATCTGCCTCCTCGTGGTAACGATGCCCGAATGGGACTGGCGAGCAGGCAGCTGGGCGCGCAAGCTGATCCGCACGCCCGCGACCGGGGCGACGAAGCCTGCAGACGTTCGAATGGCAGTAAAAACAAAATGGATGAGTATAAGGAGGAAAGGAGAGGATGAGGATGCTAAACGGGGAAGGGGGCGACATGTCAGCATGATCGCGCCTTCCCTCTCCCCCCGATATCTCACCCCCCCCACCCCCGCCCCCTCTTGATGTTTGGTTTGGCCACCGGGCTGCGTCGGAAGAGCGCGAGCGATTGTATGAGGGCGTGCTCGTCTACACGATTGGCCGCTGGGCGGCCGTCGCACTCGGTGTAAACCCTGCGATACAACTCTGGCTCCGCCCGCTCCAACTCCCCATGGTCCACGGTGAGCCTCGAGATCCGATGGTGGCGCGGCATCCTGGGGGGAATTCGTTTGGTATGATCCCTTGGTCCACCTCCCACCTTCCCCCATCCTTGTGTTTTCTGCCAGGGGCGCGAATCAGCTCGCCCCCCTCCTCAATTGTCCTCTGGCGTGTTCGAGGCAGGATTTCAGGTTGAAAACTTTGGCCCCGGAGTCCTCGGCGCCCTCGCCCTGATGCCCCTCATCGTCGCCTTGAGATCTTTCAGCACCTGAAAGGCCGCATCGTACGTCACGGAGGCCATGTCGACTCGGCCGTAGATGAAAAGTAGGGCAGTCAGGTGGGCGCACGAAGGTTCATTTGGACTCGCCAGGCCCAGCTGTTCCAAGAAGTCCCCAATCACTTTGAGCTTTGAGGCGTATGTCATGTTGTCGTCCTGAATCGCATCCCAGACGCGTGGGGTCAAGTAGTGGTGGATGTTCAGGATGTCGGAGTTGCGCTGGGCCCTTGGGGCCGTCGGGTTGCCGAGGTCGCTGATGGCGGTGACGAGCTGGGCCCTCGAGGGCCCGTCGAGCTGGCTCGCTGCGACCAGGTGGGTGCACCTCGCTGCCTGCTGCGGTTGGATCTGCTGCGTCCGTGCGATCTGGTTCATGAGGGTCGCGAGCACAGTCGTGCAGCGTTCCTTGAACTCTGCAGGATTTACTTGGGTGACCAGAGCGTTGAGTAAGTCGAGTTGACCTTGCAGCATGGTCGGAAAGTCCATGGCCCCGAAAGTCGTTTGGAATTGTCTAAGACAGGCAATGCAGGGGCGAGCCCTCTGCGTTGGGCGAGCCCAGACACTTGAGCCCCAATAGATCAGCGGAAGAGTGGCATCTACGAGCGCGGCGCGCAACCTATGTGGTGTCAGCTGTGTGGCGCTTGCTATATTGTGTCATCTACGTTCTCTGCGTTCTCTGCGCGGCGTTAGCTATGCGGTGTCATCTACGTTCTCTGCGGTCTCTGCGCGCAACCTATGTGGTGTCATCTGCGTTCTCTGCGTGGCGTTGGCTATGTGGTGTCATCTACGCGTTGCAGAAAAACGAAACCATCGTGGCGCAATCTTCGCGGCGCAATCCAACAATAGCGGCGTTTCGAGAAACTGTTGAAGACGTCCTGCGAAGCCCAACCCCGAGGCCATTCCAGCCGAGACGCGTTTTCAGAAATGTTCAAGAAACCTTTCAAAATCCAACCCCGAAGCCCATCCGAGATATGTCTGAAATAATATAAACAACATGTACTCTCGGATCCAGACCAACAGAGAACGCATTGTCAGACAGTTATTCGGAACGTGCCAATCCAGCATATGAGATTTCGAATTCGGGGCAGGGGTGGAGGTAAAGAGAATAGGATGCAACAAAAGATGTCGATGAGTCAGGATGGCTGACTGTTTTATCAAGACATGCGCGATGCAGGCCGCTTGCGAGCGGGCTTCTCTTTGGGGCCAGCGGCCTTCCCACGGCCACGCAACATGCCTAAAAACGCGGTCACAGCTAACAGTGCTTCCCGATCATCTTGGGGGCTATCTTCTGTAGGCCACGATTTGAGATCGATGGGGGACTCGCCGATCGATTTCAGGAACGGGTGCACATTCGCCGTGATGAGGGGTGGTGGGTACGCGTTGCCAGCCGCAAAGAGGCGTTGAGCACGCGGCACGTGAAGCACGATATCAGGAGGGAACCCTTGTGCTGCCATCCGTTCGGTCGCCCGGGGCTTGCGGAAGAATTCCCGCTTGTTATCCGCAGTCCGATTGTAAATGTCGTGAGCGCTCACGATGAACAAATACATGTTTTTCGTTGTCAATGTCGGGAACTCGTTGATCGTAATCTGTTGCTTGAACACTCGGCAAGGCGCCCTGCCAACCTGTATCGCCAAGACGTCGTCCATTTGGACGTCCCCCTCGCAAATGAGCCTCATGATTTTGTTTTCATAAGATCGCAGGTTGCGTCGTTGTTGCTGGGTAAATTCGCTGCGAGGCGTGTGCGGAAATGGGCCCAAGATGCCCCGAAGCTCCCTTCTGCCCCAACTCGATAAACAAGGTGGAATTTCGACAGAGAGCGTCCTTCGGAATCCTCTCAAGAACACGCGGATGCGACTCTGTGGCAAGAGGTACTCATTAGCGTTGAGCGTCACGACCTGCGTCTGCGATGCTTCCGCACCCTTTTGGTGAATTTCCGTTGTGCCCCCTCCCCCCATGCATCCCCGTCCAGATTCCTGACCCCCTTCGGAATGTTTCTGGGGCCGCCCTGATCCCCAGGAATGGTACGAGGGCGCGGCTCTATCGCAGCCGATTTTTCGCGAACGGCCTCCCAAGTGAACTCGTTGCACACGAGCCGCAACGCCTCGAGAAATCTATGCATGACTGATTCCCGCCCTTGCACGTTATGGAGCACCCCGATTGCGTTTTCTAGAATCACACCGATGAGCCCGCCAGCTTTGATCAAATAAATGCACCATTCAATCACTCTGAGAAATACTTTGCCGCGATGATCGTCTAGAGGTTTTTTGGCCCCTGGGGCTGACCAGGGGGGGCACGGGGGTCCGCTCACCACGAAATCGATGGGTTTGCTCAGCGCGGGCATGGCCACTCTCGCGATGTCCCCCGCAACGCGGCCAATATGCAATTCTGCAGCGATGCTGTCGACGCCTTGGCCGAGTTCCTGCAAAGATGCACGCAAGTAATCGCAGTACCCAGGTTCCAGATCATGGCAGTTTTTCGTGTCGGCACCCACGCCCATGCTGAGCATCGATTGCCCGCGTCCGTGAATGCCCACGCATGGGCTTGCAACAGTAATGCGCCTACCCAGGGAAGGCAACGATGTGAAGTAGTCTGCCCAGGAAGGAAGTGGAGGCGTCATCCCCACATCTCTCGCGAATGCGTCCTCTGGGGCTCTGAAAGGCGCGCGGGGGGGAGGGGGTGGTGGCGGCGGGAATTCCCTGAATCCCCGCGGGGCTCTGGGCTTCTGGGCCCTGGATTCTCTGACCCCGGGAGAGGGTTTTCAAGGGAAGGGGGGGGGGGGGGGGGGCAGGGATGGGAGGAGGAAGAGGAGGAGGGAGGAGGGAGGAGGGAGGAGGAGGAAAAGGACGAGGAGGAGGAGGACGACCCAGTATAGACATGCGCATTGTCCCCGCTGCGATCCTCGCAGTCGGCAGCGCCGCGCACAACGTCTGTCCGCAGCGCGCATGCGCACGGCAGCGCCAGCGTGGCGGCCATGGCCTTGCAGGGATGGGGCGAGCCCGCTTCCCAAATGGCGCGCGAGGGCTCCAGGAAGGCCCTCAGAGGCCCCCAGGAGGCCGATCAGGAGCAAGAGGCCCCCAAGAGCCCTCTGGGCGCATACACCTGCAGGGCTCGCCCGCGGAGGAGGAGGAGGGGGAGGGGGAGGGGGAGAAGGAGGATGAGGAGAAGGAGGCGGAGGGGGAGGGGAAGGAGGGGGGAGAGGAGGAGGATGAGGAGGAGGAGACGGCAGCCCTTCCTAGACATTCCAAGACAACATTGGAAAGCCAATTCGAAGTATACACTTCGAACCCCCTTCCCTTCCTCCATCTTCCCCTACCTCCTCCCCCCTCCCTCCCACCTCCTCCCTCTCCCTTCTCCCCTCCGTTCACTTCCAGTTTCTATTGCCAGAGGGCGTGCGCTTTTGAGTGCCCCCTCCTCGCAGTTTGCGGCCTCAAGTTTTCTTGCCCCGCGTCCCGATCCCGCGGCAGAGCATGTCGACGCAGCCGCCGTTCTCGCCTAGTCGCCCCCGCTCTCGCCCCCGCTCCTGCTCGCAGCCCGAAACGTTCTCTGTGGGCGAGGGAGACGGCAAGGGCAAAGGGCAAGGGCCCTCAGGCAACGGCAAGGGCAAGGAAGACAAGGGCAAGGGCAAGGAGGATTGGAGGCAGCTCGCACTGGAGGACCCCAACCACCCCGCTTATGGCTTGGCCTCCGCCGCGTCGCCCATCATGGACACGGCCGCCCGGAGCGACGCGGACATGAAAAAGGCAGAGAGGGGGAGGAAGAGGAGGAGGAGGGGGGGAGGAGGAGGAGGAGGAGGAGGAGGACGACGACGAATCCTGGGACCGAAAGGCTGCCCAAGCCCTCGCCCGTGCTGTCAACGAGAACGCGGCCTTGTCCCGTCGCATCGTTGAGCTCGAAGGAGACGTCGCGAGCCTCAAAGCGCAGGTTAGGAAGGCACCAACTATGCACCAACACCGATCCTGGCCAGGATCACCCTGGGCCCAGGATCGGTGCATACGCACCCCTGCCTTGCGCAAGAAGGCATATGCACCGATCCTGGGCCCAGGGTGATCCTGGGCCAGGATCGGCGTTGGCGTGCAGTTGGTGCCCTCCGACAGGTGTCGCTTTTGATGGGGCGTTACTGCAGGGGCCACGTGTTGGGGGGGGAACAGCGCGTGAGATCGCTGAGTGGCCGTCTAGGCGCACCTCATGGCTGGGGGGCGACGGCGACAAGGAAGACGGAGGAGAGGAGGAGGAGGATGAGGGAGGGGGAGGAGGGGGGGGAGGAGGAGGAGGAATGGGGGTTGGAGGAGGGAAGGAGGAGAAGGAGGAAGAGGAGGAGGAGGAGACGCAGAGAAGTAATCCCCGGGGTTGCACGTGGCTGTAGTCTCACAGCTCCATTGCCGCCCATAGGAGGCCTTGTTCTCGAGCTGCGAAGCATTGACGGCTCGCCGCCATGCGGGGATCTGCAAAACAACGCGCCGCAGACTAGGAGGAGGAGAGGAGGAGGAGGAGGAGGAGGAGGAGGAGGAGGAGGAGGAGGAGGCCTGAATGAAGTGGAGGTGCTCGACGTCCGAAGCGCGGCGGGAAGGAGCCCCGGTCCCACTCCTCCTCCTCCCCCCCCTCCTCTTCCTCATCCTCCTCCTCATCATCATTCTCCTCCCCCTCCTCCTTCTCCTCCTCCTCCGCCTCCTTCCCCCCCTCCCCCTTCTCTTCCTCCTCCGCCCCCTCCTCCTCCTCCGCGGGCGAGCCCTGCAGGTGTATGCGCCCAGAGGGCTCCAGGAGGGCTCCTCCTCCTACTGTGCCGCGCGTTAGGCATGCACGGGGCATGCGCGGGGTGTGCACGGGGCATGCACGGGGGGCGCACGGGGCGGCTGTGGCATGCACGGGGCATGCACGGGGCATGCACGGGGTATGCACGGGGTATGCACGGGGCGGCTGTGGCATGCACGGGGCATGCACGGGGTATGCACGGGGTATGCACGGGGCTTGCGCGGCGTGCATACCTCCTCCCTCTCCCTCTTCCTCCTTCTCCCCCTCCCCCTCCTCCTCCTCCTCCTTCTCATCCTTCTCCCCCTCCTCCTCCCTGTCCTCCTGCTCCTCCTCCTCCTCCTCCTCCTCCTCCTCCTTCTCCTCCTCCTCCTCCTCCTCCTCCTGCTCGCCCTCGTCCTCCTTCTCCTCGTCCTCCCCGGAATCCGCAGCCTCCTCCTCCTCTTCCTCCTCTTCCTCCCGAGCAAATTTCTCCTCCCCCTTCTCCTCCTTCTCCTCCTCCTCCTCTTCTTCCTCCTCTCTTCCTCCTCCTGCTCCTGCTCCTGCTACTCCGTTTTCCTCCTCCATTTCCTCCCCCATCCTCCTCCTTCCTCCTCCTCCCCTTCCTCCTCTCCTCCCCTTCCTCCTCCTCCTCCCCTGCCTCCTCCTCCCCTCCCCCCTCCTTGACTGTCGGCTCCGTGGAATATACCTCCAGGACCTGCAGGGGCCTCCGAGCTCGAGCGCGGGGGGATCGCAGGCAAGAGGCACGGCCGCTCCTCCTCCTCCTCCTCCTCCTCCTCCTCCTCCTCCTCCTCATCCTCCTCCTCTTCTTCCTCCTCCTCCTCCTCCTCCCCCTGGCCCCCCTGGCCTGGCCCCCCGTTCCGGGTCTCCCCGAGGATGTGCCAGTCTTTCGTTTTTGGGATACTTCGGTTTCTATTCCCCTCCTCCTCCTCCTCCTCCTCCTCCTCCTCCTCCTCCTCCTCCTCCCTTATTCGCGTGGAAATTTAAGAGCCGCAATTTTTGCAAGTTTGAAAATGTTGGGGTGGCCTCCTCCTCCTCCTCCTCCTCGCCCTAACCCTCCTCCTCCTCCTCCTCCTCCTCCTCCTCCTCCCCCTCTTCCTCCTCCTCCTCTTCCTCCTCCCCCCCCCTCCTTCTCCTCCTCCTCCTCCTCCCAGAGACACGAGCCGGGCGAGAGCAGATGGCGGCGATGATGTCGATGACGGTGTCGTGTTTTTGTCTTGGGGCGAGCCCCCGCGAATGCCCCGGTGCTTCGCGGGGAGGTGCGCTAGCAATGCGACAGCCTGGGGCGACGCCCACAGAAAGCAACAGCAACGCGGCGCAGACGCAGGAATTACTCTCGCCGTCCGCGCGGCAGCACACTGATGTCGCGTTGCAACACATGATGAATGCTCACGCCTCCTCATCGGCAGCAAACTGGTGTCGCTGTGCAACACGTGAATGCTCACGCCTCCTCATCCCAGCTCTCGTCGATGGCAGCCTTGACGCGGCCCCCTGCGTCCTTCGCCGCGGCCAAGAAGTCCTTGGCCTGCGAAAAGCACTCCAGCAGCTTCTTTTTGCTCTCCGCCGTTCCCTTCGTCTGGATCGCCGTGAGGGCCTCCAAGAGCTGATTGCCAGTGCCCACCGTTCTGGCCCCGAACTCCTCCAGCTTCTTGGAGAGGGACTCCTTGTTCTCAGGGCGGTCCGCCTCCGCCATCGTCCCAGTGATGGCCAGCTGCGCCTCCGTCACCTTGCTAAGGGTGGCGTCCAGGCGCTTCTTGTGCCCCCCCTGCACAGTGAACTCCCTTGGGTCAGCTCCGCCGCCATCCTCAGCGGCGCCCTCGGTGTTCTCCTTCTTCCCATTATTCTTCTGGCGCTTCACCTTCCGATCCTCGTACTGCTCGAGCTGCCTCTTGCGCTCCTCCTGGAGCACCTGCTCCATCGTGATGGTCATTGAATACTTCGGGTTCCACGCGAGCTTCTTCTTGTCGTGGATCGGGTGGTCGATCACGGTGCCCTTCTGGCACAACTCCTCGAACTCTGTTTTGTCCATCTTGGATTTCAGATCATCGTAATCCTCGAAGTTGCCCTCTGCCTGCATCTTGCTCGTGAGCTTTTCCAGGGCGGACTTCGCGATGGCTGTCGTGAGCTGCGTCTGCAGCTCTGCGTTGAAGAGCCCAGCGCTGTTTGCGAAGAATTCTTCGCGACCTTGAACGGAGAGGCTCGCCCACCCAGCCCGCGATTCCCCATCGCGTGCTTTCAGTCTGTCCACGCGGCCCCGCAGGCTGTTGCAGCCCCGACAGCGGCACTGCTTGCCCCAATCGCCGTTTGCCGCTTGCGCGAGCAGCAGACCTTCAGGGCCGCGTTCTCGCGCTTCTCCGCGGGGGTGGCAGCAGCAGGAACCCCTTCGGCCTGCGCCGCGGCTGCGGCCGCTGCGGCTCCTGGAGCGCCCTCGGCGACAGGAGGGCCCCGGGCAGCAGGAGCGCCCTCGGCGACAGGTTGCGGCTCGCAGGCAGCAGGGGCGCCCAGGGCAGCATGGGCGCCCCGGGCAGTAGGAGCGCCCCGGGCAGCAGGAGGGCTGGTAGGAAACGACATACCAAGCAAACAAAAGAAGCTACAATCGGCGAGCCGCGAAGCAGCTGCGGGTGGCAACCATCAAGCGTGGCCCCACGAACAACGCCACAGGAACGAGGGCGCTCTTCTTGTGGTGGGTGGTGGGTGGTGGGTGGGCGGTGGGTGGGTGGTGGGTGGGCGGTGGGCGGGTGGCGGGCGGGGGGCGAGTCGCGGGTGGGCGGGCGGCGGGCGGCGGGCGGGCGGCGGGTTGAGAAAGAAGAGGAGGAGGAGGGGGAGGGGGAGGAGGAAGACGGGGAGGAGGAGGAGGAGGAGGAGGAGGAGGAGGGGCGGCCATTTTGTAATAGAGACCCCTGCCATTACAAAACGGGCGGTGGGTGGGTGGCGGGCGCAGGAGGAGGTGGGGGACATTCTATAAAATGCAGAAGGAGGAGGGCCATCGCACTGCTTTGAGATAAGTTCGCTGCTGACGCTGAATGGGCTTTATAAAGGGCCCTGCCATCAACTCCTCCTCCGCTGAAGGCGGCGCGAACGCCCAGACTGCTATGACTGCTACGCTATGACTGCCATGCTACGCTGTTACTGCTATGATATGTTATGAGGTACCAATATTGCCATGTCAGATTGCTGTTATGCTATGACATGTCAGATTTCATGAGTGTCAGAGTACTACTATGATATGGCATGTCAGATTACTGCTATGCTATGCTATGCTTTGCTATGACAATGCCATTCGAGCTCAGCTGAGTGCCTCTCCTCGAGGTTGCGGCGTCTGCTGCGGCGAGCCGTCAACAATCGCCCCAACCATTCTCCAAAACGTTCGAGAAAGGGGTCACTGTTTTAACGCGGCGACACAGCGCGATTTGCGCCCACAGCGCATGCGATTCGATTGCGGCGAGCCGTCTAAAGGTGAAAATGCGAGCGCCGCTCACTCGGTCGGCGTCAGATCAACCTCCGTGGGAGAACCAATCTCCGTGGGAGAACTGTGATCTGGCGGCTGGCTGCGGGGCGTCATGTGCGCATCCTGCTGCAGGACCGTCGGCTCCTGCGCGGGATGTCACGAGCCCCCCCCCACCACTTTGTTCGGGCTGAGGGTTCGAGAGGGCCTCCAGTGGCTCGAAGATCCCCCGACGGCATCGGCTTGGAAGCATATTCAGGCATCCTCATCCCTGGATGTTGCAGGGGGCAACCGTCGTCGTCGTCGTCGTCGCCCTCGATCTTACAGTCGCCACCCTCGCCGTCTCAAGTGGTCGGCTCGCCGCCTCTCGCACTTCCGCCGCCCCCGGGGGCCTCATGAGGGGGCGAGGGTGCCTCGCGGGGCGGGGGGATGGGAGCCTGAAGAGGGGGCCTCGTCAGGGGACGCCTGGGGGCCTCATGGGGGGGCGACCTAGGGGGCCTCGCGAGGCCCCGTCGTCCCCTCATGGGGCCCCCATCCCCCCGCCCCGCGGGGCGGGGGGATTTGTTTCGCTTGAGTCCTCTGCGCACGGTTCTGCTTGCTGATCGGCTGCTTGCTCTCCCAGCGCTCTCAGCACCGCGTCCGCGATGTCCTTGCCAGCTCCTGCAGGATCTGCTTGGGCTGCGCCGCCAGTTGAAGGTGAAGCTGCGGTAGGTTGCTGTCTTCTTTGGGCTTCAATGGCAGCGACCTGCGCGCGCACCCACCCAATGGGTCTCGGCAACGGAAGTTTCTCACGCGTCGAAGCCCAGGGTCGGGTGTTGAGAGGGTTGCTGTCGTCCATGGTTGGAGACGCTCTCCAATGTGCCATCAGCTGCGCCCACTTCGCGCACTCCAAGTTCGTCTGGTGAATCATCTCCCACTGCCTGATGTGCTGGGAGTTCTGATGATGGAGCTGCTGCGCCTGATGCGCTGCTGCAGGGTCCGTCGCTGCTGCTGTTGCTGCTGCTGCGAAGTATTGCTCATGCTGCTGCTGCTGCTGCGGCTGCCCCTGCTGCTGCTGCGGCCCAGCTGGCCGCCAAGGCACTGGTGTTGCCCAGATGCTGCTGCGGCCCAGCTGTTCCTGCTGCTGCTGCGGCCCAGCTGTTTCTGCTGCTGCTGCTGCGGCCAAGCTGGTCGGCTGTTCCTGCTGCTGCTGCGGCCCAGCTGGCCGCCAAGGCACTGGTGTTGCCCAGATGCTGCTGCGGCCCAGCTGTTCCTGCTGCTGCTGCGGCCCAGCTGTTTCTGCTGCTGCTGCGGCCCAGCTGGTCGGCTGTTCCTGCTGCTGCTGCGGCCCAGCTGTTCCTGCCAATTGCTGGGGGGCGTGCCACTGCGCCCCGTGCCAGTCGTCTGTTTGCCAATCTTGCCACTCGGCAGACCACGCATGCGGCAACTCTGTGTCTTGCCACTCTGCACGTTGTTGCTCGCGCGGCTGCCCCTGGGATTCGCGCTGGTTGCCCGGGCGTCTGCCCCCGTCAAGGCCGTTCGCCTCAATCAGCTCTTTGGCGAGATTGTATGCTCGCGATTGCATGCTCTGTGGCCCCTTCAACGTGAAGAGTCTGCCACGCCCGTCGTGTCGGTCTCTAGTTGTTGCCGTGCACCCAGTTTCCTCCTTTTATTCTGATTCTGTCCTGGCTGGTCAGAGTCCCGCCAGACATCGGAAACTGAATATGGAAGCCAACATCGACAGCTTCGTGGGGTGGCAGGGTCACTGGGGAAGAAGCCATGCTTGACCAAAAACGACTATCGGAGGAGCCGTCATGCCCCCCACCCCCCAACCCCCTCCTTCCCTCACACCCCCTGCCCCACCCGTCGTTCGCAACCCCAACCCGCCCTTCTACTCCCATCCATCTTCTCTCCGACAGTCCCAACCTTCTCCCAGCTCAAAGTGGGGGCGCGGATTTCCATGCCTATGCGCAACTGTCAGAGAGAAGGGGCATTTGCGAGGAGGAGGATGAAGGAGAATAAGACGAGGCAGAGGGGGTCGGAGTGGCGAGCAATCACCAACACGAACAACACATGCTGAGTACGATAAGGGCGACGAGGGGTGGCGAGCCAACCCCCAATCGCAGTGGCAAGGATGCGTGCCGAGGGAGCCGACGATGATGATCATGAGGATGTGGATGGCAGATGGTGTTGATGTGACGTTTGGTTTTGCTTCGGCACCTGGATCAAACCCTTCGAAAACGCTCATGCGATGTTCAAGCCTGGGAGTTGCGGCACAATCGGCTTGACCCCGTCGCGGTATCTGGCGACGGGGATGGCCCGCGCCACCTGGCGCGTCGCACTGCAAAATTTCTCGGTGGCACTCGGGGTCCAGAGGCCGCCCGGGCCCGATAATAGTGGCACCCACATAACACAATGCAAATATCGGTTCGATAACGTCGGGCGCCCACAAACGAAATTATAAATTTTCCCCAGCCGATGTCCGAGAGTTGTTGAAACCAGTATATGCATGTTCTGGCGCAGTTCCCCAATTTCAGTCACCATCTTAGTTGATGATTGGACCGATCCCAAACTGTCAGTGATGCCGTGCGCCTGCTGTATCAACAGCACAGAATGGTTATCGTGAGCCACCTGGCCTGCTAACCATTCAGGCCTAAGTCCACCGTCGAAGCGCGAAAGGATGTCCAACACTTGTCGTTTCACAACCTGGTATTCCCAATGTTCGCCAGACGTGCGTCGCCCGATGACCTTCGCATACTTGTGTTTGCGTTCGGTGGAAAAGCAAGACAGGACGTCGCCGACGTCATCGATATTGCGGGGAATATGGTGTCCATAGTGCAGCTTCGGCTTCACATACGATGCACCATGCAGATCTTTGGTGAGTTTATGGTGCTCAGTCAAGGTAGCCTCCATGTCTCTAGTGTTACTGATAGCGCACGCGGGGGTCGATAGCATATCCAATATTTTGGAAATCAAGCGCAAACAACGCACCTCCTCCAGCAGCGTCCCGCTCGGAACTAACACCGGCTCGGAGAATTTCACCAGCGCGTGAACGGCGAAGATAGTCTCGCCTGCCCATGCTTTCAGACACTCCCCATTGCGCTGAACGCGACCATGAAAAAATCCTTCGGCAGCGACCCACTCGGCCACAAAATCGATTGCTGGAATACGTCCAACGAGCCCAAATCTACGCAATGCGGCTCCGATAGGAGCTTCACGCAGAAAGCGTTGGCCTCAAGTTGGCACGCTCCTCCTGATGCCACCAAACAGCGCATCCAATCCCAGTAGGTGTGTTTCACTGGGTTTAGCCATTTCCTGAGAAGGGGGTCATACAACATCGAATCCTCGTTGAAATTCACACCGCAAACTTTCTCTTTCTCAGCGGCCCGGGGCCAGCAGCGGCTTCGCTCTCTTGAGTTCATCGACCATGTGTTCGAATGAACCTGGCGTGTGCAAAACGAAATCTGATGGCACAGCGTCCTGGAGATGCTTGTCATATTCAGATCCTTATATTTTATACCCCGGCGTCCGAACCACGTTCCTGCAGCAGATGCAAGCCTTGAATCCGCTTGCACCTTTAACAGACCAAAAGTTTTTGTGCGCCTCCTCATCTTACACCACGCAAGAGAATCTTCCTTTGTATTATGTGCGCCCACCGCGGCTGCTGGGGAGCAAGATCCCCGTCTCAAGGTTGCAAGTTTTTTGGTTGAAGAAAGTGCGTGTCAGAAGTTGTTTCGCGAGGCCGCTGAGTCCAGCCGACACTTTCTCCTGGCGTTCAAAAGGGAAGAAACACAATGCCCACCAACCCTCGTCGCGACATCTCACCCACCTCGGGAGCTCTCTGATGGTCCAGTCCGCGGCCCTGGAATCAAGGCGGCCGTGGGTTCGCAGCGTGTGAGTTGGCGATGCTTCTCTGTGGTGTTTTTGAGTTTCCTCCAGGGGGCGGGGCATCGTCGTCGGGTTTCGCAGCGGCGCGTAAATAGACAGCTTGAAGCTCATTCGCCTGGTCGGGATTGAGCGGGCTGGCAGCTTGCAGCTTGTCAGTGTAGAAAACTATTGAAATTGTTCCGTTGCAACATCTCTCAAGCATATCTGAAAACAGAATACCCCCTGAACCTCCATTTGCGTTGTCGCACAAACAATAAAGCAACGCCAACGGGTTGCAGCATAACGTTGGGTAGCGCTCTCCTTCGGCAAGGTCAATATCGATAACGGGCAAAAGTTGGCCGAATGGCGTGTGCAAGTTCAGCTCTTGATTCAATACTCTGCGCATGTCCTGTTCGGAGCCATCCACTCCACATTCTCTGGCTATTTGTTGCAATTTCAATGACAAGGTAGGCGCAACTTGCGAAAACATGAGCCTGCGTTTCTTTGAAGAATCGTCGACAACCATGTTTGGGTAACGGCGTGCTGAAATCGCGGCGAGTACGGCATCGGTGGCGGTGGCGAGCCAAAGGTGTGCGTGAAAACCAGCAGTGGCGAGCCAACCGCTTGAGCGAAACGATGCGGAAGAAGTGGAGGTGGGGTTCCTGCCTGTGCGCCCCTCACTCGGACCGTACCCTCGCAGGATCTTTGCCGATGTATAGTTTGCAAAAAACGGCGCCGATTTTTTTTTTTTTGAAATGTCATTTTGATTTTCGATTTGACTTAGCTTTCACTTAGCTTTCACTTAGCTTTGACATATATGTGACTTATATATTGAATGTGTATATATATATATATATCAAATGTGAATCAGTTATCAAACTGACATTAAATCGTTCGTGTTTCAATTCAAGATAAGTCGATTGCATTTGAATGTAAGCCAATGTATAAGTAGCTAAGTCGAACCGCTCAGCGAAGTGGTCTCGTGCCCCTTTTACGCCAGCGACCGCCGAGACTTGTTCCCAGGCGACGTCCCACCCGACCTGATACTCCAGCTGCTGTTCGGGGACCACACCAGCCCCAGCAGCTTCATCGAGCATATTTCTTTTGTCGGGAAGGTCATTCGGCGTTCTGCGCCTCTGTCTTCTTCCTCGTCTTCCTCCTCTTCCTCCTCTTCCTCTCCTCCTCCTCCTCGTCCCCCTCCCTATTGAATGTTAGTCTTGCAGATTTGCCCTTTGAGGCGGGGTTCGCACGTGTACCTCTTAATGTGATGGCCTTCGGGCGCCTCGGCATGCGGACGTTGTCACGCTCGTGGCGCGCAGGCGGCATCGTCATGATTTTGATTGCTATCCTCTTGCGTCCCAGTCGCTGTGTTTTTTGCCCTCCCCTCTTCTTCCTCCTCGTCTCTCGCCTCCTCTGAGCACTTGCTTCTCGGGTATTTGTATACTTGCCCCTTTTCCCGAGTGTGACTGTGGTTGGGTATGCCCGTCGCCTCCCCCGCCGCTGTGTCGCTTTACCAGGCTGTGCTTGGGGGAGCGGTGCTGTGCCTCGGGGTGTGGAGGGGGGGATGCACTGACGAGCCCTTGACCGCAGCTAGTGTAACCTAGACGCGGCCCGGAACCCTGCCGTGCGGCGCTGCCCGGTTCTCCGGGGAGAGCGGCGGTTTTCGGGCGGCGTCCTCCCGCCGCGCTCGCCTCATTCATGTTGTGCCAGCAGGGGAGGGAAGGGGTGTGTAACACCACCGCCTATCCGTCGTCGGCTGCCGGGCCCAGATCTGCATTCGCCGGGCAGTTCTGAGTCGCAGCGACTGGGGGCCGGGCGCTGGCGCCAGCGGCCGGGCGCCGGCGCGCGCACCCCAGACGCTGTCGAGATGCGAAATGCGAAAAAATGCGAAAGGAGGGGAGGGGGACAAAGATGAGGAAACATTCGGATCCAGAAAAGTGGCCTACGCTGGAGCGAAAACACGAGTCTGAAAGGAAACAAAGCGCCGCTCCTGAATTCAGGGCTACGCTGCATCGGGAGTGCCAGCTTAGAGGGACCTAGCAAGTCCAGACTGAAAAAACACTTGTTAGCCAACGTGGACCCAAAGGTCAGTCATTGCACTGGGGAGTGACAGCTATGCGGTGCACGCTAGATGGTGTGGGCCACAAGTTAGGCTATGCGGTGAACACTATATTGTGTAAGCTATGCGACGCGACGTCTGTCGTCTGAGCTATGCGGTGTAAGCCATGTTGTGTAAGCGGCAAAGGTAAGCTATGCGACGTGACGTCTGTCGTCAAAGCTATGCTGTGTAAGCGCCAAAGGGCGGGCACCCGGCGAAACCTCGGCGTACCCCACCAGCTCGAGAAGCCCACGAGGCGCCCGCGGGCGGGCGCCAGGCAAAACCTCGGCGCCCCCCCCCCAGCGCGGGGCGCCCACGAGCGCCCACACATCGCCCAAGGGCGGGCACCAGACCAAACTCGCTGCGTATCCGACGCGCGCCCACGAGTCGCCCACGGGCGGGCGCCAGGCAAAACCTCGGCGTACCCCCCAAGCGCGGGGCGCCCACGAGCGCCCACGGGGCGCCCACGTGCGGGCAACATACGAAATCTCGGCGTACCCCCGCAGCGCCCGCCGGACGCCCACGAGCGCCTACGAGGCGCCCACGGGCGGGTGACAGGCGAAACCTCGGCGCACCCATCCAGTTCCTCAGGCAAACAAACAAAGAACCCCTACGTACAATCAGTCTTGAACGTCGAGACACGCAATCCCACCTTTGCATTCAGACCCCTCCTGGTGTGGGCGGGAAAGCTTGCAGAGCCAACCAGCTACCGCGGTGCATTGCTTCTTCGGGACCACAGCGGTTGATTGATAGTGTCTGCGACGCCAGGATGGACCCATCCTTCAGAGGCACACCACCTCACTTGATGGGATACTCTTTCCTAGCGCAGATCAAGATGCGCGAAACATGCTACCTCATTCCAGAATCAGCTGGCAAGTATGGCCCAGGAGAGCCAACGCCGATCTGGCGATCCTAGCGGGAACCCGCGTGGCGCCACACTGGGGAATGAATTGTCCGAACCACTCGGATGCGGCCCCCCGCGCTCTTCGGGATTCTTTCGGATTCTTCGGACCGAAGCGACCTGGCCAAGCCAGCAACCTGCGGCCGAGCCAAATTCAACGAACTGGGCCGATTCGGTAAAAAACCGGCCGACCCAGACAGTCCGAACCAGACCGAATGAACCGACCCGATGGCATGCCGAAGCGGACCGAATCGAACAGAACCAAGGCCACCCTGCCTGCTGGAACGAAGCCAAACCGGCATCGAATCGGTTCGAATCAGCACCCGGGAGAATCGAATCGAATGGAGTCGGGGGAGTCGGAATGATCCCTGCAAGGGCGGCGCCGGAGGCACGCTCCGCGAAGCAGGGAGGGGGGTCCAGCGCCGATCCAAGCAATCAGCGCGGACCTCGATGTTAAGACATTCGGTCATGCGTTTACTGCGTTTAGGGCAGCGTGGCATCGACGCGCAGCCCGCGTACCGTGGAGCCGAGTGGAGAGGACAATCAGGTGGCGAAGGAGGTAGGACGAGGAGGAGCAACGGGGGCGTCCAAGAGGGGGGGCGCAAATCATCCCGATGCATGTGCGCGGGCGAGGAAGGAGGGTCAGGGGGACGGTTGAAAGAAGAGGAGCCACCATGAAATCTGCGGAGATATCATGGCCCTGGCCATGATGCCGCCTCCAATTATCACCCCCTCTTGGCCGCCCCTGGGAGGAGGAGGAGCCCGCCTCTCATGCTGGGCGCATCCCTGGCGGCATGCACCCTCGGCGCGCGCTGGCAGGACCGAAACGCCGTGGAACGCCCGTGCCACGACGGGTCTGGCAGGTCACTCTCGTGACTCTCTGAACCTTGTGGCTGATCCTCGAAACCTCTTTAGTCTCAACATTTTCTCTGTCCTCCCCCTCGTCGGCCACCATGCCCTCCTGCCTCCTCCTCGTCTTCCTGCTCCTTCCAACCATGGCCAGCTCATGCTCCTCGTCCCAGTTCTGGCCCCTTCGCACAGCATCCACACAGACCTGCACACAACTCATCAATGCTGATACTTGGCCTCCCAGCGCGGAGCCTCCTCCGTGTCTAGACCCCCACCCCCCCCCTGCTCCCACGCTTCCACATCCTCCTCGTCATTGTACAGCCTTTCTTCCCGTCTCGGCCTCAGATCTTTCTCACACCGCCGCTGCGGGTTCACCATCGTCGTCGCCGCCGCTGCTCATGCTGCCCACCCTCCTCACTCAAGCAACAACAACAACAACAACAACAACAACAACAGCAACACCAAAAACGACGACGACGACGACGACGACAACAACAACAACAGCAACAACGCGAAAGAAATCAAATACTCGTCCTCATCATCCTCCTGCAATGTCTGCGCATTGCTTGCAGATGTTGTTTTTGTTGCACTTCTTCATATGTTTCCCATCCCGATTACTAGTGTTATTAGTATTATTCATATCAGAAAATATTATGAGTATTAATACTACTACTCTTACTCTTACTACTGGTATGGTTGTTGATATGATTAATCGTATTGCTAAGCTTACTTGTATTCGTACTATGTTTACAACTATTGGTAATAGCATGATATTCGTACAACAATAACAAGCGTGATTATCACTACTACTACTACTACTACTACTACTACTACGACTACTACTACTACTACTATTACTACTACTACTACTACTACTACTACTACTACTACTACTACTACTACTACTACTACTACCACTACTACGACTACGACTACGACTACGACTACGACTACTGCTACTACTGCTACTACTACTACTACTACTACTGCTACTACTACTACTACTACGACGACGACGACTACTACTACTACTGGCACTATTCTATTTATCATTCATACTATTCCCGTCCCTGCCTGCTGACCCTCCTCGCACCGCCACTGCCGAATGAGACGACGACTGCAGGCGACCAGGGCGGTGCGCGCCCCGGAGGTCCACGTGGCCAGCAGCGCCAGAAGCCGCCGCCGCTCCAGCTCGAAGGCGCTGCCCTCTCCAGCGGCGGGAAAAAGGGGGGTCTTTGTCCATGGAGTGGAAAAAACGGGGACCAGCGTCGTGTCGCGCCGCCCCCATGAAGGGGGAAAAAAGGGCGGAAACGTAGAGTCAATATTGGTCAGCGTCAATTCGCGGATCATCTCGCGAATCGGCACGGCCGACACGGACCATGACCCAGACTGGCATCGACAACATCCGGCGACAGATTGATAATGGTCCCCGTGTTTCTCCCCTCGATTCCAGGAGGGGCAACGATATGGGGGAACTGGCACAGGAGGGGGGGAAACAGCGACCTGGAATCGGCAAAACATCGCCGACTGATCGGCGATAGACCCCCGATAGCGAAACCACGCGTTCCTAGGCCTATTCTCCCGCAACCGTTGCCCCTGATATCTAGGAGGGGAGGGACACAAGGGGACGGGGGGGGGGTCCCAGGAATGGGAGGGGGCTCCAGGCTGCCCACTGTGACGGCACAGCCAACAGCCGACCGTACCGAGAGCGAAACCAAAAAGCGAACGACACCGACAAAACGCAATCCGCCCAGAAGGGCACGGCGACACAGCAACGACCCAAACAACCAACCGAAACAAACCGACCGAACGCAACCGACAAAGATGCAGCCGGACCGACCGAACCGCGAACACCCTTGGGACCCCAGGGCAGGGATGAGGTAGGGGGGGCAGCCCAAGAGGAGGGGAGGATCATTAACTAAACTGCCAGGTCTGTGATCGGGCCGCCTTTGAACAGTCACTGTGCCAGGTCGGTGATCGGGCCACCCGTCGAATGGGGAAGCCCCGACACTCAGCCTTTTGCTGCTGGTTGCTGGCGAGGGCGCGCCCTGGCTAGCAACCCGCACTAGAACTGTGAGCGGCGCATGGCGATCCTTCACTCGCACTCGTCGCCGTCGTCGCTCTGGCGCGGCACCACCTGGAACGGCCGACCTGCCCTCGTCAGAGCTGCGCCCAGGTGGCGGGGAGCGAGAGGAGGGAGGAGAGGGAGGGAGCAGAGGGAGGGAAGGAGAGGAGGGAGGGAAGGGAGGGGAACGGGCGGGGGCAGGAGACTTCAGAGGGGGACGAGGAGGGCGCGGGGGGAAGAGGAAGGCGCGAAAGCGAGAGCCCTCACCTGGAGGCGCGATTTTCGCACATGCAGCTATGCCATGATGGCATGGGGGGATAACGCCGCCATAGCTATGGAGGGCCCGATGGAACATTGCCGAAGCAGGCGTGGCCCCACTTGTGCTTGGTGGACCCAAAGTAAGAATGGCCCCACACCACATACCCTCACTCCCGCTTGAAAGGATACCAGCCAGGCCTTCGATTAGAATGCAGAAGCGAACTTGGCACGTCAACTTTACAAGTTGACGCTGGCAAACGGTGCCGCCCAATCCTCGGATACCTCCGTCCCAGTCTAACAAATGCGGCGCTGCGAACGCCAGGACCCAAGCCGTGATTATTGATTAGGTCTGGACGACGAAGATGATGTGCCATCTGGCGACAGTGCAGATACACCATAGGCTAGGAAGCGGAGCAACGGTCGTGACGACGGGGAAGGCAGAGAAGAGTGGGATTGAGAAAGAAGAAATAGGTGCCCCCAACTACCCTATGGACTGCCCCGAGTCGCTTGTCAGCACTCCAGCCGTGTTTGTTGACTTGGTCTGGCCGACATAACAGACCGCAAGCTAGTTGGACATGCATTGCATAGCCTTAACCAACAGTCCTGGCAGGTGTGCCAGTGACGACGAGTGCCAAGTAGGCTAAGCAGCGAAACGAAGGGGGACCATGATGCCCGTTGCCATTGCCCCACCAGACTGGACCCCAAACATTGTTTACAAACTGCGCATGGCGGATGCCAGAACTCCAGCCGTGCTTGTTGAGTCGGTCTGGCCATATGAGCGGACCGCAGACTGGCTGGGCATGCAGTGCATAGCCGTAGCCCACAGCCCTGGCAGAGTTCCAAAGACAATGGCGCTGCAGGTGATGATCATGCGTGCCACCTGGTGGCTAGGCAGAAGTGCGGCTGGAACCCCACTCCGCAGTGCCCCACTGTTCGGCTGCCCGCGCTGGCAGCAGTGCGTACCCACGAAAGGGGAAACGCAGAGTCAGCGGAGCGGGCCTCCTGGGGGCTGGGCGGTCCATCCACGGAGGGGGCGGGGGCTCGAGGGGAGAGACGGATCCGAGGGGGGCGAGGGGGACACTCCAGGAGGCGGGGCGGGGGGGCACCCAGGAGAGAGGGAGGACGGAGCGCGAAGGAAAAGAGGCTCGCCCAGAATGGGGCCAGAGCCCAAATCAAGTCGTCGACAAAATGCCGAAGACGCCAGAAACATCTGCGCAGCGCTGGACCGTGCCACCGAAACCGAGTCGGGGCGGCCGAGCGAGAAAGCCAGCAGGCATGGCATGGCCCCAAAGGGCTGCCTGTGCGGCGCTACGTTGCGCAGAGCGCACGGCTTCCCAGGCACCACCAGCCAAGCGGCGGGGACTCACCAAGCACGGGGGAGAATCGGGGGGGAAAGGGGGAACTCTCCCCAGGTATGAGGGCTGGGGCTCAGTAGGCTCTGCCAGCGAGGCTCCAGTCTGCTGCACAGGAGTCTGCCGGCCGCGACGGGCGTACATCTGGGACCGCTCGCCTAGTCCAAAGAGCCAACACTGCCAGCACTCGTGCTGGAAACTGTTAAGCATGTGCTGCTCGCTTCTCGAAGTGCTGTGAACTGGCGACAATTCTTTTCGTAGAGGTTAACGACAGCCAAGTGGTCCGAGTACTGGAGGGACGGCGAGTGGCAAGGAGACGATGGGAGATGCTAGGGGGGATGGGCATTGAAGAGGAGGACCCTGCAGGCATCAACCCTGGATTCCGCTCTGCTCCGCTCACTCTCTGGGCCCCCTCATCTCAATCCCTCCCCCCACCCCTGCGTCCCTCTCCCCCTCACCGTCTCTCGTCCGCTGCCCCCCCACCCCTTCATCTTCCCAACCTTGCCTCCCTCCCCATCCCCCCCTCCCCCTTCCCCCGCCTGGACCCCGCACCCTCCCGAAAGAGCGAGGACACCCGAGCCTCGGGCAGCCGCGGCGCGGGCGGTGGCGGGAGCGCCAGCGTGGGCACGCCTGAGCGGGAGGCGCGGGGAAACGGCGGCCTCGAGTCTGGCGGCACGTGGACCAGGACGAAGCCGGGCGGGGGGCAACATCGGCTCGGGATGAATCGGGATGAATCGGGGATCGCCGAGATCCGTCGTTCTGGGAGACATATCGGGCCCCGCGGCCTTCTCAGAGCGTTCCGCAACGCCCTGAGAGCATTCAGCAGTTGCCATGTGGCGACGCACAGCAAGGTCACGCCCACTGGCGTTCCCAAAGAAAAAACATGCTGTAATTTGCATACGCATCTGCAACTGCACAGGAAAAAAGCTTGATGGCACATTGGAAGATCAATGTCAGCTCCTCAGCAAGGAATCAGCCTAGGCCCGGTCCAACATACCTCGCTGGCGACACGCAGCCATTCGTTGCGGCTTCGAATGCTGGCTGGAACCGCATCACATGACTGCTCCAACCACTTGGCCGGATGAAAACAGCTCGACGAAGTAATTGACGCGACGAAATGTCCAACGTCAAATTGCAGGTCAATCGTTAGACACGTTTCACCGGAAATTCACGCAGGAATCGAGACGCAAGCACCCTGTGCAAGCTCTGCCATATGTCGAGATGCGTGGTTCGAAGAACGCCTGACCACGAGCTCTCGTTCGCGTCGGAACTTCCGAAGAAGAGCGCAGATAGCCCATAGATGCTCGCGTTTTTCTGCGAGATGTTTAAATGGAACGTGCACTGGCGTCGCGAAGGGATAGTTGATGAGCTTGGATGGGAAACGTTGCAGTGAGGCTGTAATAGCCTTCATTGTCACTCGCGGTCATCATGCGTCACGACAGTGCTGCAGAGTAATGCGGGGAATCTCGATGGGCCCACGCACCTTCTTCTCGGTCAGGGGAACCACCTATGAACGCGGACCCCAGACCAAACGGCAGCCATGAAATCGAGAACAGCCCGAGGTAAGACGGCTAGCCCCTGGTTTCCAACCTTCCATTCCTTCCCCTCCCTCCCCCCTCCCCTTCTCAATCCGCTTACAGTCGGACTTGATTGGACAGGACACGCGAGACGACACAAGACCCTTCCGAGGGCCACATTGCCATAGGAATGGAGGAGGCATGGGTCGCGAGATACAGGACACAAGGGTACCCTTGATTTGGCAGGATCGACCTACTACTGTACTTCTCACTCCTCGCCCCTCACGTCCCCCTCCCTTTCCATTCCTTCGCCCACAAGCCTCTCCGCCAGCAGACCTCGTGCATCTCGCACAATTCCTGGAAGACCTCTCGCGCCATGGCGCCGGTTCCTCGGGCGACGAGTTTGCGGCCGGGCGCTCACCGACCCTCGCACGGGAGGAAGATAATGGCGGGAGGAAGACGATGAAGTGGGCGAAGAGGAGAACCCCCACGGCACGCAGCCTAGAGACCTCCCGCAATGTCGCCCGCACGCACGTTCATGTGGATCCAGGTCGGAATAGAACAATTGATGCCAATGAAACAACGTATTTACGCCCTTGCCAGCTCTGATGTGGGACCATCGCCAACACACTGGAGATGGAAGGAGCAGAGATGGAGAGGGAGGAGGGAGGTAAAGGCTATTCGGGAGCTTCTCCTGGAGGATGTCCACTGGCCAGGGCGGAGCAGCAAGTGCAGTCCGGCCGCCACGCACAGGCAGAGTTGCCCTGGGATGTAGGCGGTGTACAAACCATCTTGACGCGTCAGCCCCGCAGGGTGACAGGAATGCGAGAGCAGCTACGCATGGGCAGAATAGCACCTCGCAGACCACACCGATCCCCAAGTGCAATGTGCTGAAGACGACTTCGACCCTACGCGCAGCCCACGCGTGCCATTCTCTAGCCTCCGGCAGCGAAACCCTTCCCGGCCCCGCCTAGGTCGTTGGTGCCCGCCATGATGATCGCGAGGTCGGGTGGCGCCTGGATTGGGCAGCTGCTGCCAAACGCCATCGCCATCTGAGCAGGACCTTCATTTGTTCGGGAGGGCGCTGTGAAGGGGAGATGTCGATAGCTTTGGAGGGGGCTCTGTCAGGTGAGTTTGGAGAGTGAACTCAAAACGGGATATCAACAGAGTTCTGGAACGCAGCCGTGATTCTATCATATGTGTACAAATACTGGGGGGGGGGCAACCGCAGTCATTATTTCAACCTAGACATATCCGACCTCGTGCCGCACGGAGTGGGCGTGTCCTCAGGTCCTAGGGGCACAGACTCTGAATTCACAGTTTTCCTTGGGCTTGCCGCGTGCCCCCGGGGCCTCGGGTCGTCTTTTCGCGCGACTGCTTCGGGCCAGAGGAAGGCGCCAAGACGGGCCAAGAGGACCTCAAGAGGCCCCCAAGACTGTCCAGGAGGGCCCCGAGTCGCCGAACGGTCGCTCTAAGACGCTCAGATGGCCCCACGACGACCTAAGAGGCTCCCAAGACGGCCCAAGAGGTCTACAAGTGGCCTGCCGAGAGCTTCCCAAGAGGCAACAATCATAGTTGCTTCATGTGTTTAACAACTTTTTGGCGTTCTCGCCTTTTCTGCTTTCCGACGCTCCCAGGCGGCCCAAGAGGCCTCCAAAAGGGCACCCAAACGGCCCATACAGGGCCCAAAGACGGCCCGAAAAGCGCCCAAGACGGCCGCAGAGGCCCCGAAGACGGCTCCTAGAGGGGGCCCAGATGGGGGACCCGAACGGACACTTCGAGCCCTCGGCCCCGGGGCGTCCCCAGGAGGCCCCCAAGAGCTCCCAAGAGGCCCCCAAGAGGCCCCAAGAGGCGCCCAACAGGCCCCCCAAAGGCCCTCACGAGGCCCCAAACCTGCCCCCAAGAGGCCCCCGAGAGCGCTCCGAAGAGACCTCAAGAGGCATCCCTGAGAACTCTGACCCG
This sequence comes from Prorocentrum cordatum, assembly GCA_963575745.1. Classification (NCBI taxonomy): domain Eukaryota; class Dinophyceae; order Prorocentrales; family Prorocentraceae; genus Prorocentrum; species Prorocentrum cordatum. The sequence goes on from CAUYUJ010015841.1 coordinate 140,976, forward strand.
CAACCCAGGCACGGTGACGGGATGGGCACAACGTCCTTAGATCCGCCGCCCCCTGTGGTCTTGCAACAAGGGTGCCTGGCATGCTAGATCCTACTCGTGTGGTTGAAACAAATCCGGTTGCGCCGAGGACTGGTTCCGCCGCGACCGGTTCCGCCGAAGACCGCTTCCGCCGAAGACCTGTTCCGCCGATGGCCAGTTCCGCCGAAGACCTGTTCCGCCGATGGCCAGTTCCGCCGAAGACCGGTTCCGCTGGGACCGGTTCCGCCGAGGGCAAGTTCCGCCGAAACCCGGTTCCGCCGCGCGAGGTGTACCGCGGCCACGGCCTGAATGTTGGCCGCGGCGGAAGCGGACCGGGCGGAACAAGACCGCGCGGAACATGCAGGACCGCTGCGGAAGCGGACCAAGCAGAAGAAGACAAGACCGGGCGAAATCGGACGCGGCGGAAGAGGACTGGGCGAAACAGGCATTCGGCGGAACAGGCCCTCGGGGGAACATGCCCTCGGGAGAAGAGTAACCGTGCAAAGAGTAGTAGTAGTAGTAGTAGTAGTAGTAGCAGTAGTAGTAGTAGTACTAGTAGTAGTAGTAGTAATAGTAGTAGTAGTAGTAGTAGTAGTAGTAGTAGTAGCAGCAGCAGTAATAGTAGCAGTCGTCGTAGTAGTAGTAGTAGTAGTAGTAGTAATAGTAGTAGTAGTAGTAGTAGCAGCAGTAGTAGTAGTAGTAGTGGTAATAGTAGTAGTACTCGTAGTCGTAGTAGTAGTAATAGTAGTGGTAGTGGTAGTGGTAGTGGTAGTAGTAGTAGAAGTAATAATAGTAGTCGTAGAAATAGTAGTAGTAGTAGTAGTAGTAGTGGTACTTGTTGTAGTAGTCGTAGTAGGAGTAGTAGTAGTAGTAGTAGTAGAAGAAGAAGAAGTCGTAGTGGTAGTCGTAGAAGTAGTAGTAGTAGTAGTAGTAGCAATCATAATAGCAAATGTACAAATTATATTAATGGTAGTAGTAGTAGTAGTAGTAGTAGTCGTAGTAGTAGTACTGGTGGTAAATGTCGTAGTCGCTGTAGTCGTAGTGTTAGTAGAAATAGGAGTAGTAGTAATAGTAGTTGTAGTAGTGGTAGTCGTAGTCGTTGTAGTAGTGGCAGTAATATCAATAGTACTAGTAGAAGTAGGAGTGGCCGTAGTAGCAGTAGTAGTAGTAGTAGTAGTAGTCGTAGTAGTAGTAGTAGTAGTAGTAGTAATAGTAGTAGTGATCGTAATAATACTAATACCAGTAGTAGCACTAGTACTAATACTAGTGCTCGTCGTACTAGTCGTAGAAGAAGTAGTAATAATAATATGAGTAGTAGCAGCAGTAGTAGTAGTCGTAGTAGATACATGTGCAGTAACATTAGGATTAACATTGGCATCCGTATTCGCAGTAGTAGTAATAGTAGTAGTGGTCGTAGCAGTAGTCGTAGAAGTAGTGGTCGCAGGAGTCGTAGTAGAAGGAGCAGTAGTAGTGATAGTAAGGATAGTAGTAGTGATAGGAGTAATTGTAGCAGTAGTCGTAGAAGTAGTAGTAGTAATAAAAGTAGTAGTAGTCGTCGACGTCGTAGTCGTAGTAGTAGTAGTAGTAGTAGCAGTAGTAGTAGTAGCAGTCGTAATTATAATGATAGTAGTAGTGGTAGTGGTAGTAGTGGTAGTAGTGGTAGTAGTAGTAGTAGTACTCGAACCATTAGTAAAAGAAATAATGATTGCAGCAGCAGCAGTGGTAGTAGTAGTAGTAGTAGTAGTAGTAGTAGTAGCGGTAGTAGTAATAGAAGTAGTAGTAGTAGTAGTAGTAGTAGCGGTAGTAGTAGTAGTAGTAGTAGTAGTAGTAGTAGTGGTAGTAGTAGTAGTTGTAGTAGCAGTAGTAGTAGTAGTAGTGGTGCAACAAATAGTAGTAGGCGTAGCAGTCGTAGTACGAAGTAGTACTAGTCGTAGTCGCCGTAGTAGTAGTAGTAATAGTAGAGGTACTCGTAGAAGTGATGGTAGTGGTAGCCGTAGTCGTAGTAGTCGTAGTGGTTGTGGCAGTGGTAGTAGTATCGATAGTAGTAGTAGTAGTAGTACTAGTAGTGTTCGTCGTAGTAATAGTAAAAGTAGTAGGAGTAGCAGTAGTAGCCGTAGTAGTAGTAGTAGTAGTAGTAGTACCAGTAGCAGTAGCAGTACTAGTAGCAGCGGCAGTAGCATTCGTAGTATGTTGGTTATTCTTAATAGTAGTAGTACTGGCATAGTACTAGTAGTAGCAGCAGAAGTAGTACTAGTAGTAGTCATAGTAGTAGTAGTAGTAGTAGTAGTAGTAGTAGGAGCAGCAGTAGTAGTAGTAGTAGTAGTAATGGTGGTAGTAGTAGTAGTAGTAGTAACAGTGGGAGTAGTAGTAGTAGTAGTAGTAGTAGTAGTAGTAGTCGTAGTAGTAGTAGTCGTAAAAGTAGTAATAGTCGTAGTGGTAGTAATCTTGGTAATAGTAGTAGTCGTAGTAGTGATAGTAGTAGTAGTAGAAGTAGTAGTAGTAATATTAGTAGTGGTAGTAGTAATACTAGTAGTAATAGCAATAGTAATGTTAGTAGTAGTAGTCGTAGTAGAAGTAGTAGTAGTAGTAGTAGTAGTAGTACTAGTACTAGTACTAGTATTAGTAGTCGTAGAAGTAGTAGTCGGAGGTGAGGGGGTGAGATCGAAGTGGAACGGAGAGCCCCCCTACGGGGAAATCGATTTCGGTTTCGTGTTCGTGCGTGCCGTGCGCGCGGGCGAGGCGAAGCTGCGTGGGCGGGCGAGAAAAAGTCTCCTGTGGCTGAGGCGCGGCCGGACCAAATGTCTCCCTTCCGGGCGGCCGGTGGCCCGCGGTGTCCCGCCGGTGTCCCGCTGGTGTCCCGTGTGGCTGAGGCGCGGCCGGACCAAATGACTCCCTTCCGGGCGGCCGGTGGCCCGCGGTGTCCCGCCGGTGTCCCGCGGTGTCCCGCGGTGTCCCGCGGTGCCCCGCGGTGTCCCGCCGGTGTCCCGCGGTGTCCCGCGATGATGATGATGATGATGATGATGATGATGATGATGATGATGAGATGATGATGATGATGCTGATGATGATGATGATGATGATGGTGATGCTGATGATGATGCTGCTGGTGATGATGATGTTGACGATGATGATGATGCTGATGCTGCTGATGATGATGATGACGATGATAATGATATGATGATGGTGTCCCGATGATGATGATGATGATGATGATGATGATGATGATGATGATGATGATCATGATGTCGATGATGATGATGATGACGATGATGATGATGTTGATGGTGTCCCGATGATGAGGATGATGATGATCATGATGATTATGTTGATGATCATGATGATGACGATGACGGTGTCCCGATGATGACGAGTATGATGATTCTGATGATTATGATGACGATGACAATTATGTTGATGTTGATGATGCTGATTATGATTGTGTCCCGATGATCATGATGTTGATGATGATGAGGTTGATGATGATTATGTCGTTCCGATGATGATGATTATTCTGATGGTGATGATGATGATGTTGATGATGATGGCGTCCCGATGGTGATGATGATGATGTTGATGCTGATGCTGGTAATGATGATGATGGTGCCCCGATGATGACGATGATGATGATGCTGATGATGTTGATGATGCTGATGATGATGATGTCGATGATGAGGATGAGATGATGATGGTGTCCCGATGATAATGATGATGATGATGATGATGATGATGATGATGATGATGATGATGATAAGGATGGTGATCATGATGGTGTTCCGATGATGATGCTGCTGCTGATGATGATGATGACGATGACTGTGTCCCGATGCTGCTGGTGATGATGATGTTGATGATGATGATTGTGATGATGGTGATGATGATGATGATGATGGTGTCCCGATGATGTTGATGACCGTGATGATGATGATGTTGGTGTTGATGATGAGGACGGTGTCCCGATTATGATGATGTTGATGTTGATGTTGTTGTTGATGATGATGATGATGATGATGATGATGACGTTGATTGTGAGAGCGGTTGTGATATCGATAGTGACATCGATAGTGAGACCGAATGTGATTTCGATTGTGAGATCGATTGTGAGATCGATTGTGAGATCGATAGTCGG
>CAUYUJ010015841.1:155119-225119 GCA_963575745.1 Prorocentrum cordatum
TCAAAAGGTTACCAGCAAGCTCCCAGGAGGCCCCAAGAGTACCCCCAGAGGCTCCCAAGATGCCCTCAGAGGCTCCCAAGATGTCCCATCCTCCTCCTCCTCCTCCTCCTCCTCCTCCTCCTCCTCCTCCTCGTACTCCTCCTCCTCCTCCTCCTCCTCCTCCTCCTCCTCCTCCTCCTCCTCCTCCTCTTCGTACACCTCCTCCTCCTCCTCCTCCTGATCTTCTCCGCCATCCTTCTCCAAGCGTTCCCCAAAGGGTTTCCACAGCGGCTGGGGGAACACATGGTCCGATAGCTTGACAAAGCTCTTGTCGCAACACTCGGCCACATGGGCGATTCGAAAAGGCAGTGGGCGGCGGTGATCCGCCGTAGGCGTCTTCGATACATTAATATAACACCGGGCACAAGGATGAATCAGGGACCGAATATGCGCAGACGGCACGATACAGGGCCACCCTCCTCGGTACCTCCTCCCCTCACGTTGCCCTTTCCTTCGCCCCAGCCGCTCATCTCCACTCGTAACCCTTATGATGTTGTGTGTGGGCGGGGGTATTCCCTCAACTTACCCACCTTCCTTCTCTTACCATCCCCTCCCCTTTCCTAATTTCCCAAACCCTCTGCCCCCTCGTGAATCATCCGCTTATGTTGGGCACTGGCCCGACTGGACCGCCAAACCAAACCCTGGGACTCTGGACGCGAGCTCGAAGCAACCGGCCATGCACCTCTCTCCTCTCCGACGACCAGACAGTCCCTGCATAGTTACCTCAATACCTCCTTTGTACATGCTCTCCTGTCTCCGCATTCCTCCGCCTCGTCATCACGCCCCTGTCCCTTCTCACGTGCTCAGGCCCGTGTTCCTACTCCTGCTCCTGACCCTGCTGACGCTGCTCCTGCTACGATCCTAACTCTCCCTCCTCCTCCTCTCTCATCCCTCCATCCTTCCTCCCCCAGTATTCTTTCCGACTCCATCTTCATCCATCTGCCCTCTTTCGCCCTCAAACTCGTTTGTCATCCTCCCTAATCCCCGTCCTCCATCCACTCTCATCCCTCTGTCCTCATCTGTCCTCCTCCTGATCTGCCTTCTTGTATTCCTCCTCCTTCACCTCCCTCCTCTCACTCCCCTCCCGCCCTCATCCGTGCTGCTCCTCCTCTCCCCCGTTCCACCCCTTTCGTCCCTTTCGTCCCTTTCGTCATGGTTGCACACGCTTCTGTCAGACAACGATCATCAATGCACTGTGGTCGACCGCTCTGGCGAATGTCTTCACGCATCTGCCTGCTCTGCCGCTCTTACAGCACTGATGGTCGAGCCGTGAAGTTCAGTGCGCCTTGCTGCAATATTGGAGAGATCGTAGCAAACCGCGTGGCGTGGAACAACATCCATGGATGACGTCACCGACAACTGAATAAGTGGCAGAAGGTCACATTCACCCCTTCGCTACAGTCGTTGCACTAAGGCTCGAATAAAGGCCTGTCGAACAAAAACTCATCCCTCATCCCTCCTCCATCGCCCATCCCTGCATCCGTCTTTCATCCCTCCTTCTCACTCCTCCTCGCTTCCCCCTCTCCCAGACAACTGCTCAGTGTGACAACTACTCTTCTCTCCTGTGAAATGGCGCGCCACCCTCCTTGCACTGTAACTAAAGTACGGGTCCGGTTCTCTTGCGCTTTTCCAAACCGCATAATCTCGATAATTCATCATGGTACGCCGCGAAATATATAGACAGACACCCTCCGACGAACGTTGCATGTACCTTCCGGTAAAGGAGCGGTGTAGAAAATCGCTGGCTCTTAATGGTGATTTACACACCGGCACCCTCCCCCGAGGCCCAGGAGCAGTGCAGTGGAGGGTGTCTGTGCGAACTTTTTTTTGCCGCACATGGTGCCCCCGCTGTAGTGGTGGCCTCGTGTGTAAGATCGGCAGCTCACCCCCGCCGTTCGGTATGGCGCTCTCGCCCCAGCGCGGGCTGCATTTCTGGATCCGGGTGCGTCCTCGTCGTTGTCGACCCCTTCCTTTCCCCGCCCCCACCTTCCCCAGGTCATCTAGCTCCTCTCGCTCCTCCTGCTCCTGCTGCTGCAATTCCTCCTCGTCCTCCTTCCCCTCCTGCGCCACCCCCGCTTTCTCAAACATACACAGCCCCCCTTTTCAGATTGCGTGTAACACGGTGCGGCCCTGTTGAAAATTCCAGGTCCGCGGAGGATGGAGACAAAAACCAGCGCTGTGGGAAGCGATGGAAGGGAGGCGTAGGAAATCAGATGCGGCGCGAGCGCACCTAGCTTGACGTCTTCTCATCTCCCTTCCTACTCTCCTCCCTTCCCTCTCCATACATCCCCTCCGTCCTTTCTCACACCACCCCCTCCCTCCCCGCCGTACCCACCCACTCCCTCAATGTTTTAACTTTCTCTGGTTCCCTATCTCTATCCCTCCCTCACCTCCTTCGCTTCTCTATTCCGCGTACTGCTTCCCTCCCTCCCCTCCTCCTCCTATTCCTTCCCCTCTCCTCCTCCTCCTTCTCCTCCTGATCCCTTCTTCTGATCCATCTCCTCGCCGCAAGTCCCGCTTCCCTTCGGCCCATGACGAATGCTCGAGAGAAGAGGCCACGAAGCCTCGTCGAGGCATCTGCGGAGCCCCTTGCCTGGGGCGGCTGTTTGGTCGAAGTATCGCGAGGGGGATGCGAAGAGCAAGAGAAACCCTGACTGGATCATGTGGAGCAGACGCCGAGAGACGTGAGGGAAAAGGGAGAATCAAACGTGTTTCGTTGACCTGTCAGTGTGGGAGGTCAGGCAAACTGGCAGCTAGGGCCCGACACGTGATAAGAACCCCGCCCACCGATCCACGCGAATGTGCCCCGCCGCCTGGTGGACAAATTTTGGATGCATGCCGCCTTTGCCGGCCCAGTCACTCGCCGGCCTCTCCCTCGACGTGTTTCCAGCCAAGGGGCTCGAATAAAGTGGGTTTCTGGCGTCCTCCAGTCGACGTGCGAGCGCTGTCCAGGCCGAGGAGGAACAGGGGGAGGGAGCTCTGTATGTTGTGGTGAGGACGGATAAGGAGGAAGGGAGAGAAGAGGGCAAGGGGGGAGGGATGGTGAGGGCAGAGAGGGGAAGGGAGGAAGGGCCAAGGGGAGGGCACCTGACTTCCACAGCTGGCGCTGCTTAAGTGTCTCAAACGACCGTCGCCTTAAACATCCTCTCGACGGTCACGGGCACCGTCCAGAATGAGAAACATTGAAATCAGAAACAAGTTGCCTGGACCACGAATCTCTATCGCGGGTGCGGGCTTCACGCTCTATGGGAACGTTTACTGCTGAGATACCACACCCAGGGTGGAGGTCGTGGACTCGGCTGGCGAAAAGTCTCTGGCTTCTGTCGCGGGCTGCCTCTCGTCAGGCAGACGGCCAACTGATGCAGGAGTTACTGCAATTGCACTACGAGTTTCGACAGGCGAAGGCGGAATAACTGTCGGCGTTCCTGTGGCATGCTGAGTTCGATGAGTTTCTGCGTGGGCCAAGCAGAAACATGGCGAAGTGTCACACGCGCATGGTATGTCACACCCCTGCCATCGCGATGTTCGTCTTCAGGACAAGACCCTAACTCTTCTCTGCAGTTGCCCCGGTCTGACCCCCGTGAGCCCCCTGAACTGAAGGACCTGCGCTCGGTAACAACAACGGAGGAAACACAACAACGCATCAGTCTTATAGAGACTGCCTACGATGCCGCCCACGTCTACGACGCCCAGCGAGTCCAGGTTCGCCACCATATCCCTGAGACATGTGTTTTCGCGCCGGCAAGCAGCGATCTTTCCAATGGCAGCTAGAGCCGACGTGGACGACGAGCAGAAGACAGAGGATAGCATGGAACGAAGGTGACGAAAACTGCGCAAACGTAGCAACGGAACGCCAACGACACGGAATGCAGATTCGCTTCTCGAGTCGCAGGACGCAAGAAGCACCCGCTGAGGCGGAGGGAGCGGAAGATGGGGAAAACGAAAGAGGGAGGTAGATGGCCGGACCCTGACGTTGCACGGCAGCGGGGCCCTGCAAGGCAGCGGGGAGAGCGGCAGTGCAACATCTCAAGCAAGAACTCTTTAACTGTGGGACTGCCTCAGAAAACAAATTATCGCGGCCACAGCCAACCAACTCTGAACGTACATCCAGATGCCAAGCGTGCGAAATCCTGGCTGACTCGTCAGGCCGTGTCTGGCGTACCGACGCGGGGACTCCCGAGGCTGGCACTTTATCACCAGTCGAATTCGACAGTCGGCCCCTTCAGAACAGCAAAACCGAACGATAAAGCGACACGGTCGCCGAAGGCGCCTGAGCATCTTCGATGCTGGGTTCGGCGGCGAGCGATGGGGGGAAATGAGAAGGGGCGGGTCTTCTCAGAAGGCTCGGGAGTCCCTGGAAAGTCTTCTAAGCCTTCCCCGAAGACACATAAAAACTTCTCGGAAGGCGCGAGGGCTTCTGAGAAGTCCCGCATCCCCGTCCTCCTCTCCCTTCTCCTGAGGCTCCCCATCGTTCTCCCCCCACTTGCAAGTGCTCGGATTGCTTCTCCTCCTCCTACCCTTTCCCTTCTGACTCCGACCTGCCCTCTTTAGCCCACCGCTCCTCACCCGAACCTCCTGATCCGCCTTCTCCGCTGACATCTCTGTCTCTGTTTCTTCTCCTCCTCTTCCTCGTCATTCTCTACTCCTCGTCTCAACAAATAACTCATCCCTGTCGCACCCCGAGGCGTGTCGGCAGGGCGGGCCGGGCGTGTCGTCCGAGGCTTCCTCACTATGCACGAACCTGGATCTGCAACGCTGCAGAAGTCTTACGGGTCGTGGGCGGGCCTCTTCCCAAAACGTGGCTCTCGCACCAGCGCCGCGCACACTCGCTCGAAACATGCGAGCGCCTCACGGACGGAGGGCGGCCGGTTTTCGAACGTGGCTCCTGGAGGCTTGCAAGAGCTTCACGGGTGGAGGACGGGCTGTTTTCAGAATGTGGCTCTCGCTGTGGCGCCGCGCTCACGCGCTCGAAGAATTTGTCAGGGATTCATGGGTGGAGGGCGGGTGGTTTTGAAACATGTGCCTCTCGCCCTAGCGCCGCGCGCATTCGTCCTCAAAATTTGCAAGAGCTTCGCGGAAGGAGGGCGGTACCTTTTCACAAATTGGCTCTCGCTGTAGCGCCTCCCACATTCGCTTTCAAGATTTATAGCAGCTTCAGGGATTATCATGGTTGATGTCCCAGACATGGTTTTGGCGCGATGCATGACTGTCAGAACGCAACACTTACGTTGACTCGCGGTGTTGACGTCCCAAACATGGTTTTCTGACACGCTTCACGACCGTCAAGACACAACCAATAACGTGGATTCGCGGCGTTGAAGTCTCCAGGAAGGTGTTCTGGCACGGTTCAAACTTTCAGACAATTATATTCCAACGGGGCACTTCCCTCTGTGACAATCAACTGTGTAGGGAATTATGAAGATGGAACCTGGAGGGAATGTTTGTTGCAACATCGTTGATGGGTATTGGGTTTGCACTGGTCCTACCCTTCGTCCCACTCTACATCATTAAATATCAGCATCGTCCACTTCCTCGTTATACCTATCACTATCATCGTCCTGCTGCTGCTGCTCCTCCTACTTCTAGCCTTTCATTATCCTTCTCCTCTCCAATCACTTCTCGCCCGTTTCGTTCCTTCTCCTGGCTCCGTCCCATCGAACTGTCTTGACTCTGGCCATGCCATCCCCTGCTATTGCCCCTGCACCTGGACCTGTTCGGCTTCGGGTTATTATATTTTCTTGTCCCCCTCCTCATCATCCCCATCGCCACCCCTTGTCCTCCTGCCCAATCCGAATGTTATGCTGTTAATCCCTTTCCCTCTCTACTATCTACGACTCCCCCTCAAGGTCAATCTCACAAACCTAACCTCACTACTGTTCCAATAATACCCGTCCCCCTTCCAATTTTCACGGAGGCGTCAACAAGTATCCTTTTGAGTTCTTCTGCGGCAGCTCATGGGAGCCTCCCATGCCGTTTTGCTGGCTAGTGCGAATCGACGCTGGCCGACACTTGCCGACGCTAAAGCAGCGCTAATCGAAGGTAAATCAGGCGCTAGCGAACGCGAAGGTACTCCAGAAGCGGAAAACGAGGACACATGATGCTCCCATGAATTTCTACCGAAACGCAGTGGGTGGGGTACGGGTGGGAGGACTGACCCGACACAGTAGGAGCTCGATCACAAGAATCGGGGAGCGAATGAAGGCATGCGAGGGCACAGCAGGGCGTGGGCAGGGCAGGCCATCCCGAGACGACCACCCAAACCCGATCAACCAAAATCCCAACCAGCGGGCTGACTCCGCGGACCGGCGAGGCCATCCGCCGGGCAAACCGCTCGGCAGCGCGCCACCCCAAACGCTCACACCGAGGCGCAACCAGCCCCAGGAAGAGAGCACCCCCCAAGGAAATGGGGAGACCAAAAGGTACCGATACCGCTACCCCCCGGACCTCTCCTGGGGTGCGTTCTGACGGGAATGTCGAGGCGAATCCAGCGGCGGCGACGAGGGCCTCCCAGGAGGCCCAAAAAAAGAAAACGGGCGAGGGGGTAGAGGTCAGAGTGAGGGGGCTGAACCGAACGGTCATTCGCTGTCCCTGGGTGCGTGGCTGAAATGGAATTCCGCGATGCGGATTATTGTTGTTGTTGTTGTTGTTGGTGTTGTTGTTGTTGTTGTTGTTGATGTTGATGTTGATGATGTTGTTGTTGTTGTTGTTGTTGTTGCTGGTGTTGTTGTTGTTGTTGTTTGGTGTTTGGTGTTTGTTGTTTGTTGTCGCCGTCCCACCCGCGACCCGCCCCGCGACCCACCCGCGACCCACCCCGCGACCCACCCGCGACCCACCCGCGACCCACCCCGAGACCCACCCGCGACCCACCCTGCGACCCACCCTGCGACCCACCCGCGACCCACCCGCGACCCACCCCGAGACCCACCCGCGACCCACCCCGCGACCCACCCGCGACCCACCCCGCGACGGGTTTCTTCTGAATTCGTTCCAGGTGGAGAACGTGCGACCCACCCGCGACCCACCGCGACCCACCCCCGACCCACCCGTGACCCACCCTGCGAGCCACCCAAAATGTTCGTCGCCTGCGGCGGGTTTCTTCTGCGCTCGTCCCAGCTGGAGAACCTGCGACCCAAGCCGCGTTCACTATACAAATCAAAATGTTCGGCGTCTGCGGCGAGTTTGTTTTGAATTCCTTCCAGGTGGAGGTCGAAACCCCGCGACCCACCCGCGAACCAAACGACGTTCACTGAACAAACCAAAACTTCGGCGCCTGCGGCGGGTTTCTTCTGCATTCGTTCCAGGTGGAAAACCTGCGACTCAAACCGCGCTCAGTGTACAAATCAATTTTGTTGGCGCCTGCGGCGGGCTGTTTTCGAATTTATTCAAAGTGGCGGTGGAGAGCCCGCGACCCACCCGCGACCCATCCACCAGGTGGAGGAGGACGACGACGACGGAAAGGAGAAGGGGGGAGGATCGGGATGGGGGAGGAGGAGGAGGTGAAGGAGGAGGAAAAGGAGGAGGAGGTGGAGGAGGAGGAGGCGGATGACGACGACGACGACGACGACGACGATGAGGTTGAGGACGCGGACGAGGAAGAGGAGGAGGAGCAGGAGGAGACCCGATCCCATCTGGAAGGTCATCCGAAGCGCCCGCACTTGCGCCCGACGAAGACCCTATCGCCGCGCCAGAGCCCGAGCCCTGGTATCCCGTCGGCAAATAAGGCGGAGTCGGCCAGCCGCGAACCGTATCGCTCGAAACGCGCTTTGGGCCCCCTCGGATCTAAGTTTATTAAACGGTTTAATAATACGTCGTGTGCAATGGCGATGGAGACAGCTTCTCCGCACGAGGCAAGGGAAAAAGCAGGGGCCCAGCAAACACCTCCGCCCCCCACCACGGTGGGAGCCTAGGCAGATTAGCGCGCATCACTTCGAGGAGAACAGAACAAACAAGATAATGAACGAGTTGATCGCCAGCAACACATTGGCATCCAAACCTGCACCCCAGGGAAGCCTGGCGGCTCCGAGAGGTATCCCAAGCATTGCATAGGCTGCGCGAGAGACTGAATTTAACAAAAGGAGCAAGATGTTGACCGACCAGTTTTAGTCGAGAGATACACGACTGAGCTTCAGGAGCCCCAACTTGGCCAGCTTCAGGAACCCCCGAGACCCAGCGCTGCAGACGTCTCTGAATAAGTTCAGGAAGCGGGACAAGGGGATGATGAGAGAGAACAAGTTTGGTCATTTTCTTCCGAAGCCCAGGCTCGAAGACAGCGGGGGCTATCGGAATTCTGGATACCTCACGATAGTCCTGGGTCATCATTATCACGAACGACTTGGTATACACTGGATGAAGATGGGCATCAAGGTGGCATTCGGGGTCCTCGAACGCGTCCTCAATTTTCTCTGTGCAGGCAAAAAAAGACCGAGGAGGCGAGCGTGGCGCGACATGCGGCTGCACGAGCTTCGTGGGAGAGAGACCTGGCCCGAGTCCCCCCCCCCCCCCCCCAGTGCCTTCATTCCCAGCAGCATGTGATCAGATAAGGCGCGCCGTGGAGCGCACGTTGACCACTGCAGACCGAGATGCACTTGCCAACAACAGTCGGCCGTGGGCGGAAAGAACTGGGCGATGTACATGAGCACAGAGACCGCTATCGGTTTGTAGGCCACTAGAGACATCGTCAGGCCTAACTTCAGGGACTTAATGAAGCGGCAACGATCTCGGAACTTGACTAGCGGGGCGGCCCAAGACTCCTCTTGTGCTCTGATCCCGCGCATAACTCCAAGATGCTTGGCGCACTTGGCCATCCCGAAGCACCGAACCCTGATCCCCTGCTGCTGGAACTTCATCTCCTCCCCCTCCCTGTTAAAGTCGCGGTAAAACAAGACCACCGTTTTTTAGAGGTTCGGGATGAGGCCAGCGGCGAGCCCTGCGAGCATCATGACTTCCGAAAAAAATCACGACCAAGTAGATGTCAAAAGAGGCAGAGGCAACATCATCAGCGAAGGCGCCGTGCAAATGGACAGGTCGGGGCAGCCGAAGACAGAGCAGACGTGAAATCGGGTCGAACCCCAGGCCGAACACACTTCCCGAAAGCGGACAACCTTGCTTGATCCCGCGGAGGATCCGCAAAGAGCAATGGGACACCCCGCCCAGGAGAATGGCGGCGGTAACCTTGGCGTAGAGCGTCTTGATCGCATTCAGCGCAAAAGCGGGGAAGTTCATTTTCTCGAATACAAATAAGATCCACTCGTGACATAGGCTGGGGAAGGCGGCCTTGATGTCCAGCAGGATCGCGCCTGCTGACCGACGCCGCAGCTGACCTGAACCTACGACCAAGTGCGTCCCAAACTCAATCAGGTTGTCTAACATGCCACGGTGTTTGACGAAGCCCCTTTGGGCCCCAATGGCGGCGTCCACGCAAACCTCTTGCAGGCGGCGCTTGATCGCGACAGCGACAATCTTGTTGATCGAGTTGGGGAGGGAGATAGGGCGGGTCATTTCAGGGGGCCCCCAGAGCTCAAACCCGTCGCGGCCCAGGGGGCCTTCGGGGAGGAAGACAGAATTACTGAAGTTGAAATCGTCCGAAACCTGGCCGGAATTCATGACGTGATGGCACATGGCGAAGGCGGCCCACCTAACGAAGGAATTTCCCTTGGACCAGGCAGAGTTACTAGCCCGTCAGGACCAGGGGCGGAATCGTGAAGCCGACCTAACACCACTTAAAACTGATCTCCGGAAAGCCTCCATATCTGGTCCACACGAACTTTCTGAATGTGTTCCTCTAGCTGGTCCCTCGCGGCAATCTGAGACGGACCAGAAGCGTGAACTTGGCTCCAGTGAGCGGCAATAGCTTGAGCTCCAGCTTCGACGGCCGGGGAAGCGCCCCCGTCGGCATCCGAGATTCACGCGAGGACGATTCTCCGATTCTTCGGAGACCAGGCCGATACCAATCGCTGAAGACGTGCAGCTCGGTCCTCATAAAATTGGGGGGATTCCGTTGTGTGTCCAAAGGTTGCCTCATATTCTTTTTGGCACCGAGCAGCAGCAACTTCGGCCATATACTCTTGAAAAGCTAGCTGGTTGTGCCGCCTGCCACAGTCAGGATCGAGAAAATCGAGCAGCTTGGGGATGGCCTTGACAGCCTTCTTCAGCGCGCTAATCTCGCGGCCCCGCATGGCGCGATTCACCGCGAACAGCCACTGCAGATGCTGCTCGGCGGAGCTAGGCGGGTGCTCAGAAAGACGATGCTGCACGAGACGGCCTGCTTCGTGCATCAGACAGGTGAGCTCTTCAACCATCAGCGGGGGATTACATTCGCACACGCCGCGCTCGTTGATCAGCTTTTCGAGCAGGATCGGATACAGAAGGTGGCGAGGGACCCAAGACGCAACAGACCGAGCGCGGTTGTCTCCACCTCCGTTCAGATGAAAGTACACCGGGGCGTGGTCGCTCGGAAGGTGGGCTTTGCAGATATTCCAGGAGGTCCCAGAGGTCGGTTTCAAGTCCAGGCGGCCCCCAGTAAACATGGTGTAAACGCGGTCGATCCTGGACGCGCTAGCCACATTCCCATCCCGAGTGGCGTGGTGGGTCGGGTACTCTTGGCAGCATTCCATAACATTAGGCAATGCAGACCAGAACTTGTGAGCGATGGAGTCAAGGCCGTTGATCTGCGAAGAGCCGCCTACGCGCTGGGTGCCCTCGCCCAGCACGCAAAAGTTGAAATCTCAAACAAAGAAGAAAAGACCCTGGACAGTCTGCAAAAAGTCGGCGCACGTGCGACGGCTTCTGATTTTCTCTCTGCGGCGACTGTTCGGGTCGAGGTGGAGGTTCAGGATGGTGAGCGAGAAAGGAGTCAGACTGGATAGCGACGGCATGAAGACGACCAGGGATAACCACAGCATGGCGATGTTGAGGAAGCAGAGCGAGAAGGGAGCGAGCGAGCATAATCGCGTTCCCGCCAGCGTGGCTGTTGGGACAGAACGTACAGAAATACTCAAAGCCATGGAACTCGGTGCGTAAAGATTCGCGGTCCCCTTCGTGGCCGTGCGTCTCTTGTAAGCAAAAGATATTGTTTGCTCTAGTTAGGTTAGTGAGTCGATCGAAAGTTCTGACCTGGGCGTCGTGGCCCCCAGAGACCGCGCCGAACAGGGCGTGACAGTTCCAGGTAACAATCCGAATGCCGCGACCATTGGCCAGGGGCGGCGGAAAAGTTAAGCGAGAACCCTCGGGGTCCTCAGGCGAAGGCGGCTGGGCTCCAAAACCAGCATTCGACAAAACAGGCGAACAGAACGCGGAGGGCGCGGAGGCAGCGGGGGGAGAAGCAAGCGGCAGAGGCAGCGAAGAAGCGGGAACATACGAAAAAACTGGCACACGATACTAGGCTGGCATCATTTCAGTACTGCTGGACGGAGGCCTGGGCCTGCTCGATCATCCAGTTGGCGGTCGTCTCGGAGATGTGCCAGTCCGAGAGCTGGTCGCTGATCGGCTTCAGCTCGTACATGCCACCAGGCGCGTCGGACAGCTTGAAGATCTCCCAGTGGTCGTTCTCGGCGGGGATGCTGAACACGCCCTTGAACGGGTTAGTGCCGATCTTGACCGTCGGGTCCCACTTGCCCTCGTTCTCCAGGCGCTTGCGGACGAACGGCCAGAGAGCACTCAAGACGCGGTTCTTCTGGCGGGCATGCAGCGGCATATCTCTGCGGCATCGAAGCGGTTGAAGGGAGGTGTTGCGGTAGTCCTGCCACGTCACAGGGTTCGCGAGGAACCAGTCGTGGAAGTCACGGGCCTTCTGCTCGGAGCCGAAGGTGATGGCGAACGCCTGCGAAACTGTGTGGAAGTGTCCTGTCATCCCTTCGCTGAGGGTGGCAGGTAGCCTGGCTTTCATCTGGTTGAAGATGGTGCGCCTGTGGGGCTCAGTGACTGGCCAAGGAAAGCCACTGATCCAGCGCCTGGTCGGGTCGATCTGGTTGCGCTCGTCGGTGGCGAGGTCGATCACACGAACCTCGGACGCGTTGGAGCCGACGCTGGTGGCCGCTTCTAGGCGGCGGGCCTTGGACGGCGGACGAGTCGAAAAGGGGCCGGCGTCGGACGGGGCGCGTTGGAGTTCAGCAAGGGACGCCTCGAGCCTAGCCATATTCTCGTTCATCTGGCGCTGCACTTCGAGTCCTGCATTCTTGGCATTGGGCTTGCCGTCCTCGGCGTCGACGAAGGCGGCGTTGGCGGCGGCCTCGTGGTGAGCCTGTTCCAGTCGGGAAACTCGTAGATCCATGTCAACCACTAGCGCTTCATGTGCGGCCTTGGCTTCGTCGAACTTGCCCTCAAAAGCGAGCTCGAGATCGGAAATCTTATCCTCGAGACCTTCCGCGGCGGCGAGTCGTTCCTTGATATCCTTGATGTCCTTCCTCATGGCGGTCATACCGCCATTCAGACCTTCGAGCACCTGAAGCAGCTGAGCATTGGATACTCCTGCGGCGGCCATCGCGCTGTGAACGGCCGAGAAAAAAGTGATGTGGGTAAGGAGAGAGCACGTTGGCAAAATGCCTCGGGGAACGAAAAAGGGTCGAGGAGGAGCGGGAGGAGGAGGAGGACGGCGCCATCGACAGGGAAAGTGGGGGCCACGAGGTCCGCCGGCGCGACGCCCGCGTCGCCCGCACCCGCCCCCTCACTCTTATCCGCAATTGCGGGGTGCTACGAATATGGGTACCTCTTCCTCCTCCGAGGAGGTGCCCTGCGCTCACGGCTGTGGTGGAGCGCGGCTCGCGTCGGCCCGCGCACGGCAGGCCTGGGCCGGGCTCCCGTAGCCCGGAGGGGCGCGGGACTGCAGAGCACGCGCAGGACCGGCTGAAGCCTGGGCGGCCACGGCGGCGGCGGCAGGCTCCAGAGGCGCAGGGGGGCGGGCACCGCGCGGCAGGCGAACAGAACCGCAGGGCGCGCGCAAGATTTGTTTCTTTTTTTGGGGGGTTCAACAACCAGTCCACCATCCCAAGAGGTGGGGGAGCCAGTGCAAGAGCGACTAGCACACTGCAGATAGACCGCGAGGCCAAGAAGAGAGGGACCGATGCTTCCCCGAGGCCCGGGGGGGGGAGCGACGAAGGTCAGTGGCGGCAACAGGGGGCCGCTCCGGGAGGCCAGTGCCACAGCCGAGCTGCAGATACCCGATCCCCCTGCCGAGTCGACTTGTCTGTTTAGCGTCAGCGGGGCGGGGCCAACGCAGCGCCCGAGGACCAGAACTGCGCGCAACGGTTGCGGGGAATCTCTGCCGTTGGCGCTGAACAGCGCAGGCGGCACAAAGAGGGCGCGAGGGAAACGTGAAGGGGCAGGACCAAAGAGGGAAAGCGACGGCCGGGCCCGCAGCGGCGGGCACCCTCCACCAGCCTCCCCAAACAACGACGCACGGTGCACGCTGCTGCAAACAGTGAGCCATGTGCGAGCACCCCCACCATCGTTATGCATTTCTTTTGCCGGGGATGGTGTGGAATTTGCCGACACGAGACATGAAGTGCTGTCCCCTTTTCCCCGTCCCCCCGTAAGGTCCAACATCTCAAAGTAGGAGGGGGCGACGACTTCGCGCCAACACACTTCCAGGGCCACCAGAACCTCCAAGTAAACCGAACGAAGCCTCCAAGATGCCAGCGCTGCCGTCTAAAATGGCTCAACAAAGGTTCCGACACGCCAGAGAGGCTTCGAAGCATCCAAGATGGTCTCAAAACGGCCCAAAAAACCCTCACGACGCATGGGCGCCCCAAGAGGGCCCCGACGCCCACGAGCCCAAGAAGGTATCAATTGTATACAAACCATGCATTTCCGACAATGTGTGTGGTTGTCGCGTTGTCACCTTCTCGTGCTCAGGAAAACCCAAAATGACCCGCGACGCCCTCGCAAACCGGCCCAAGACTACGGTGGCCCGACGGCCCAAGAGGCCGTCAAAACGGCCAAACAAGTATTCAAGACGGCTCCGAGAAAAGCCCAAAAGAGGCCCAGTAGGGGGAGCTCGCAAGGACCCTGGGATTTCTTTCCCACGAAATGGTCCCCTAACATGCCCCCTGGAATACCCAAGGATCTCCCCAAAAAACTCCACACAGGCCGCCACCGAGGCCTGCAATGAGGCCCCCGAAATCCCCGCAACAGAAGCGGAGGAAGAGGAGGGCGAAACCGCAACAACAAACTACGCGGACGCAGCCCGACGGGAAGTGGCAAAACACACAAGCGAACTGGGAAACCGCAAGTCTACTGTTGTGGATCGGCGGAATGGCGGGCTCATCTTGGGTTGGATGTTCAAATGCGTTCTGGCCCACGACCCCGTTTGAATAGCAAACGCGAATTCATTGCGGATGACCACGCCGTAAATCTCTAACAGCGATTACAAAGTCAACCTAGGGGGACAGGGGGACAATTAAACAAATGCAGTCGGACTTGTGTGCGCAGGACACGCGAGAGAACACAAGACCCTTCCGAAGGCCACTTTGCCGTAGGAATGTAGAAAGCATTGGTCGCACGGCACAGGACACAAGGGCACCCTTGATTTGGCAGGGTCGACCTACTAATAAGGGCCGACCGTAGGTATTCCCAGCGCTGCAGTGCGCATATAGAGAACAAAAGGAAGGCGGGGCAAACCGGACCGGCGGGGACGTCCCCGCATCCGCCCTGGCGCTCCGCGTGTAAGGGCGGAGTCCTGCGCACCCCCTCTTGGCGTCAGGCCACGCCTGCCGCGCCCTGCAAACTTGGCATGGACAGAGACTGTACTCAGGGGCCCACCCCCCGCAGTAATCTCTGGGTCGCGAACGTACAAGGGCGATCAAAAACGCTGACGACGGCCTCCAAACGGCTGAAGAGGCCCCCAAGACGCCCCAAGATGCATCCACGATGCGCCCACAGAGGGCCTCTAGACGCAACAAATCCTTCGTTTCCTTCGTCAAACGTGTTTTGTTTCACACGTGCGCCTTTTGGGGTGTCCCCCGCTCCTGGGCGGCCCCAGAGCCACCCAAACCCGCTCCCAGACGGCCCAAGACGCCCCCAAGAGGGTTCCCACAGAGCCCTCGAGGGCCCCAGGACGCGCAAACACACGTCCAAGACGGCCCAAAAGGGCTCCGAAAACGGCTCCGAGAGCGCTCCAGGAGCGGTCCGAACGGCCTCGACGAGAGCTCCACATGGTCCTCGACGGTCCAAGAGCGATCCAAAACGCTGACGACGGCCTCCCGACGGCTGCAGAGGCCCCCCAAGACGCCCCACGAGGCTTTTACTATGCGCCCCTGGAGGGCCTCTCGCTGTATAAAATCGCCCATTCTCTTCGTAAAACGTGTATTTTTCGTGCGTGCGCCTTCTGGGCGCTCCGGGGCGGCCCGAAACCCTCCCAAGACCGCGCCAAGACGGTCCAAGAAGCCTCCACGAGGGCCCCGCGACAGGAGAAGGAGGGGGGGGGAGGAGGAGCAGGAGGAGGAAAAGGAGGAGGAGGAAGAGGACAAGGAGGGGGAGGAAAAAGAGGAAAAGGCCGGGAAGGGAAGGGGGATAAGGAGGAGGAGAAGGCGGGGGAGGAGGAGGAGGAGGAGGAGGAGGAGGAGGAGGAGGAGGAGGAGGAGGAGGAGGAGGAGAGGGACGAAGGGCGGGAGGAGGAACAGCAGGAAAAGGACAAGAAGGAGGAGGAGAAGAAGGCGGGGAAGGGAAGGGAAGAAGGACGTGGACGAGGAGGAGGAGGAAAGGCAGGAGAAGGAAGAGGAGGAGAGGCAGAAAGAGGAGCAGGAGGGAGGAGCAGGGGGAGGAGGAGAGGAGGAGAGGGAGCCGA
Source organism: Prorocentrum cordatum (assembly GCA_963575745.1). NCBI lineage: Eukaryota > Dinophyceae > Prorocentrales > Prorocentraceae > Prorocentrum > Prorocentrum cordatum. The sequence continues at coordinate 170,937 of CAUYUJ010015841.1, forward strand.
TCATCGTCATCAGTGTCGTGATCATCAACGACGTCATTGCCATCGACAAGGTCAGCCAAAACATCTCCGAACATTAACAGTTAGCGGGGCATCCCGCTTGGAAACCGCCGACAACCGTAAGATGTCTCCGGGGTGTAACATACTTCCCTGGCTCCGGCACCCGTGCAAGGCCCCAAACACAACCCAAAAAACCTCCCTGTGCCGTCTTGGGGTTCGCTTGGGCCGTCTGGAAGCCCTCTGGGCCAGTTTGCGACCCATGTCGGCTCCCCTTTTCGCTGTGACGGGCCCTGAACAACCTCATTTTCCCACGGTTTGCAAGGAAGCTGTGGTGAACGATCCCGGGGAAAATCCAAGGGGTCGGCGGATGTGGCGGAAGCCTGAAGAATCTCTGGGTCGCGAACGTACAACACCTGACACGCCCTGCGACCTGGTGTGGATCGGGACCGCGCTCAAGGACCATTGCATGCACACCCTCCCTCACTGGTGCTGAAAGGAACGCCGCGCCAGCCTTGCCCTGCGACCCTGGCGTGGACAGAAGCCGCATTCGGGGACCATCCCTTGCGCACCCCTCCTGGTGCCGAGAAGGCTCCAGAGGGGGCTGCGACATGGCCCCCGGTGTTTAGAGATGGCCTCTAAAATACGGTTTGGTCAAAACTGTCTCAAGATGGCCTCCAAAATGCCTCCAAAGTAGCCCCATGATGGCCGAAACACGGTTCCAAGTGGCCGCGGAGACTCCCAAGGAGGCCCCCAAGAAACCATAATCCGACCGCAATATGAAGAATATCATACACATATACCAATGTATGCGCGTGCGTGCGTGTGTACACACATATATGCATTCAAACATACATGCGTGCATCTGTCAATCGCACCGTGCGTCCGTGGCATATTTCCCAGGGGGACAATCAAAAACTAGGTATTCGGCCGCGACATAATGGCAGTCGGATCCGGGGGGTGGGGGGCATCAATTTTCTTAGCAGGTTTAGGATCTTACAGTGTTGGCCATCCCGAATCTACTTCGCGCTAAGCAAATGTAAGCAAAATAGTGAGGGTGTCGAAATGGTGCTCGTTGTGAACTGTCACGCGCACTGGCACACATGCCACACTTTGCACTCGTCGTACGCCTGTTGCGCACGACGCACGCGGCGCACTTGTCGCAGTCGGCACGCGTGGAGACGGTTGGTTGTTGTATATGGTCACGGTCGTTCCCCGACGGGGTGGGCCGGTAACGGTAACGCTTGGGCGGGACGGGGCACGTCGGGGCAATGGTGCGCTGCAATTGCCACCGTATGCGCCCGAGCACCGGCATGTGGGCGGGGGGTCCAGACCCATTCCCTACGTAAGACTATTACCGTTGCCTGGGTGGTGGGGGGGGGGGCCTGGGCAACGGCCGTTACGCACAAGAGGATCGACGAACAACAATTTCTTGGGCACCTGGCTTGCCAGGTCTCGTGGCGCACCCGGCACGCGTGGCGTACCTCGCGAGCGTGGCGCACCTGGCGTCTGTATTGGTTCCCAGTTGCTGCCCATCGGTCTCAGGAGGCGACTCCCTGGGGGGGCCGCGGCGCGGCGGGCTCCGCCTCGCGGGCGGGCTGCGGAGAGGGTGGGAGAGGACGGGGGAGGGGGGAAAGGGAGCGAGGAGGGATGGAGGAGCGAGGAGGGGAGGAGGGTAGGAGGAGCGAGGAGGGGAGGAGAGGAGGGAAGGAGAAGGGAGGATTGGAGGAGGGGGGGGGATGGCCCAGGGCCCTCCAACCATCACCAGCTTGACGAGAAGGCCCCCAAGGCCGGGGGCACCGCGAGACGGCCGATCGGAGATGAAAGGCCCAGAGAGGACGGCGAGAGCTTCCAGAATCTGCGATCTGTCGGGAAGCTCTCCAGAAGGGTGCGACCTACTTGTGCGACCTACTTGTGCGACCTGTTCCTCCCGCTCCTCCCCCTCCTCCTCCTCTTCCTCCTTCTCCTCCTCCTTTTGCCCCTCCTCATCCTCCTTCTGCCACTTCTCCTCCTGCTCCTCCTCCTCCTCCTTGATCCTCCTCCTCCTCCTCCTCCTCACTACATCCATCTGCAACCAACAGCGCTGTACCGCTAAAATATTCTCCATGCTTATCCAGACCATGCCAGGCCAGACCACACCCTAAAGGCTAACCAGACTTAACCAGACATCTCAGGGACAGACGCTCCAGAGGGGGAAGAACATATCAAACCAGACCAGAGGAGGGTCATCGGCTCACGTGTCCAAGGGTAAGCGGGCAGGAGAAGGTAAGGGTACAACAGGAGGATTAAGAGTTCGATGACGTGGAAGCGGGGCCTGACTAAGGATACAACGACGAAGAATAATCATTTTCTCTAGCAAACACACACACACTTGCTCATATTGCCCACTAAACACACCCAGGTACCCGCAATCAGCTTGGATCAACGCTCGTACAAAACAGAAGCGACAAAACCAGACCAACCGAAGAGACACCAAACCCGACTACGCCAGATACGAACGCGCGGTAACATACTATATCAGACAGCGTCAGCCAAGGTCAGCGTTCGTTAGACCACGCGAGAAAGAGCCATATACGAGTTCCTGGATAAGCTTGTGGGAACATGCGACACATTGACGATTTGATCACTGCTGTCGTCCGTGAGCGAAGGGGAGAGGGGGAAGCGGAAAGGAACACTCCGACACCCCCTCCTCCTCCCTCCTCACCCCCGGAAATAACATTGTTTGTTTCGTCCTCCTTCGTCCTCCTTCCCCTACTCATCCCTCCAACCTCCGCTCCATCCGAACTCCGTCTGCTTTCTCCGCAGCCTCATCCGGGCACAGCAGTTTTGCTCCGGCGGCGTTCGAAACCAAATTTGTTGTAGCGACATTGAAACTGTTGTTTTGTCTTCTGACGACCATGCGCATACAGCCGCAAACCCTCCCCCCCCACACACACACACATAACATCACATGAAACCGCACGGGACTACAAACAACCAAGGTTGCACAACAATTTACGATCTAAATAAAGAGAACGGAACTACATGACCAACTCTGGCCCCGCAAGAAACTAGCATCGTCATCGTCGCCGACGTCATCGTCGCCGTCCCCGTCGTTGCCACCGTCGTCAAGGTTGTCGCCGTCGTCGCCGCCGCCGCCGCCGCCGTCGCGGTGGGGATCGCCACCACCACCGCTGCCGTCGCCGTCGCCGTTGTCGCCGTCACCGTCGTCGTCGTCACCGTCGCCGTCGTCGTTGTCGCCGTCACCGTCGTCGTCGTCGCTGCCCCATAATCGCAGTAGTCGCCGTTGTCGCCGTTGTCGCCATCACCGTCGTCGTTGTCGCCGTGACCGTCTTCGTCGTCACCCTCGCAGTCGTCGTTGTCGCCGTCAATAACCGCCGCCGTAATCGGCGTGGACGCCGTCGTTGCCGTCGTTGGCGTCGCTGTCGCCATTGCCAGCGGCGCTGCTGTCGCCGCCGTCGCTGCCGCCGCCGTCGTCGTCACCGCCACCGTGAATCGCCCTCCCCGTCATCGTCGCCGTCGTCGATGCTGTCGTCGGCGTCGTCTCCGCACTCGTCGTCGCCGTCGTTGGCGCTGTCGGTCGTTGCCGTCGTCGTCGTCGTCTGGCCGTCCACGTCGTTGTTGCTGCTGTCGTCGGCGTCGCCGCCGCCGCCGTCGTCGCCGTCGCCGCCGTCGCTGTCGTGGGCGTCGCCGCCGTCGTTGCCAGCGGCGCCGTTGCCACCGCTCCCGCCGCCGCCGTCTTTGTCGCCGTCGCCGTCGTCGTCGCGGCCGTCGGTCGGCGTCGGCGTCGCCGTAGTCGTTGCCGTCGCCGTCATCTTGGTGGTCCCCAAACGTGGTGGTGAGAACATCCGGTGGTGAGTTTTGGGCGATTTGGGTAATGGTTTTCGAGCGCTGGCTGGCCCAGGAAACGCAAAACCTCGTGGCGACCGCGTGTCCCCAAACCCGGTGGTGACCCAGAATTATTTCTTTGTGGAATCGGGGTCACCACCGGGTGTTTCACCACCTGGTTTGGAGACCACCAATCATCAGAGGTTCCATGCGGCCCCGGGATATCCCCAGGATGCCCCAAGTGACCCCTGTAGGCTCCAGCAAGCCCCGGGAAGCTCAGGAGGCCCCATGAGACCCCAAAGAGTCCCCGCGACGTTCCAGGAGACCCCAGGAGGTCCCAGGGTCCCAAGGAGCCCCCGGGCAGCGCCCCTTCTTCCTCTTACGCCCTCGGCGAGGGCGATGACGGAGATGGCAACGACGACGGCGACGACGACGCCGACCGACAGCAGCGACGACGACGGCGACGGCGACAAAGACGGCGGCGACGGGAGCGATGGCGACGGCGCCGGTGGCAACGACGGCGGCGACGCCCACGACAGCGACGGCGGCGACGACGGCGACGAAGACGGCGGCGGCGACGCCGACGACAGCAGCAACAACGACGCGGACGGCCAGAACGACGACAGCGACGGCGACGCGTTGGAAAGACACCAGCAGCAGCAACGACAACGGCGACGGCGACCACCGATGATGACGGGGACGGCGACCACCGATGACAGCGACGGTGACGACGACGGCGACAAACATACGGCGAAGAAGACGACGGCGACGGCGACGGCAACTGCGGGGACGACACTTGCGACAGCAACGGCGGCGGCAGTGCCGACGATGACTGAGACTGCGACCGACGGCGGCGGCGGCGGCGGCGACGGCGAAGACGAGGACGACGACGACGGCGACAAAGACGGCGGCGACGGCAGCGGTGGTGACGACGCCGCCGACAGCGACGACGGCGACGACGACGACGCCGAAGATGGCGGCAATGACGCTGACGACGACGATGACGACGGCGACGATGACGACGCTAGTGACGCTAGTACGCTAGTCTCTCGCTGGGCCATCGTTTCTTGCGGATTCTTGTGATGTCGTTCTTCCTGCATGATTTCATACATCTCATAGTTTCTTGTAGTTTCAGGTGGTGTTATGTTGGGAGGTGTTTTGCCTGTGGTGCTTGCAAACATACTGAAACATGGTCGACCCAAGCCCCTTACGTAACGGTCGTCCACCGGGCCACCCCCCGACCCCCCGGGTAAGGGTAACGACCGTACGTCGGGGGCCCCCCACACATGCTGATGCTCGCGCGCATACCATTGCGATCGCAGCGCACTGTCGCCCCATGTCCGACCCTGCCCAAGCGCTACCGTTAGCGGGGGCCCCGAACCCCCAACTCCCACAACGTGTAACGACCCTTACCGGAAATCATAAGTATAACAGCAGCAACAACGACAACGACGACGACAACAACCCCAACAACTACAACAACAACCACAACCACAACCACAACCGCAACCCCAACCACAACCACAACAACACCAACAACAACAACACCAACAATCTCGTTTGGGATAACTACCCGGCGGCCCAGCGACCCAAAACACGCACGAGCGGCAGCTGAAGGAAGCAGCGCGGCAGTGTCCTGGCGGTGCCGCCGCTGTGCCCGCAGACCTGAGCACGGGCAAGCCACGAGGGGGGAGGAGGGAAAGGACGCGCCAGAGGAGAGGGAATGACGGGTAGGACGAAGAGGGTGAATGAATGAACGAGCCCCATCGCGATGCGCTCTGAATCAACAACACAGCCTAAGCCGAACTACGAGGACCTCGCTCGGTTCGATGGACGACTCTGACCTTTGGGCCATTGCCCATCCTCAGATGAGGGGGGGAGGGGAGACGGGGGACGAAGGGAAAGGGGGAGAGAGGAGAGGGGGGGGAGAGATGGAAGGGGGCGAGAAAGGGAGGTGGGGGAGAGGGAACGGGGGGGGGAACATAAGCCCCCAGCTTTTCGTCCCCCCTTCTCATCCTCCTTCTCAACACTACTTCCTCCACAACCTCCGCATGCCCACACAGGGAAAAAGAAAAGGCCCAGACCACAGACGCCCAACGTGGGAGAAAACACTCACGCAGCAGGGCGCGGGGCCGAAAATAACAAGCCGTGCGCCCCACGATCTCCGATGTCGTGAATTGTGAACCACGTGCCCCCCCATAGGTCTGCACCCAGCTTTCCAGAGGGGCAACGAAGGGGGGGGCTGACATGGGGGGGGTCATGTGAACTTGGAATCGGCGATACATCGCCGATTGATCGGCGATAGGCCTCCGACAGTGAATCTGCACGCTCCTGGTCAGGTTGGGGCTATCGGGCCCCTATCGGCGATCAATGGGCGATTGGGGGTGGATGCATCCCCGCCCCCGTGCCTGTCGCCCCCCGTCGTTAGCCCTGATGTCCATCCCAAGTAGTTTTCTGAACGGGCCGCCATCGGCCGAACATGATAAAACACCTTCTGTCGCGATTTTTGCCAGGGCACGAGGAGGTTAGGGCACCAACGTGGTTTTGCCTGGCGCCGTCCGCGGCCCGCGGCGACCCTCGGCTCTTGGTCGTCGTCGTCCTCCTCCTCCTGCTCATCTTCCGCCTCCTCGTCATCGTCGTCACCTCGTCATCGCCGTCGTCGTCGAGGCACGACATTTCCTCTCCCCGGATGCGCTGCACACGCAGGGGTCTTAGCAGCAAGGCGCACGGGCAAGGCAAAGGAGATGCAGCGGGGGAGCGGGGAGGGAATACAGGCGCGCGCCTGGGCGGAACTTTTCTGCCGCAGCAGCAAGTCCTCACCGCGTGAGGCAGCCGTGGGATGCATGGGGCCAAGTTGGCACAGCAGGCGGCGGGAAGAGGTTCGCGAGGGTCGGGGCCGAACACGCGCATCTCAGGAACACGAAGCAGCTCGGATTATCAGACGTCCGCGAGGATTTCTTAGGCCAGCCCTGGACCCCCTCCCCTGGCTGGCGCGGGGAGCGCGTCCGTGGCGCTCCTCCTCCTCTTCCTCCTCCTCCCAAAAAAGCCGAAGGCGGCTTTTCGTCCCATGCGAGCAAGCTTTGGACTCGCTCGGCCTTGAAGAATCTGATCTCCTTTGGGCTTTGGGTGAAGGCTGGGGGGACGGAGTCTACCAAAAATGGATCGCCTGGCTTGAGGCCCGTCCAGAACCAGGAAAGAAAGGGACCACGATGAGCGCAGAGGACTCCCCAGGGGGCTGAATAGCCATGTCCTCCGCAGTCCCTGGGAGCGGGGGATAGGAGAGAGGGACGACGAAACGGCGGCGAAACTTCCTCCTCCTGGCCTCCCCCTGCCTCTTCCTCTTCCCCCTTTTCCTTCTTCCCTCCTTCTCCTCCCTCCCTCCCTCCCTCCCTCCATCCCTCCCTCCTCCTCCTCCTCCTCCTCCTCCCCTCCTCCTCCCCTCCTCCCCTCCCTCCTCCTCCCCCTCATTCCCTCCTCCTCCTCCTCCTCCTCCCTCCTCCTCCTCCTCCTCCTCCTCCTTCCCTTCCCCTTCCCCTTCCCCTTCCCCTTCCCCTTCCCCTTCCCCTTCCCCTTCCCCTTCCCCTTCACCCGCAACAATACACATTGCGAGGCCGCGCCGCGCGCCAACCCGCGGGCGCCCCTGAGGCGCCCGCGTGCACCTCGCAGGCAGCGCCGTCCGTGGCCTGGGTTCTGGGCCGAGGCGCTCCGTGGCAGAGGGCGGGGGGCGGTGGCGGGAGCGCGGCCGGATCCCGGTGCCGCCCGCTTCCGATCATGCTGCCTCCAGCTTGGCACCGCTCGGACGCGTGCATGCGTCCTCGGCGAGGACCATCGAGGTGCCTGGTTAGTCATCTTGCCATAAAATACACGCACGAGGCCGAACAGGGCACGGGAAGTGGACGTCCGAGCCATGGCAAGCCAGAGGTCCTGTATGGGGCAATATGATCGGCAACATGATCGAAGCTTGTCCACACAGAAAATCAAAAGAGAAAAAGGTACCGATACCACTACCCTTGCCACGTTCTCGCCTTCTGGGGACTCCTCGGAGGCCCTCGTCGCCATCGCTGGATTCGCCTCGCGATTCTGGTCAGACCGCGTTCCACTACTCGCTAAAGAAACTGCTCGCAAATGGCCTGAATCTGCCGCGGGGGATCTAAGATCCATTACATCGAGGCGAACATGTGTTTTTGTTGGGACGTTTGCGAGCAGGCACTTTGCGATACACTCGACCAGGATAGTAAGGATGCGCGGCAAGGATGCAAGGACCTTGGAACGCCATGTTGACGTTTCCCGTTCGGAGCGCAGCAGAATGCCGAAGGATGCCGAATACCGAATGGGCAAGGATGCAAGGGTAGCCTTGGAAAGTTGCCCCATCTTTACTATCATGGCTGACTGTACTGTGCGAGTACAGGAACGCGCTCTGTGAGTACCCCGTGGCACGGAGGTGGCCCTCGTGCCAGGTGAGGCCTGCCAGGCTGCTGCAGCAGACGCGGCAGCTGCTGCGGCGGCCCCCCTGCCATCGCTCGGACGCTCATCCCCCGTGCATGCTGGTTGGCTCTCGTGCGTATCTTTGTTCGCCAGCTGGCCCAGGTTGCTCCTGGAGGGTCCTCGCCGAGAAATAGCGCACACTTTTTGTTGTTGCCATCGCAGCGGAGCCCAGCGGCGAGAGGAGGGAGAGAACGATAAGACAACGACGGCGGCAGAGCCGAGGGGGCGGAGGGAAAAAGAGGGCGAGGGGGCAGAAGCCCACGCCCACGCTCGGACGCTCGTTCCCCGTGCCTGTTGGTTGGCTTTCGCGCGTACTTGTTTCGCCAGCTGGCCCAGGTTGCTCCTGGACAGGGGGCCACATGCGAACCCTACCCCTACCCCCCATGATTTCTGAGGTGGAGGGTGGGGTTCACTTCGCTCAGGAGCTCCCTCCCGAACGAGGTGGAAGGCCCTCGCCCAGAAACAGAAACGCACACGTCCGGAGCGATGCCGGGGTGCCCCGTGCTGCTGCGGCCGCTCCTCGGCCTCCCAGGGCAGGGGGGGGGGGGGCAGCCTCCCCCGCGCCCTTCCCCCCCCCTCCCCCCCCGCCCTCCCCGCCCTCCGGCGACGCTCGAGGGCGGGGCCCCGAGGGGTGGGTGCCCACGGGCGCCAGACGGGCCAATCGCCTCCCTGAGACGGCCCAAGACCCAAGAAGCCCGAGGCGGCCCCCAAGATGCACCCTAGAGGCACCCGAGGAGGCGCCGAGGAGGCGCCCAAGAGACCCCAAGAGGGCCCCAAGAAGTTTTCTCCTCCTTGTCCTCATGTTCTCCCTCTCCTCCTCCTCCTCCTCCTCCTCCTCCTCCTCCTCCTCCTCCCTCCTCCTCCTCCTCGTCCTCCTCCCTCCTCCTCCTCCTCCTCCTCCTCCTCCTCCTCCTCCTCCTGCTCCTCCTCCTGCTCCTCCTCCCCCTCCTTACCGCGCGAACGACGACGATGTCGGGATCACGACCCTTCCAAGTTCAGACCACTCGCTGAACTGCCGCGGGGTGTGAACTCGACCTCCTTCCTACCGCGAAAACGAAAACGAGGTCGAGACTCCAACCCGTCCTTATCCTACGGATTGTCGGGATTGCGCTGCTCCTACACTCAGTCTTCTTCCTGCAGCGCTGTTGCACAAGCACGGTGGCGGAGTTCGTCGCAGGCAGCTGGATTTTTCTATCACTACGCAGACGGCTGGCGAACTCCTGAGCCCGAAATTTGGAGCAACGACCCTCGGGCTTGAGGACACAGGGCGCCGGGCTGGGACAGGTGGACCAGAAGCATGTGCGCACATGGGCGCCGCGTAGACCTGCATGCGTAGAGTTAGAAGCGCGGTTTGACAAAGAATCTGCCGTTCCTGGCCCGCGTGGGCTCGCTCCTTGCCCTCTCCCGAGCTGGGCCCCCCCTGCTTGCGTGCATCCTGGGGGTCAGAACTACTGGATGGGCAGGAGGGTGAGGCAACAGGGGAGCACAGGATGAGAGAACAAGATCAGACTGTTTTGGTGGGCTGTTCCCCGTGGTCCCGGCGGTTGCGGTCAAGATTGTCTCGTGCCAGCGACTTACCCCCCAATGTTCCATACGTGGCCACTGGCAAGGACGCCCCTCCGACCCGCAGGCGCATGCAGGCAGCCGCCTGGGCCAGTGCGGACGCCAGCGTGCGCGCGTAGGGCTCGTACAGGGTGCCGTTGGCACAGAAGCCGACGGTGAGGCTATCGCCTCGGGTGCGCGACGCCGGCGCGCTCGCGGCAGAGGGGGGCCGACGTGCAAACTGTGCCGTGCTCGGGTGCCGAGGGCCCACCAAACCAAGCCACTGCCAAAGGGGCCCTGGGACCCACGCGCACGCACACACACACACACACACACACTCACACACACACACACACACACACACACGCTCCGTAGCCATTTTGGCTCAAGCCGTACTCGCCTGTCTTCTCTCGGTTTTGGCCCGCGGGCGCCAGAGCGTCGGCCTCTTGAGGAATGGCTGCGGTCGGCTGCCGAGCCACCCCCGCCGAGGCGGCGGCCGAGCAGCCATCCCGCGCATCCCGCGCTGGCGCCCCTGGCGGCTCGCTCTGGCCCGCTCGCCGCGCCAGGCGCGCCGCGGCGCGGGCGGCAGAGTGCGGGCGCTTGGCCGCTGCCTTGGAGCGCGTGGGCGTGCTCGAAGCGGAGCTGGCCGCAGTCCGCAGCCTCCACGCGACGGCGGCAGGGCAAGCGCTCCGCATCTCCTCCCCGCGGCTCGGGGAAGTCGAGGCTGGTGCGACGCTGCTCCAAGAGCTCGTCACCAGGCTCTCACTTGCTGTCCCAGTTCTCCTGGACATGCTCGCGCAGGGTGCCGAGGGCCAGGAGGGCGGCGGTGGGCGGGCGGGTGCCTCGGGTGGCCCTCCATCATCGCATGCACCTGTGACCAGCGGCCTCCCGAGCAGCGATTCGGGAGCGAAGCCAGTTCTCGGCTGCACGGTTCCGCCTTGCGGCGCGCTCCCCGCCAGCGCGCCAGGCGGCCCGACAGGCGGGCAGGCGGTTCACGACTGCAAGTTCGGCGACGGCGGCGACGCAGGTCGGCCCCATGGCGCGCTCCCTGCCAGAAGGCCAGACGGCCCTGCTCGCGGCGACGCATCGGCGGACATGGGCACTGAGGCGAGCGGCGCGCCTGGCGCCCAGCCCGCCCCGCCCGTGCCCCGCGCCAAGGCGCTGGAGGCTGCCAGGCGCAATGCTGGCCTCCACTGCGCAGCGCGGCGTGGCACATCCATCGCTGCCATGCGGTTGCGGTCGCTCAATCGGCTGCAGCGTGGACGGCGCGCGGCTCCGAGGCGCGGCGACCGGCGGTCGAGCCCGGCAGCCAGCGCCCCGCCCCACCGGCGCCACCCCGCGGCTCGGTCTGCGGCCGAGGGCGTCTCGACTGACTGGAAGGTCGCCTGCAGGCGCGGGCGCAGCCTCCCAGCGGGCTTGCGCCTCGACCTGGCCGAGCGGGCGCGCGGGGAGCCAACGCCCGAGCCAGCTCCGCTGGCCTCGGGACCCCGCTGGTGGCACTTGGAGCTCGACGGAGAGCACCTGCACGACGGCACGGCGCGGTCGAAGCAGTGTGACGTGCCCTCCGCCGAGCCTGTCAAGCCGCCCCACGTGGTCCAGTTCGGGAGCAAGCCGAAGGAGCGGGAGAGCATTGCATCAGGCTCCGTGCTCTCGGCTGGCGGCTCGAACAAGGAGGAGGGCTTCGAGGAGCAGGGCTTCGAGGAGCAGGACGTCGGCGGGCCTTTCGGTGACGCACCTGCGGGAGTGGCTTCGGTGGACCCCCCCCCCTTTTGGGGGGGGCACAGCCAGGAGGGTACCCCGCGAGGGCGCCCCTGGTGATGCCGCATACCGCAGATAGACGTCAGGTGGCCCGCCTGCGGCTCGCAGTGCTGCGGCGGCACGTGGCGGATAGCAGCCGAGCGAGCGTCAACAGCCGCGACCTCCGACGGCCTGGATGGCAGGCGGCAGATGCAGGCGCCGAGGATCCCTCCCCGATGTCGCCTGCTGAGCGCCGCGCTGGGCTAGCCTGGATCCGTGGTATTCTCAATGGTCATGAGGACTTGTTCGTGGATTTCATCGGCTAGGGGTCACGGCTTGACCTTGGGCTGAGAGCATTGCGGGCCCAAGCATTGTTGTGCCATTCAGTGTGCACGTTATGTGAGGTCTTCTTGGTCTCACGTACGGTATTCCGGATCATCAGGCGCTGTTGCGCCCCATTTTTCACGCGGGTGTTTCATGCTCTCTCACTCGTGTGTGCTATTCATACACACGCTTCGCGTGGCCTTGCCTCCAGAGTGTTGTGTTTTTCGCACGCTTCGCGTGCCCTCGCTTGCGAGCGAGCCGCCGTGCCTCTGCTGTGGCGTGGGCTGTGGGGTCCTGCCGTGGTGTTGCCTGGCGCGTCGATCGGGCCGAGGGGCTTGGTCTTGGCGGCCCTGGAGGCTGCTGTGTGTACAGCTTGGCTGTGCGCACTTGCGCGAGTTTAAACACACACACACACGCACATACACACACACACACGCACCAACGCCAAGTCTGATCAAATGGATGCTGCGCCCTTTGGCGAACGTGCTGTGCTACAGAGCCAGGCCATATCACAATATAGGTGATCCCGATACATTCGCCACCGTTTTGAGCATTCTGGACATGATGGCGCCGATCTTCAGGAGATTCATGGCGGCAGCCGCGCGACCACACCGACCTATGGAGTCGAATGTTAGGGCCGAAATGGTCAGACGCGGAGCCACCGTGGCTTTGCTACGGCAGCGGTATTGGCGCGCGCAAAAAGTTCTGACACCGGGTCGATCATTCAACCTCGAGTCGATCGCAGCCGCGATCGTTCGAGGTTGACTTCCGTCGGGTCCTGTGGCGTCACCGTGCCCCTCTGTGCTTCCACGTCGTCCGATCACTCGAAGATCAAGTTTGAACGCCGGTCGCGCTCCACCATTTAGCGTGTATGTGATTTCGGGCCTTGCGAATACGAGGGCGTTGACACGCTAAGCAGCGCAAGGGCGTGCATGCTGAGTAGGGTCGGGTGAAACAGCCCTCAGATATACACGCTGAGCGCTCCAAGACGCTAAGCACCCGAAGACGCGAAGTAAAACACGCATTAGACATTGTGAATTGGAGTACGAAAGAGAAAGGCACAATAAGAGGGACGAGGACGTGAAAGAAGCAAGGCACCAGCTTGAACGCCTTCGCCGGCGACGCCGGCGCGCCATCGCCGCATGAACCTACCGTACACGCACACGCACACGCACACGCACACACACACACACACACACACCGTGGCTACACACGCCTTCTGAGAGGCCATGGGAATGATCAATCCCCGCGAATACGCGTCCTGGGGAGGCACGCACGTTAGTTGCCAGCACAAACAAGACAGAGGTCAAGACGAAAGGGAGGGGTAGCGAAGGGTAGTTTAGGGACTCGGCTGCGTGCCGCTGGTTCCCCAGCGGAGCGACAGGAGGCGCCAGGCGTGAGCGCGCAGAGGAACGCAGTGGGCGGCGGGGCAGCAGTTCTCGCACCCCTCCTTCTCCCAACCCACACCCTTCGTTCCCCTGGCAGTGACAATGACAGAACCAGCATGAGTGTCCACGCGAGGGGGCTATATACTGGGACGGGGGTGGAGCGCCCCCCAAAAAGATATGTGTGTGTATATATATATATATATAGTGGTCGGCGGTGCCCCGCGGCACGAACCCCCCCCCGCCTTCCCGGAGGGGTTCGTACAAGGCGCGCCGGGTGCCGCCGACGGCCTTGGAACCCCCTCTTCTCCGTCTTTCCCGGGGGTTTTGTGCCGGGCACATCGGCGACCCCCCGTGGGGTGGGCGCGATGCCCCCCCACTAGGCGTGGCGTGGTGGCCCCCCCCAGCCCCCCGCGGGCGCGGGGTGGCGGTGGTGGCGGTCGTCCTCGCGGTCGTCGTCGTCGTCGTCGTCGTCGCGCTCGTCGTCGTCGTCGTCGTCGTCGTCGTCGTCGTCGCCAGCGTCGTTGTCGCGGCGAGGAGTGCGATGGAGCGGGGATGAATCGGGAAGAGCGCCGAAGAGGGCGATGGAGTGGGGAGGAGTCTGGGGCAACTGGGAGGGAAGCCGCGGAATGCGACGGAGTGGGGGGGGAGATTGAAGGAGCGGGGGGGGGGAGTGCCGAGGATTAAGATGGAGTGGGGAAGAGGCGGGAAGAGTGCCGAGGGGGGCCGAAGACTGCGATGGAGTGGGGAAGAGTCGGGAGGAGCGGTGAGGATTGCCGAAGAGTGCGACGGAGTGGGGAGGAGTTGGAGGAAGGGTGGGGAGCCCCAGAGAGACCTCCGGGGAACTGCGGAAAGCCGGCCCCCTTACTTCTGGGAAGCTCCGAGAACGTCCGGCCCCCTAATTACTTCCGGGAAGCTTCTGGCGCTGCGGGGGCCTCCGGGGATCTCTGGATGTCGTCGTCGCCGTCACCGACGCCGCCGTCGCCGACGCCGAAGCCGACGCCGCCGCTGGACGCTCGCACGCGCTGCCCGGGCGCTGCCCCGCGCTCTGGCCATCCTGGGGGGGTTCGTATTGGGGCGCACCGGCCCAAAGGGGTTTCGTGCATCCCGGGGGAATTCGTACCGGCCTGCACCGGCGGTGCGGCCAGCACGAAACCCCCAGGACGAGCGATTCTGGGGGGGGGGGGGGCGCTCCGCACCGGGCACCGCCGACATATATATATATATATATATATATATATATATATATATATACTAGAACCACGCGCGCGCTTCGCGCGCGCTTAGGTTCTAGTTTGCTCCGAAAACGGTGTTCGCAAGCACGGGTCCGATTCCGTGGCGATTCGCGGGAAATCTACGTCCGAAAATGACGTGTTGCCAGAGGCAGGTCCGCGGATGCTTTAATGCAACGTGTCCAGTGTATCCAACGATTGCATACTTGTTACATATGCTACATATTGTATTGTTCTGCAATATTATGCCCCCCCCCCTTGGAGCCGCGCCACATCGTCGGACCAAATCTGGAGGGCCTCATTCTGGGCCTCAAAACATAGAAAGACCTATGGAAAATCAACAATTTCGGCCTCTTGGGCCTCTTGGGACTCCAAGAGGGCCTCAAGATGGCCGACGATGGCCCCAAGACAGCCCAAGACGGCCTCAAGACGGCCCAAAATGGCCCCAAGAGGGCCCATGAGGCTCCCAAGAAGATCCACGAGAGCACTCAAACCCGAACAATCTTTCCATGACACCCTCACCCTTAGACCCGAACCTTGAGACCGAAGACCCGAGCCCAGAAATCGAACCCGAACGCCTCAACATCTCAAATGAAGAGGCTCATCCCCGCTCCACCGTTTCCTCCTTCCTTCTGAATCCTTCCTTCTTCCACTTGCTCAAACTCCTCCTCCTCCTCCTCCTCCTCCTCCTCCTCCTCCTCCTCCTCATCGCCCTCCTCCTCCCACTCCTCCTCCTCCTCCTCCTCCTCCTCCTCCTCCTCCTCCTCCTCCTTCTCCTCCTTCTCCCCCTCCTCCTCCTCCTCCTCCTCCCTCCTCCTCCTCCTTCTCCTCCTTCTCCTCCTCATCCCCGTCCCTCCCCTCCCCCTCCTCGTCCTCCCCATCCCCCTCCAATGCGCCGGGCCGGGCATGGTATGGAAACTGCCTTCGCCGACTCTCTGCCGCCTTGCCTCTTGGGGCCTCTTTGGGGCCTCTTAGGCACCTCTTGGAAGCCTCTTGGGGGCCTCTTGGGGGCCTCTTGGGGCATCCTGGGGCCTTCTTGGGGTTGTCTTGGGGCCCTCTCGGGCCGTCTTGGGGGCCTCTTTGGCCGTCTTGGCGCCCTCTCGGGCCGTCTTGGGCGCCTCTTGGGAACCTCTTGGGCCGTCTTGGGCGGACTGGGAGGCCCGGGGGCCGCCCGAGGAGCGTCCCAGGAAGCCCTCCTAGGCCCTCTTAGCGCTGTCCTCAGGCGTCCTGGGGCGTCCTTGGGCGCCTCCTGGGGCTGTCTGACAACTCGGACAGCCAAGGGATGAGATATCCTAAAAATGTACGTTTTACGAAGGGAATGGGGCCATTTTGGTTTCCCGGGGCGCTCTTGGGGGGCCTCTTGGAGGCCTCTTGGGGCGGTTTGATGGCCTCTTGTCCCTTCTGGAAGCGATCTTTGGCGGTCTTGAAGCGATCCTGGGCTTCTCTCGGCGCTCTTGGAGCCTTCTTTGGCGGACTGGGAGGCCCGGGGGCCGCCCGAGGAGCGTCCCGGGAGGCCTTCCTGGGCTGTCTTCGGGCTATCCTAGGGCGCCTCGTGGGGCTTTCGGACCGCTCCGACAGCCAAGGGAGCTGATATCCTAAAAATGTACGTTTTACGAAGGGAATGGGGCCATTTTGGTTTCCCGGGGCGCTCTTGGGGGGCCTCTTGGAGGCCTCTTGGGGCGGTTTGATGGCCTCTTGGCCCTTCTGGAAGCGATCTTTTGCGGTCTTGAAGCGATCCTGGGGTTCTCTCGGCGCTCTTGGAGCCTTCTTGGGCGGACTGGGCAGCCCGGGGGCCGCCGGAGGAGCGTCCCGGGAGGCCCTCCTGGGCCGTCTTGGGGCTGTCCTCAGTCGTCCTGGAGCGTCCTTGGGCGCCTCGTGGGGCTTTCTGGCCGCTCCGACAGCTAAGGGAGCTGATATCGTAAAAATGTACGTTTTACGAAGGGAATGGGGCTATTTTGGTCTCCCGGGGCGCTCGTGGGGGGCCTCTTGAAGGCCTCTTGGGGCGGTTTGAGCGCCTCTTGACCCTTCTGGAAGCGATCTTTGGCGGTCTTGAAGCGATCCTGGGGTTCTCTCGGCGCTCCTGGAGCCCTCTTGGGCGGGCTGGAACGCGCGGGGGCCGCCGGAAGGGCGCCCCGGGAGAGGGCCGCACCCTATATACAAGGGAGGTTCCGGCCCGGGGCCCGGGGCCCGGGATCTCCCATATATGTATATATATATATATATATATATATATATATATATATATATAATATATATATATATATACATACATACACACACATATGCGCGCATGTACACATAATTCTATAACATTATATATAAATGGGGGGCGGGGCATCGTCCAGGACGCGGAAAACTGGGCTCGAGCTCACTCTACGCTGGTGGTCTCGCTGTGCTGACTCAGGCCTCCGTCTCAGCCGGTATATGCAAGGCTTGTTGCACATGTTTGCGCATGCCTGTCTTATTCGCCTCCCCCGAACGAACTGGAAGCACCACAATCAAATGTCTACAGCACGAAAGTTGTGGCAACAATGATGCATGTCTTCGATCTGTCTGCGTCACGGGGAGGCTGTCTCGCCACAAGGTGGCAGCTGCAAACTCTGCTGGACATGCTTGCTGCGTATTGTATCCGCTGATGTCATCACGTAAACTGGCTGCATCAGGAATTGCTGATTACTGCCGCGTTCGCGAGTACGACAGAACCGCGCCTGGGGAGTGACCTCGAGGCCCATCGCGCGAATCCCCCACTGTGCCCCCTGGCGTGCTCAGGCGTGCTGGAAAGCCTCTGAGCTGTGTGGTAGGATTTGCCGAAGTTTTCCAGCAGCATTCTCCCACACGAGCGCCAAGCCATTGTCTTTGTATGGTTGCTTCTGGCGTTTTCTCAGCCTGGGAACCCGCTGAGAAACCCTCATGGCATCGCACAACGGGCTGGCAACAAAAACAACATGGTTCCAATACTCCCTCCAGACGGCCCGAAGACCTCGCAGGCTCCTCACGGGAACGCCAGAGAGCCCCAAGGCCCAGAAGAGGGCCCAGATGCCCCAAGGCTCGAAGGAGCAGCAAAAGACTTCAAACATGATCTACGCTCCTGGACCCCACCGAGATGGCCAACAACACTTTCAAACAGGAGCCTGGATCTGTTCAGTCTACAGGAGGCCGCAAGACGCTCCAGAACTCTGCCCCCGGCCCCCCCCCCCGCAGGCGGCCGCCCGAGAAATCCAAACGGCCACGAGACGGCCTGGGGAGCGACCGGGACTTCCACAGTGCACCCCCAAAGGGCGGGGGGACCGAACAGACGGCCCCAAGAAACCTCAAAAAGGAGAAGGGAGGAGGAGGAACGACGGAGGAGGAAGAAGAGGAGGAGCGAAGGAGGAGGAAGAGGATGGGATGGGATCAGTGACGTAGTCATGCTGAAAACATAAAAACCTCACACTGCCAGGGCATATGCAGTGTGTCGGGAGAGACCTGATGCACCTCGGCCGCTTCGAACCTCAAACGGCCAAGGAGGGGAGGGGACGACTCAGAGGTGCACGTGCACGTCCAACGCCTCCAGGACCGGCCCCCCCCGGGGGGAGGAGGCCCCCTCTGCCACCCGCAAGGCACTCCAGGCACTGGCCGGGGACACAGGACACCCCTCGCCACCAGGCGGGGCACCTGGTGCGAGTCTCGGGGCGGGTGCCCTGGCCTGCTCCCCCCAGTCCCCTTGCCCAAGGGGGACAGAGCAGGACTCCCCATGAGCCTGGCCGAAAGAGCAATACGGGGGGAACTCAAATGAGCTGCTCAACTCATGTCGAAACGGGGCTGGAATTCTGCACAACCCGACTATGAGGGAGCGGGTCAACCTTGGATCATGGGGGTGCCCCCGCTGGCAGGACCAGCGCCGCACCCGAGCGACGGCGAACCCTCCGTGAAGCCACGCAGGCATACCAGAGGGGACCTTCTGAGAAATTGTTGTTGATTATTTATGGTAACGGTCGTTACCCCTGGGGCCCTCGAGGGGCACGAGAGGTGCACGTTTCTCCCCCCATTCAATTATGTCGCCCCCCATGAAGTAGCGCCCCAGTCCCTCCCCGCTTTCTTGCTCCTTCCCTGGCGCCAGGGACCTGACACGAGTCAGTCCTCTAGAGATCGCTGGCGCGTAACGGTTGCTGCCCGCCTCCCCAGGGGCAATGGTAACGATCATACGCAGGGGGACTGCTCTGACCCCCTCCGCAAAATGCTGGTGCTCGCGCGCATACGAAGGCGATCGCAGCACATCCCCGCCCCGACGTGCCCCACCAGCGCATCACGCAGGGGGCCCCTGCAGGGTCCCTTCAGGGCACCAAAGGTGCACCTTCCTTCACCCCCTCATTGATCATTTACCCCAATACTAGAACAAGAAAAAAACTCCATGAACACAAATTGTTGGCGCTGGATTTCTTGGATCTGGCCTGGACCCCCCTCCCTGGCCCGCGGAGCGCCAAACACTTATGGTTGTGACGTTTGTTCTTCGAATTACACAACGCCCGAAGGACGCGGGGCGGAGCTGTTGCCAGACCGACGCACCCCGAACCGGCGGGGGGGCGTCGCCGTAGCAGAGCACCCGCAGCGGCCGCCGCCGCGCGGTGCCTCCGCCTGCGGGCCGCACGCTGTGCAGACACTGCTCCAGAGAAGGAGGAATGGGGGAGGAGGAGGAGGAGGAGGAGGAGGAGGAGGAGGAGGAAGAGGAGGAGGAGGAGGAGGAGGAGGGAGGAGGAGGAGGAGGAGGAGGAGGAGGAGGAGGAGGAGGAGGAGGGGGGAGGAGGGGAGGAGGAGGAGGAGGAGGAGAGAGGAGGAGGTGGAGGAGGAGGAGGAGGAGGAGGGGGAGGAGAGGTGGAGGAGGGGGGGGAGGAGGAGGAGGAGGAGGAGGAGGAGGAGGAGGAGGAGGAGGAGGAGGAGGAGGAGGAGGAGGAGGAGGAGGAGGAGGAGGGGGAGGGGGAGGAGGAGGAGAGGAGGAGGAGGAGAAGAGGAGGAGGAGGAGGAGGAGGAGGAGAAGGATAATCACGTGGTTTGGGGCGGAAGTCTCACTCCACCCTGGGGCCATTGTCACACTGTTGTGACTGACCTTCTTGCTGGCGCTAGATGTAATGCTCTAGCATCTCTGGCGGGCTCTTGAAAGTGGGGACTGCGGAGAAGTTCGAGCGCGGGTGCCTGCCCGCGCACAGAAGACGCCACTGAGTTCCATCGCCTGGGCGCTTGACACTCCCCCCACAGAGACTGGCCAGCTTCATACCATTTGATTCTCTGTACTTACCACACGATCTGCATGCAAGGATAAAATTGTGGCCGCGAATGGCTTCACAAACGCACAGCTGATGCCCTTTGGGATTTTCCCGGAGGGCCGAAAACTCCGTTTGGTATCCCTGGCACGGGCTGAATTCCAGAGCCTGGAAATTATCGTCTGCACACCTGGTCTTACAGGTGGCGCAAATCCATTTCTTGTTCCCACCCCACTTCCACGAGTGACGAAACCGAGGAGGACGAGGAGCCTCAGGGGCGGGAGGAGGGGGAGGGATGGCAGCCTGCTGCCACGTGTCCCCGGCGGCCTCGGCGCCAGTCGGGACCGATGGGGCCTGCGGGGCTATACTGTCATATGCCTTTTTGCTAATTCTCGGCCCGATGGGGTCCCACAGGCTTACAGCGTTGGCAAAATATCGCAGCCACTTCATCACGAATTTTCTGCTGGCGTCCTGCGTCTCAACTTCAGCGCTGGACGGCCTCAACAGGGTGGCTGCTCCTAGCTTGGCAAATTTGTCGGCAAAATCGTTCCCAGTGGCATCAAGCCGCTCCTCAGATCCAACACGAAGGCTGGCGCGGTCCTGGCGCGCTTTAATCTTCACGCAACAAAGGTTATCATGCCACCCCCCGCTGCCCTTGGACAACAAACATGGCAAGGCCAACATGTCGGCGTGTCCGATGGTGCTGGTGGCATTCGCACGCATCTAAAATTCCTGGGCAATCCGTGATTATATCCGTGATACAGCGAGGGGAGGAGGACGAGACAGCAGGAAGCACAGCAAGATGCTCCGCCGACGGAGAGGATTGGGGGAGATTGCTGCCTACGGGCCCATACAGGGCTCCTTCGAGTTCCCCTTGCTCGTCGATCACAACTGCTGCAAATCCAGCTGCGTGAAACTCTAGGTGCCCAATTTTTTGGCACGACCCGTCGGTGTAAATCTTTTCTCGGGAAACTTCCTGGGGCGTCTTGCCCTCCGCTTTGCTCCAGAACGTGGCCTTGGGCGAATCGATCCCGAGGCCGACGGGGGGGCAAACCGAAAAACCTGGCTTCAGCTGGTAGCCAACCTGGATCGGAAACTCAGACAGATCCTGGAGACTCTCCTTTTCAAAACTGGCGAAGAAAAACTCACCACGGAGGGCGTCAGTCTGGGGGCAGCTCACTAGCCTGCGATGTAGATCATCTGATGGATGGCCGCACGCGCATACTGGTTCTGCGGGGTACCTGGCCATATTTAGGGCGGCCTTGGTCCAGACCCCTTGGGCGAGGAACGCCTTGAGGGTAACTTTCTCCGAGCATGTGAAGGTATTCGGTTCTAGAACTGTCTGAGCTGCGCTGACGCCCAGGGAGCCGTCGAGGCCGAGCTCGGCGGCTGCCTGGGCGCATGACTGATCCGACCACGCTTCCTGGAGCCAGTTCTGTAGTAACGACGGAGATGTAGTCGTCATTGCATGCTGATTCATTTTCTGGTCCTGGAGAACGAAGGGGCCCAGGAAGAACCAGTCGATCCTCTTTGCACTCAGAATCGCTGCTGCGAATGGTCCTCTGCATTGGCTCCATTGAGAAGGTGGTTGGGCAAGGGCTGCGCCAGCCATGGCACGGAGAGCTGGAAGATTGTAGCCTGGGGCGTGATCTCCATTCATCGCCCTCCAGACCAGCGTGGCCCATCGCACGATCGGGCCGACACCTGGGCGCCAACGCGGGTCTCCGAGAAGGCGCAATGCTAGTGAGGATGACCGAGTAGTTGTACCTGGTCCGGCTATTTGTAGGAATAGTTCGCGGGAGGCTCTGAGTTCCACATAACCACCGCCTCCGCTCCATAAAACTGTGCTTGACCAAAACCAGTGCTGTATAGCTTTATCGTATCTGCTCCAGCTCGATGTAGGGCTCTAGTGTTGGGGGCCTTTCTTTTAGCTTCTTGAACCTGTCGCGAAGTTTTGCGTTGTTGATGTCTTTGCTTCGCTTTTGGCCCGCTCGAAAATCAACTCCTACATTAGCTGCACGTGCCGGTGTCGTGCCCGAGTAACGTCCGACGCTCTTGGCGAGCTGCTTCTGGATGTCTACTGACGAGGCGAGCGCTGCAGACATGGCAATCGCGATCTCGCAGCCTAACTCGTAGCAAACTGCTGCCAAACAAACTAGCTGGTAGTTCTCTCACAACCGTCTTTTTGCATACGTGAAAGAATAGCAGCAGCAGGTCATCGATGAACATATGCAACGAGACTTTGACATTGGAAGTCCAAATGTCGAGCGGGTCGATGCAGTACATTTGGACCAAATAGGTGGCCAAGCTGCATCCTGCTGGCATTCCAAGGAAGGGGAAGCCTGCGAACGATGTTTGATTGTTTAGTGTTATCATCCTTTGGCTTTGGTATTGGTTCATGATGACCGACATGAGGGCCCCGTTGAAACCTGATTCGAGGGCCCTTTGGTGGAGCCCCTTCCTATCAATATGCTCGCAGTAATTGGCGAGGCCCCACGTGGCGGCGGCTGCGCGGAGACGGGGGCCCTGCGCTGCACCGCTTTCTGCTTGAAGAGCCTGCTGATAAACAAGTTCGGGGATGGACCTGCCTGACTGATGTGCAAGAAAATTCCGACGACGATCGAACTCTCACTTCCTGGCCCCCTCCTGCCTGATCCTTGCCCATATACGATACAGACTCGGCATCGAACCGATCCCTCTGTAGGCAGGCGCGCCCCCCGTCTGCTTATGATTGGGGGCGAGGGCCGTGATCACGGCCAACAGCTGCTGCGGCATGCATCCTACACGCTCCGCGATGGACAGCAGCCGACAGACCTGTTCCTGTTGCTGCTGGGAGAAAAGACCAAAAAGGCGAAGACGGAATCCGCCCCAAGTCTCTGCCGTTGCATGGCTGAACTTCTTGATCGCTCGTCTGAGGACCTGCGGGGTTAATGGCGGGAGGTCGGCAGCAGCTTGGGGGTCTCCAGAGATCTTGTCTGGGGCCAAGCCCGTGGACTCCGAGATGTCGGTGAGGCGTCGGACTTCTGCGTGCAGCAGCTCAGTAGGGCAACCTGAGAAATCCCCATCAGCTTTCCGAACTTGTCCCGGCCTCCAGTGCTGCTTCGCCTTGGACCATCTGTGGGCCCACCCCGCCCCCGAAGCCATGCGGTCTTTTGCCCGCTGCTTCCAGGTCGCGCTGGCGTTTTGAGATTCGGAATATCCCCTAAAATTAAGAACAGATTCGTGTTGTTCTTGAAATATCTCTTTAGCCCTTTCATAACTTTCTGCTGGTTCTTCCCCTTGCTGCAGATCCTGCTGCAGAGTGGTGACGAGGCGGCCGGAGTGGCGGAGCATGCCGTGCAGCTCGTCCGACTCTTGAAACTCGGTCGGAGGCTCCGGCAGCGCCTGCAACAGCTCGGGTAGCGCACGACCACCCTTGCGGGACAAGATGCGCTGCGCCTCTAAAATCTGATTGAGAAGCCATCGGGTGGGGCGCCAAAGGGACTTCCATTCGGCTCGATGCTGGCTTTCAACGGCTTTTGCAGACAACCAAATCAACTTGGGGGACCACTTCGACTTCCTGGTTGGCGGGGGGGGGGGCGTCGGTCGCTCGGCTGACCGTGATCTCCATTTCCGAAACCATAAACTCATAAGCCTTGTCCATTGCTGCTCTCTGCTGCTCCTCCTCCACTCCTAAAGCCAAGATCTGTAACAAGGCGCCCAGGGCGGCCGAAGTATTGATCCGGGGAAGATTTTCTTGACTGGGCCCAACAGGGCGCCTTGTGGGGAGCTTCTGGGGCTCGCAGAGAACGGGGATCATGAGCTCGGAGCCTATCCCTAAGATAAGCTTGACGGGCCTGTGGGGGGGGGGGGGGGGGGCAGCGGGCGCTGCTTGAGCACGTCGATCGCCTGCACTGAGCTTTTGATGCAGGTGCTCATCATGAAGTAATCTATCTTGCGGCGGGACTTGCTGGTGACAAATGTGCGCCCTGATGGGTGCGCTAAATCCATGCCTGCACGTTCCAAAATTCCTGCTTTGGTAACTACTGACGGGGCCATGTTGAAATCTGCCCCCCCCCCCCCCCCCCCCCCCCCCCCCCCCACCCCCCCCCCCCCCCCCCATGAATACTGGCATTCGGTACTTCTGCTGAAACCATCCTGCTGTTGCCAGCAGGCGCAAGTTCGTCTCCGCGAGGCCCTCCGTCGCCTCGAACTAGCAGGAGAGGAGCACGATGGGTCCGTGCCCTGGTAGCTCAAGAATGGCGGCCGACGCCCTGCTTGCAGATATAGATTGAGGAAGAGGAGCAGGCTGTACGCCTATGTCCATGCCCTTCTTGACAAGTATGCAAGTTCCGCACGGTGGGTAATTGTTCTCGCTGATGACGCAGTCGGAGATGATGGCGTGCCATCCTCGAACTTCGCACCACGAAACCGCCTGGGAGACTTTGTCGCTCGGGAGTCTTACTTCCTGAGCGAGAATGATCCCAGCAGGTTCACCTTCTGAAGATTGTGCTAGCTTCTGTACTGCATCCCAACAACTGCCGTTGATGGTGATGATGTCCATGGTCTTGGGCTTGCTACCCCGACTGCTGCCTTGGCGCTGGGCCCTTGCCGCCCGTGCCCTTGGCCAGCAGAGCTGCCTGCGCCAACAGGAGGACAGACTTGGCCTCCTTGGCTCGCTCATCCCCCGTCTGCGGGATGGAGCCCAAGGCCTGCTGGGGCGAGCTGGCCACGCTCGCGGGCCTCTTGCTGTTGTGCTCGACGCTCGTGCCCATGTGAGCGCCATCGTCGTTGCTGTCGACGTCCTTGTCCTGGGGCGGCTTGCATTCCACCCTCTCTGGCGACGTCGGCTTGGCCGCGGCCAGCGCTGGTGGCTGCTGCTGCTGTGATTTCTCGGGCGGATGCTGCTGCGCCTGGGCAGCTGCTGACGGCTGCGTTGATGCCGTCGCTGGCGGCTGCTGCTGCGCCTGGGCGGATGAGGCTTCTGGCGGCCGCTGCTGCTGCTGCGCCACTGCCTCGCGGATGCTGTCCTCCAAGGAGGCCACTTGTTGTTGAATGTGTGCTAGTACTCCCGTAACTGGCCCTCTCTGAAGCTGACCGACGAATTGCATGAGCGATGGGGAAAGGTGGTGGCGTAGCCTCCGTCGGTTTCGGCGTCGCAGAGGCCAATGAATGGGTGGTGACCGCCAGCTGCGCCTCGACCTGCTGGATCTCGGTGCTGGCGGACGCGATGCTCTTCTGCAGCTCCTCGTACTCTTCAGCGGGAGCGGTGATCTGGTCCAGCTTCTCTTCCGAGGGCTCCGTGTACTTGTCGACTTTGCTTTTGATTGTAGCGATCTGGTCGCGGAGAGATTGGGCTTGTTGATCGAGAGGTTTGGATGCCAAGTTCTCCTGCTTGGCGACCTTAGGCTTCTGCACTGCCTCGAGGTAGTTGGCCCCAGTGGGGCCGTCGTGCTCCTTCCAAAACTGCACGAGGTCCTGCGCCGTCTGGATTTGGTCGATCTGGTCGGCCTTGTCAGACGCAGGCTCGTCTTGTTGCGGATGCTGCTGGTGGATGGCCTTGCCGTTGCCGTTGCCATTCCCCAAACGAATGCCTTTGGCGTGGCGGCCTCCTTTGTCTTTCCAGCGATTGGCCCCAGCTGGCGCGGGAGGCTTGGCGTTGTCAGCCTTCCCTTTTTGTCACGTCCTTGCCATTTGGAGCCGCAGATGCCACAGAATTTGGTGCCGTTGTCGCAATAGTCCCAACCCGCGCATATTGATGAACGGCATACGAAGTACTCTCTATGAGCGCGGTACTGCTGTTGGCTGCCTCCTTTCTTCCACGGTTTGCCTCCCATGACTGCTCTTGTGCCAAGATTCCAACCAACAGAATCAAGACGTGCACGGCATAAGTGCTGCTGCCGAGAGGAGGAATGGTTGCTTCTGTGAGGCTTCGCTGGAAGCCTGCGGTGTCAAATTCAGGCCCACCTGAACTTGAGCCAGGAGGAGGAGGAGGAGGAGGAGGAGGAGGAGGAGGAGAAGGAGGGGGACGAATGCCCGGACGAGGACGACGGCGTGTGTTCCTTCCCACGGCTCAGAAAACAGCTCACGGAAGTGTTTGGTCGGCCCTCTGGCGCCCAGCTATCGCGCCCAATCCCGCGCAGAGCGGGCACAATGCACCTTCCTCTTGTGAGGCGCTGTTGGTCGCTGTTGGGCGCATTTGGAGCGAAGTTCCGCGAACCTAGGCGCTATTGGGTACTAGTTAATGTTGTTGAGAACTATTGGGCACATTAATGTTGTTGAGAACTATTGGGCACCATTCGTCGACATACACTCACTTCATGACGAAAGGAAGCTTCCGATATGTTCTCAGAAACGTTCAACGCGTTTCTAATCATTCGAAATTATTCGTTGCGGCTGCCGTGTTGTTACGTTGTCAGGTCCTGGATAGGCCAAGCCCGCCTGCCGCTTTTCTGGCCGTTTTCATTGCGTGCTCAATGCGTTGGTAGGTATCACAATGCCGCCTTCCTGACGCTGACTTACTGGGGTTCATGTTTAATACGTCCTGGTCGAGTCAAGGGCGCAACATGGAAAATGGAGCAAGAACCCCACCCGCGTATTTTTTACGAATCACAAGCAGAGAGGCCTCCCAGATGGGGTCAGAGTAGATGGGGTCGAAGGATCGCGCGGCAGCGTCAATGCATCGGCGATGCATCGGCAATGCCCGCGTGGAGAAAGTCGGCCTCCACCTCGAGCCGCGGCGCCAAGGCATCGGCTATGCGGCGCGATCTTCCGACCCAATCTACTCGGACCCCATTTTGGATGCCGAGAGCTCAGGCCTGGGGGAGATCGCGATCTAGGCGATGGAGCAGGGTCGAGTGCTGGAGCACAGGGGCGCGTGGGTCAGGTACGGAGGGCGGGCAGGACAGGGGAAGCAGAATCGAGAGGAGGGGTGTGTGGACTAAGCATGCGAGGCGGGCAGAACAGGGGGGGTGTAGACCACGTGCGGAGTGCGGGTAGGAGGAGGAGGAGGAGGAAGGAGGAGGCGGAGGAAGAAGAAGAAGAATAGTAAGAAGAAACCTAATAATAAGACTGCTAATAATCATAATAATAAGACTTATGATGATGATGATAATAATACTGAGGAGAAGAATACAATAATAATAATAATAAAAATAGTAATAACAGTAATAATAATAATACGAATAGTCATACAAATTATAAGAATCATAATAATCATACTAATAATAATTAAAATACTACTACAACTCATAATGATAATAATAATACGAATAACAATAATGAAAATAATAATGATAATAATAATGGTCATACTACTAATAATAATAATAATAATACGGAGAATAATAAGAAGAAGAGTAAGAAGGAACATAATAATAAGAAACATAAGAAATATAACAATACTAATAATAATAAGAAAAAGAAAAAGAGGAGGAGGAGGAGGGGGGGGATCGAGAGGAGGGGGGGGGGCAGGATCGGAGGGGCAGGGTCAGGGAGGGCAGGGCAGAGGAGCAGGGCACTTCCAGGCCAGCCTGGCTCGGCACGTCTGTGCCGGCGCGCAAACGATCTGCTGTCTGCAGATTATGCACCTCCTCCTCCTCCTCCTCCTCCTCCTCCTCCTCCAATGGAGCTTCGAAGGCACCTGGCGACCCACATTCCTGTGACCTCCGTAGGCTATCGGCTCAAACTCGCACAGCCCCAGCCAGCCCACAGCGCTCGCGGCGCTGCCACCTGCGGGCCTTCGCAGGTCGCCCCGCCGCCGGTGTACGACGTGAGGGACAGCCTCGAGGCGAGGGCGCGGCTGCGGGAGGCGTTCCGACGCCTGGCAGAGGTGCGGAGCAGGCGGCGGCCGGCGAGAGAGCGCGCAGGACCTGCACGACAACAACGACGTGATCCACCTGCAGCAGGACTTCCTGAGGCGCCGCCCGCGGGGCCACGGCCTACGCGGGTCACGGCAGCGAGCACGCCGCTGCTGGCGCCACGACCACCTCAGCACCATGGCGGCGGCGGCGGCGGCAGCGACCCCCAAGGAGAAGAAGGGCACGCCGAGCACAGGACGAACGAGGGCGGCGTGGCGGCTCCAGGCGTCCTCCCAGACGTCTGGCGCTTCTGGCAGCGCCTCCAATCCAGCCGTCAAGCAGCGGCGCACGGGCGACAAGGACGGCGACCTGACAATGATCGATGCGCCAGCCCCAGCCGAGAAGGACAAGGGCGGCAAGGGAGAGGGCGGCAAGAACGACGGCAGCAAGAAGAGTCATCGCGGCGGGCGCCGCCACTGCAAGGGCAACCACACCGAGAAAAAGTGAACGAGCAAGGACAGCAAGGTGCAGGAGTGCCTACTCAGCCTCACCAGGCTGACGCTCCAGACAGCGCAGCGGCAGAGGCTCACTATGGCCACCGTAGTAGACACCTTCACCATGCCGAAGGATCATCCAGTCGCCAGGGCACACACTAGAGCAGTACAGGAAGACGGTGGCGGCCGCCAGGGAGGAGGGGATCGAGAAGTGGCGAGCGGTTGGCAGCCCCACAGCCTCACTGGCGGTCACCATTATCGAAACTCTCACGCAGTGCGACGTAGGGGGGGCCAACAAAAAGAAGTTGAACGAGTATCTCGATCAGATCGAGCCACCAGGGGGAGCCCCCCCACAGTAGACAAGATGATGATCGAACTAGACGTCCTCGCGGTGAAGCTCGAGACTCCCCTCGACAACACCAAAGTCAAATTGTTGCTCGCCGCGCCAAAGTGGCCACTCAGGGGCACGATCACCTGGGCGTTCCAGGCCGAGGGCATCGCGACCAGGATGGCTCGAGGACGAAGTGGCGGCGTGGCTCGAGGTTCTCCCGAAGTAAGACAGCCCATCGTCTTTGTTCGCGGGGAAGTGATCCCAGGAAACCAGTCCCGAGCGCCACAACCCCGAGGTCGATCCGTGTCATCAGAACGATGGCCATGGGATGAGGACGCCTAATCAGAGGGCGTCGCGGGTCAGGACTTGCTAGATTGCGTCGTCGGTTCTTGGACGCCCGATCAGAGGGCGTCGCGGGTCAGGACTTGCTAGATTGCGTCGTCGGTTTTTGGACGCCCAATCAGATTAGCTCAGCTACCCTCTCTGAGAAGATGAGACCCGCAGCATGCTTCTGCCCGCCCACGCGTCTGACGCGCGTGAGCGATCGCCCCATGCCTGCGCAGCACCCCAGTTCCAAGGGCCACACGGTCATGCGACAGCTCGGCCCGAGTGTACGTCACCCCTCTTCCGAGGCCTCGTGGGCTCCCTCGTCGAATAAAAAAAAAAGCTCCTCCTCCTCCTCCTCCTCCTCCTCCTCCTCCTCATGTGCACGGACACGTCGAGAATACACGCGTGAGCTGCAACGAAGGCAGGGCACCGCGAGTGCATCGCATCAGCGTGCCCTGTCTTGCCGGCCAGAGTTTGCTTCTAGGCGTAGGGGCGAGCAGGATCGAATGGGCAAGCCGGCCGATGGGGGGCGACCAAGAACGACGGGGACGGCGGAGATCGAGAGCGGAGGGGCAACGTCAAGGGGGATCGGCTCAGGGTGAGCTCTGGCTGGAGTCGGCGATACGGCGCCAAGTAGGCCCCGACAGCGAATCCGCAGAGGGGTGGGCCGTCGGGCCCCCATCGGCGATGAACGGGCGACCGGGGGTCGATGTATCCCCCCTGAGCCCATCCCCGTCCCTGGTGGTTTCGGGTCGGGCGAAAGGGGGGGATAGCAAAGGGGGGGTTTGAGAATCAGCTCACGTAGCTGATTTTCCCGGCGCCTCCCGGCGCCGGGAGGCGCCCATGTATCGAGGAATGAGCCCCTCGGTGAGGCCGAAACCAGCTGCATGCAGCAAATTTCGTAACCCCCCCTTTCCCAATCCCCCCCTTTCGCCCGGCCCGATGGTTGCTGGGCCATGACTCGGCCCTCCGGTGGCCGCTGGGGACGACCCGTGCACCCCCAAACGCTCTCGGCGAGGCGCAGCTGCTGGAAGGCATCCTGGGAACGTGGGGGAACCGAGGAACACGCCTGGAAACTTCAAACCCCGAGCCCATCGAACTCGGTGCCCCTGACGGGCCCAACGCCAAACCCAGACCCCCGACGCCGTGAGAAACGCACGACGTAGGCCCCCCGAAGTCTGCAGACCTTCCCTGGGACCGGTTTTTCATCCCGAGACGTCTTTTGACGCTCCCTAGGCCCGGCGAGGGCCTCCAGAGGCAGAAAACTGTCAAAAACCTTCGTCGTGAGTTTCTCGCGACGTCGGCAAGAGGAGCCCGCCGGCGCCGCCAGCGCGGAACGCCAGCGGCCACGAGCCCACCGCGGCCGCGCGCAGCGGCTCCGCCGCCTTCGCGCCAGGGGCGGCGGCCAGTCCGCCGGGGCCCCGCATGCGGGGCCCGCCCAGGCCACATGGGGGGCTGCGACGGGGCACTCGTGGCACGAGGCGGCTCGGAGCAGATTTGGGGCGTATTGCAAATGCATTGCGCCAGAGAACTGCATTGCACTGTGCTGCAAATAGTGCACGGCGAGGGCATGGGACAAGGAAACCTTCGGTAAGGAATCCGGGGTCTGGAAGCCAATGGAAAGCCAATCGAGGATTGGCCATGGATATCACCGCCGCCATCATCAGAGAAGGAACCCTCCAGGGTCTGAAGCCTCCTGGGCACGTTCCTTAACGAACGTCCCCACCGTACTGAGTGCAAATCATCCAACAATACATATGCGCCCCGGAGTGCACTGCCCGCTCCGAAGCTACTGCAACCCCAAACGTCCGTTGCTCCAGCTATATTGCACCACCCTCTTTAGCGGTACCCCCATCTGCGTCAACCAGAGGTTTCGCCCGTCTCTTCGAGGGGCCAAGAATTGCAGAAGTGCTTTCGGAGGTCCGCGCCGACCTCCGAAAGCTCATGCTTACGATATGTTGCCGGTATTCGATGTCTTCCCATCGTCATCCGCCAGCACGTGCACTGCCGATGCCTGCTGCTCCGAGCCTGCCCGTGGTCTGTGCCCCCTGCTGATTGCTCACCATTCCAGCTGCCTGCCAAATGCTACTTGCTCTCGTCCATCCCACCTCGCCTCTGGGAGGCTCCCGGAGCCCAGAGCAAAACTCCTGAAAGCCTCTGGGGGGCCTTGGAGGCTACTGGAAAGCAAGACGCTGCAAGAATCTGAACGCTGCCAGAGGGCTCCTGGACCCGAATGAACTCCTACGAGTTCCAGGTGCGGCTCTGAAGCCGCTGGAAACTCTGGAATGCTCCACTCCTGAAGCCAATAAAAAACTGGAGATGCCTGGGTGAACAGTCCATCAAGTCGCTAGAACGCCGCTGGAGTAGTCCAGAAGCAGATCGGGGACGCACGAGGCCCGTTCTCCGATGGACCGCTTCGCCGGATCCGTGCAGCCCGAGACCTTTCGCTGGACCCGATTCGCCGGGGGATCGGTCACCTGCATGGCAGCCGCGCAGCCGGCACTGGCGGCGTCCGTGTCGTCTGTCTGCTCGCCGCTCGCCGCCCCCGTCGTCCTGCTCGTCGTCGCGCTCGTCCCGCTTCGAGCCAGCGAGCGGGCGGACCCAAGCACGAGGAGCGGGCGGGAAGGCGGCCCGCGAGGGGCGGGCGGGCGGGCCCCCGGGCGCTGAGCGGGCGGGCGTGGGCGAAGTGGTTCCGCTGGGACGTAGCTGGGACGAGGACAAGTTCGGATGAGGATAGGTCGAGGATCTCTGGGATCCGGCGGCTCTGAGGGATGTATCGGGTGCCGGGGTCTTCGTCGCAGAGGGTTCTGGAACGCTCGGCGAGCGTTCTGGACATCTCTGGAACGGATTCGTCCTTCCCCTAGCCCCGCTCGATCGACCCCTCAAGAGGAACCCTGGAGGCCCTGGGTGCCGTGGGGGGGAACCCCTGGGATGCCCCTTGAGATTCCCTCGAGACACGCGGAAATCCTGTGCGGTTACCCTGCAATCTCCTGAGGCGCATAGAGCGCAACGGGTGCCCCTGAAGGCCGTCGATGCGGCTCCTGAAGCTCTGTGGCCCCAGAGATCACTGGGAAGCCCAAAGAAGAGGCATGTGAATAAGCCCCCTGAGCTCCTGCACGCATGCCACGCTCGCAGGCCATCCCGTCCTTTGCGCTTCCCCTCTCTCCCCATCTCCTGTCAAAGAAGCACCCTCCCACTCCTTCCCAGCCTCTCCCTATCGTTCCCTGTCCACCCATCTCCCTCCTCTATCCCCCTCCTCCTCCTGTCCTCCCCCCCGCTCCCCTTAGATGAACAACGACGCGATGACGAGGATCACGTTGTAATCGAAATTGATGTTTCCCCAGATGAGTGCCTGAATCAGCCTGAGTGCCGGAGCTGGACCCAGCTTTCGTACGGACTGCTGTTGCCACAGCTCCGCGGAACTAGCCGACAGGCTATCGCAACACAACCGCTCAAAGCAAGCTTTGTTTCAGCCATCGATCGAGGCTTGAACCATCTGATCCCCCCAACCTCAGACCGACCCCCTTCCCATTCACGTCACCGCTCCCGTCCTCGCACCCGTCCCCACCGTTCTCCCCCCACCTCTGCCCAACAGATATCCCTCGACCTCTCCCCGCTGGCCCGATCCCTGTCTCCCCCGCCCTCTATGCCCTCGATCTCTCGCTCTCTCGCTCTCTCTATCCCTATGTATAGCCCTCTCCTCGTTCCCGCCTCATAGAACAGGAATGCACACCCGAATACACTCATAACTTGTCTTAAGAAATTATTTGTTAAGAAATGGAGACCCAGCTTTGGTGAATTTCTTAACCCCGGTGCGAGACCCAGCTTTCGCCGCCGAATTTCTTAACGAATCGGCTGAAGGGTTGTGCTGAGGGGTTGTGCTGAGGGGCTGTGCTGAGGGATTGTGCTGCGGGGTTGCGCTGAGGGGTTGTGCTGAGGGGTTGTGCTGCGGGGTTGTGCTGAGGGGTTGTGCTGGGGGGTTGTGCTGAAGGGTTGTGCTGGAGGGTAGTGCTGACGGGTTGTGCTGAGGGGTTGTGCTGAGGGGTTGTGCTGAGTGGTTGTGCTGTGGTGTTGTGCTGAGGGGTTGTGCTGGGGGGTTGTGCTGAGGGGTTGTGCTGGGGGTTGTGCTGAGGGGTTGTGCTGAGGGGTTGTGCTGAGGGGTTGTGCTGAGGGGTTGTGCTGTGGGGTTGTGCTGGGGGGTTGTGCTGAGGGGTTGTGCTGCTGGGGGTTGTGCTGAGGGGTTGTGCTGAGGGGTTTGTGCTGAGGGGTTGTGCTGAGGGGGGTGTGCTGGGGGGTGCTGGGGGTTGTGCTGAGGGGTTGTGCTGAGGGGTGTGCTGGAGTTGTGCTGAGGGGTTGTGCTGGGGGTTGTGCTGAGGGGTTGTGCTGGGGGGTTGTGCTGAGGGGTTGTGCTGAGGGGTTGTGTGGAGGGTTGCGCGGGGGTTGTGCTGAGGGGTTGTGCTGAGGGATTGTGCTGAGGGGTTGTGCACCTCCAGCACAACCTCCAGCACAACCTCCAGCACAACCTCCAGCACGACCCCAGCACAACCCCCCAGCACAACCTCCAGCACACCCCCACCCCCCAGCACAATCCCCCAGCACAACCACCAGCACAATCTCCAGCACAACCTCCAGCACAACCTCCAGCACAACCTCTGCACAACCTCCAACACAACCTCCAGCACAACCTCCACCACAAGCACAACCTCCTGCACAACCTCCAACACAACCTCCAGCACAACCTCCAGCACAACCTCCAGCACAACCGCCAGCACAACCTCCAGCACAACCTCCAGCGCAACCTACAACACAACCTCCAGCACAACCTCCAGCACAACCCCAGAGCACAATCTCCAGCACAACCTCCAGCACAACCTCCTGCACAACCTCCAGCACAACCTCCTGCACAACCTCCAGCACAACCTCCAGCACAACCTCCAGCACAACCTCCAGCACAACCGCCAGCACAACCTCCAGCACAACCTCCAGCACAACCTACAACACAACCTCCAGCACAACCTCCAGCACACACTCCAGCACAACCTCCAGCACAACCTCCAGCACAACCTCCAGCACAACCGCCAGCACAACCTCCAGCACGACCTCCAGCACGACCTCCAGCACAACCTCCAGCGCATCCTCCAGCACAACCTCCAGCACAACCTGCAGCACAACCACCAGCACAACCTCCAGCACGACCTCCAGCACAACCTCCAGCACAACCTCCAGCACGACCTCCAGCACAACTCCCCAGCACAACCCCTCAGCACAACCTCCATCACAATCCCCCAGCACAACCCCCCAGCACAACCCCCCAGCACAACCCTTCAGCACAACCCCTCAGCACAGCCCCCAGCACAACCCACCCAGCACAACCCCTCAGCACAACTCCCCAGCACAACCCCCCAGCACAGCCCCCCCAGCACAACCACCCAGCAGAACCCCCCAGCACAACCCCTCAGCAGAACCCACCAGCACAACCCCCCAGCACAACCCCCCCAGCACAACCCCTTGTGCTGGGGGGTTGTGCTCTGGGGTTGTGCTGGGAGGTTGTGTTGAGGTGTTGTGCTGGGGGTTTGTGCTGAGGGGTTGTGCTGTGGGGTTGTGCTGAGGGATTGTGCTGAGGGGTTCTGCTGAGAGGTTGTGCTCGCGGGTTGTGTTGAGGTGTTGTGCTGGGGGTTTGTGCTGAGGGGTTGTGCTGAGGGATTGTGCTGCGGGGTGGTGTTGGGGGGTTGTGCTGGGGGGTTGTGCTGAGGGATTGTGCTGAGGGGTTGTGCTGAGAGGTTGTGCTGGAGGGGTGGTTCTGGGGGATTGTGCTGAGGGTTTGTGCTGAGGGGTTGTGCTGAGGGATTGCGCTGAGGGGTTGTGCTGGAGGGTTGTGCTGGAGGGTTGTGCTGAGGGGTTGTGCTGAGGGTGTGTGGGGTTGTGCTGGGGGTTGTGATGAGGGCTTGTGGGGGGGGGGTCGTGAGGGGTGTGGGGGGTGGTGCTCAGGGGTCGATGAGGGTTTTGCTGAGGGGTTGTGCTGGAGGTTGTGATGAGGGGTTGTGCTGAGGGGTTGTGCTGGGGGGGGGGGGGGGGGCTGAGGGGTTGTGCTGGGTTGTGAGAGGGGTTGTGCCCTGATGGGGGTTGTGATGGGGGGTTGTGCTGAGGGGTTGTGCTGAGGGTTTGTGCCGGAGGGTCGTGCTGAGGGGTTGTGCTGGAGGTTGTGCCGAGAGATGGTGCAGAGGGGTTCTCTTGGGGGTTGAGCTGAGGGTTGTGCCGAGGTGTTGTGCTGCGGGGTGGTGCCGTGGGGGTAGTGCTGAGGGGTTGTGCTGAGGGCTTGTGCTGGAGGGTTGTGCTGGAGTGGTCGTGCTCGAGGATCGTGCCGAGGGGTTTTGCTGGAGGTTGTGCTCAGAGATAATGATGAGGATTGTGCTGCAACGTTGTTGCGCGGGTTGAGCTAGGGGGTCGTGCTGAGGGGTTGTGCTGGAGGGTCGTGCTGAGGGGTCGTGCTGAAGGGCGCGCGGGGCGCCAGCAGCCTAGATAATGCAGCGCGGGAGGCCCACCCGCTGGATTCACATGCGAAGGCCTGGCGTGCCCAGCCGCGCAAGGTACGAGGGCCGAGCGCTGGATGGAATTGCGGCCACGTGCGCGTGCAGCTCTCGCCGAGGCCAGCCCAATACACACGGCGACGGCGACGGCGACGGCGCCGAGAGCCTGAGCGTGCTAACTTGCGGCTGCGCGTGACCCTGCCTGGTTTCTGGCGCCGTCGCACGAAGCGGAGCTCCAGCGCACCCCCCCCTAAGCGACTGGGTGCCCACACGGCGCCCGCGTCGAAAGCGCAACGCGGTCGCCCCGCCGAACCAGTTTCTTTGCCCGGCCCCAGCGTACCGGACCGCGACAGGCACCCTCCGCCGAGGCCCTTGGAAACGTGTGGCTCAGGATGGAAACGTCAGAACTCGAACTCTGTC
Source organism: Prorocentrum cordatum (assembly GCA_963575745.1). Taxonomy (NCBI): domain Eukaryota; class Dinophyceae; order Prorocentrales; family Prorocentraceae; genus Prorocentrum; species Prorocentrum cordatum. Next base: position 206,578 of record CAUYUJ010015841.1, read on the forward strand.
GCTTCCAGGTCGGGGCACGACTCGATGGCCGCCCGCACCGCGTCGGGCGCCATGATGAGCCCCCTGCAGCTGCGGCGCTGGACGGCGCGCGTGATCAAGAACCTCGCGGCACCAGCGATGTTGCCCCTCTTTCGGGCCTGGCCCAGGAGCTTAGCCACGTCGCTCTCCGTCGCGATCGGCGGCGAGGCGGCGGGCGCCGCCGCCTCCTCCTCTGGGGGAACGAAAAGGTACCGATACCGCAACCCCCTGGACCTCCCCCGGGGTGCGTTCTGACCAGAAATTCGAAGCGAATCCAGCCGTGGCAACGAGGAATCTCCAGAAGGCCCAAGAAGGCCAAAACGGCGGCGGGGTAGCGGCATCGGTACCTTTCCCCCCCCCTGATCCTGCTCACTCTCCGCTGGAAGCGTCGCGATCAGCGTGCTCGTGCAGCTGCTCGCGCCGTCGTCGGCCCCAGCGGCCGCCGCGTCGGCCCCAGCGGCCGCCGCGTCGGCGGCCTCGGCGCCGGGGCCGCCGCCAGCCCCGCCCCCGCCCAGGTCCTCGTCGCCGACGTCGCTGGACTTCGCCGAGGAACTGGAACTCGAGGAAGACGAGGAGGACGACGCGACCTCCGCGCCCACGGCCGCGGCCTCCTCGGCAGCGCCACCGTCGGACTCCTCGGCGTCGGCGTCGTCCTCGTCCTGCCGCCAACCCAGGGCGTGGTGCTCCTCGAGGCCTGCCGCATCGGGGTCCCAGGGCTCGACCTTAAACTTCGGGTAGGAGTCGACCTTGACCTCCTCAGCCCAACGCTGCGTCAAGCAAGAGCGCAGACCACTGTGGAACGCGCACCGCGCGTGGGCGCCCTGCATCTCCGAAAGGTAGCGCCTGTGGGCGTCGGGGGCCCACTGCGCGATGAAGACGCGCCGATCAGAGGCGGTGGACTTCTCGAACAACTTCCTGTTAGATCGCGATAGAAGCCAAGTATCCTGCTCGTCCTGCATGTAAGCCTTGATCTTTCGCCCTGGACCTCGGTCCACCAGCTGCCAGATGTGCGTGGTGCTCTTCGGCGGGCCCAGGTGGCAGATCGTCTTGAGCTCACCCATGGCCCGACGATAGGACGTCGTGCGAGACGCGTCCAGAGAGTCCGTGACGAGCAAGGCCGCCTCGTTCGAGCCCTCACGGCGCGGCGCCCAGACAGCGTCGATCCACTTCCGCATCGTCGCCCTGTCCATCCACGCCTTCGGCTGGAACAACACCGCCACGTCGTCGGGGTACCGCGACCGCTCCACCGCCGAGATCTGGCCCTTGCCCCTGGAAATGATCGACAATTTTGGTTGCGGCTGGGTCAGGTCCGCGGAGAAGCACAACTGCAGCGTGCACTCCCGCTTCTCCCGCCCTGCGCCCGCCCCCGCGACCTTGCGCGACCCCGTCGCCACGTCTTCTGGGGAACACCATGCCTGCGGGCGCGCGTTCCAACGAGCGCCCCCCCGTTCCCCCGACGCCCATTCGCGGCCGCCACGGCCCAGGAATTTCCGGGTGTGCTGAGGGGTTGTGCTGAGGGGTCGTGCTGAGGGATCGTGCTGAGAGGTTGTGCTGGGGGGTTATGCTGAGGGGTTGTGCTGAGGGGTTGTGCTGAGGGGTTGTGCTGCGGGGTTGTGCTGGGGGGGGGGGGGGGGGGGATGCTGGGGGGTTGTGCTGAGGGGTTGTGATGGGGGGGTGTGCTGGGGGTGTGTGTGGTGTGCTGAGGGGTTGTGCTGAGGGGTTGTGCTGAGGGTTTGTGCTTGTACTGGGGTGCTGGAGGGTTGTGCTGAGGGTGCTGGGGGGTTGTGCTGAGGGGTTGCTGCTGAGGGGTTGTGCTGGGGGGTGTGCTGAGGGGTTGGGCTGAGGCTTGTGCGGAGGGGTTGTGCTGAGGGGTTGCGCTGAGGGTTTGTGCTGGGGGGGGGTGCTGATGGGGTTGTGCTGAGGGGTTGTGCTGAGGGGTTGTGCTGAGGGGTTGTGCTGAGGGGTTGTGCTGAGAAGTTGTGCTGGGGGGTTGTGCAGAGGGGTTGTGCTGAGCGGTTGTGCTGGGGGGTTGTGCTGAGGGGTTGTGCTGAGGGGTTGTGCTGAGGGGTTGTGCTGAGGGGTTGTGCTGAGGGATTGTGCTGTGGGGTTACGCTGAGGGGTTGTGCTGAGGGGTTGTGCTGAGGGCTTGTGCTGGGGGGGTGCGCTGGGGGGTTGTGCTGAGGGGTTGTGCTGAGGGGTTGCGCTGAGGGGTTGTGCCGTGGGGGTGTGCGGAGGGGTCGTGCTGAAGGGCGCGCGGGGCGCCAGCAGCCTAGATAATACAGCGCGCGAGGCCCACCCGCTGGATACACATGCGAGGGCCTGGCGTGCCCAGCCGCGCAAGGTACGAGGGCCGAGCGCTGGAAGGAATTGCGGCCGCGTGCGCGTGCAGGTCTCGCCGAGGCCAGTCCAGTTCTCTCGCCGGGGGTGGTCCTGACCGCTGCGCCCCCCTGCCCCCTGGGAAACGGTGACCCCTGGCGCTCTTTGGGAGGTCGCGAAGGCCTTGCCCTTCCCAGTGAAGTCGTATTCGCAGGGCACCTGGTCTGCGTTGTATCTCTGACCCCAGCCGAAGAAGCCCATGTCCCCGTCGAACTCGTTGGCGGCGCCCCACTCGGCGGGCAGAGGACTGCGCGCGCGATGCTGGAGGCCGCGGATCCACTCTTGCATCACCGCGGCCTCCTGCTCTGGCACCAGTCGGCGGCGATTCTTGATCTTGCGCCACCGGAATCCAGCCCCTTTCATGAACGTTGTGCAGAAGCGCTTCGTGGGCCCCCACACCTTCCTCGTCTTCCGCACGATCGGGAAGCCCACGTAACCGTCGCGGCCCTCGTCGATGCGGCCTCGGATCACCGCGTAGATAGCCCGCGCCTCATGGTACGCCACGTTCGCCGTCAGCTTCCGATTCCCCCTTCGAATCTTGATGAGCCGATTCCTCAGACACTTCGTGAAGATGCGCATCGGCTTCGTCCGCCACTCCTGCGACCTCTCCGCTCTCGCCGTCCTGCCAGCGGCGTGCTCCTGCGCCGCGCGCCTCTCCAGCGCGGCCAGCTGCGCCGGCTTCTTCCACTTGAAGAGCGTCGTGTAGGGAACGGGGGTCCCAGACGCCCTGTCGCGATCGTCCTTGTACGGCATCCCCGCGGCCAGGGCGCCGTTGTGCAAATCCAAGAATGTCAAGCACTGCTGAGCAGAGTACCGCTTCCGCGTCTCCGCGCCGCTGGTCAATTTCTCCCGCAGCCCGCTCTTGAGCACCTTCTTCTTGACGCGGAGCGCCTCGTCGGGATTCTCCTGGCCGCCCGCGTGCTCCGCCCCCTCGAGCCCGCCCTCTGGCTCCCGATCCTCCTCGGCCGCGTCCCAGGGCGCGGCCTCCAGCTCCTCCTCGGGCGCCTCCGCGCCCTCCAGCAGCAGCGCGTCTATCACGTCCCCGGGCCCCTCCAAGCGGGCACCCGCCCCTGGGGCGCCCTCGCCTCCGAGAAGGCCTGGGCGTTTCGGGCACTTGCCGTGATGCGAAGAGATCCCCTGGCTCGTCTTGGCGCGAAATTCGCAACCGGGATGCCCGCAGAAGAACGGGAACAAGGCATCCGTCGTCTTCGGGCCAGGGGCGAGCTCTCGACCGCCCGCGAACCACCTGGCACCGTGCGCGAAGAGCGTGCTCTGCTTCTTGCGCATCTTCTGCGGGGTCTCGGGGCCGTCGTCCTGAACGTCCTCGACGGCCTCCTCGGTGTCGGTTTGCCTATCTAGTGTCCTGCTCCCTCGAGGTGTGTGGTCCCCAGTTTGCACGACGGCGACCTCGGCGGGCCTCTTGACCTGGACGCCGAGACAGGCGCCAACCAGCGTCGGGGCGCTGCTTCCCTCTCCTGGGCATGCCGCGCGCGGGCCGCCACAGGTGAGCCAGTGCTGGCAACTCAAAGACTGGGGAAACCAGTCGTGGCACTTCGGGCACTTATGGAAACCAGGGAAGTCTGACATCCCCGCTGTGCTTGAGCCAGGATGACTACGATGACCACCGGGGGTTGTGCTGGGGGTTGTGCTGAGGGGTGGTGCTCAGGTGTGCTGAGGGGTTCTGCTGAGGGGTTGTGCTGGGGGGGTGTGCGGAGGGGTTCTGCTGAAGGGTTGTGCTGGGGGTTGTCTGGGGGGGTTGTGCTGGGGGGTTGTGCTGAGGGGTTGTGCTGGGGAGTTGTGCTGAGGGGTTGTGCTGAGGGGTCGGATGAGGGGTTTGCTGGGGGGTTGTGCTGTGCGCATCTGCTTGGTTGCGTGAGGGGTTGTGCCTGGGGGATTGTGCAGGGGGTTGTGCTGAGGGGTTGGGCTGATTGGGGTTGTGAATGAGGGGTTGTGCTTGAGGGGTGGTGTGGGGGGTTGTTGTGGAGGGTTGTTCTGGGGGGTTGTGCTGAAGGGTTGTGCTGGGGGGTTGGCTGGGGGGTTGTGCTGGGGGGTTGTGCTGAGGGGTCGTGCTGGGGGGCGTGCTGGGGGGTCGAGTTGTGCTGAGGGGATTGTGCGAAGGTTGGTGCTGGGGGGTTTGTGCGGGGGGGTTGGCTGGGGGGTTTGCGAATGAGGGTTTGTGCTGGTGGTTGTGCATGGGGGGTTGTGCTGAGGGGTTGTGCTGAAGGGTTGTGCTGGGCGGGTTGTGCTGGGGGTTGTGAGTGGGGGGTTGTGCTGGGGGTTGTGCTGGGGGGTTGTGCTGGGGGGTTGTAGCATGTGAGGGTATCAGTTGTGCTGGAAGGGTTGTGCTGGGGAGTTGTGCTGGGGGGTTGTGCTGGGGTACTGTGCAGGGGGGGTTACGCCAAGAGGTTGTGCTGGGAGGTTTTTCGGGGGGGGTGCTGGGGTGTTGTGCTGGGGGTTGTGCTGCGGGGTTGTGCTGGGAGGTCGCGATAGAGGGGTCGTGCTGAGGGGTTGTGCTGGAAGGTTGTGCTGGGGCATGTGCTGGGGGTTGTGCTGGGGTGGTCGTGCTGGGGGGTTGTGCTGGGGGTTGTGCTGGGGGGTTGTGCTTGGGGGTTGTGCTGGGGGGTTGTGATGGTGGGTTTGCTGAGGGGTTCGTGCTGGGGGGTTCGTGCTGGGGGCGTTGTGCTGGGGGTTGTGATGGGGGGTTGTGCTGGGAGTTGTGCCTGAGGGGTTGTTCTGGGTGGGTTGTGCTGGGGTTGTGCCTGAGGGGTGTGTGAAGGGTTGTGCTGGTGGTTGTGCTGGGGGATTGTGCTGGGGGGTTGTGCTGGGGGTTGTGCTGGGGGGTTGTGATGGAGGTTGTGCTGGAGGTCGTGCTGGAGGTTGTGCTGAAGGTTGTGCTGGAGGTTGTGCTGGAGGTTGTGCTGGCGGTTGTGCTGCAGGTTGTGCTGGAGGTTGTGCTGGAGGATGCGCTGGAGGTTGTGCTGGAGGTCGTGCTGGAGGTCGTGCTGGAGGTTGTGCAGGAGGTTGTGCTGGAGGTTGTGCTGGAGGTTGTGCTGGAGGTTGTGCTGGAGTGTGTGCTGGAGGTTGTGCTGGAGGTTGTGTTGTAGGTTGTGCTGGAGGTTGTGCTGGAGGTTGTGCTGGCGGTTGTGCTGGAGGTTGTGCTGGAGGTTGTGCTGGAGGTTGTGCAGGAGGTTGTGCTGGAGGTTGTGCTGGAGGTTGTGCTGGAGGTTGTGCTGGAGATTGTGCTGGTGGTTGTGCTGGAGGTTGTGCTGGCGGTTGTGCTGGAGGTTGTGCTGGAGGTTGTGCTGGAGGTTGTGAGGTTGTGCTGGAGGTTGGGCTGGAGGTTGTGCTGGAGGTTGTGATGGAGGTTGTGCTGGAGGTGTGTGGAGGTTGTGCTGGAGGTGGTGCTGGAGGTTGTGCGGGAGGTTGTGGAGGTTGTGCTGGAGGTTGTGCTGGAGGTTGTGCTGGAGGTTGTGCTGGAGGTTGTGCTGGAGGTTGTGCTAGAGGTTGTGCTGGAGGTTGTGCTGAGGTTGTGCTGGGGGATGCGCTGGAGGTTGTGCTGGAGGTCGTGCTGGAGGTTGTGCTGGAGGTCGTGCTGGAGGTTGTGCTGGAGGTTGTGCTGGAGGATGCGCTGGAGGTTGCGCTGGAGGTTGTGCTGGAGGTTGTGCTGGAGGTTGTGCTGGAGGTTGTGCTGGAGGTTGTGCTGGAGTGTGTGCTGGAGGTTGTGCTGGAGGTTGTGTTGTAGGTTGTGCTGGAGGTTGTGCTGGAGGTTTTGTTGGAGGTTGTGCAGGAGGTTGTGCTGGAGGTTGTGCTGGAGGTTGTGCTGGAGGTTGTGCTGGAGGTTGTGCTGGTGGTTGTGCTGGAGGTTTTGCTGGAGGTTGTGCTGGAGGTTGTGCTGGAGGTTGTGCTGGAGGTTGTGCTCAGGCGGGATCTCCCTGAGCGGCGGCTACAAGGGTGCCTCCGAGGGCGGCCGGCGACTGCGTGCTGAGGAGGGGAAGCGGCCGGCCTCCGAGCACCCGCTGGGCGCAGAGCGCTGGCGGGAGCCACGTGGGCGCCCCACGTGGCGCGCTGCCTCGTGCTCGTGGCAGGCCGTGCTCGCGCGATCCACGCCACGTGCAGCGCCCACGCCGCACGGCCGTGCGGGAGGGCGGGTCGAGACGGGCTTCGACCAGGAGCGAAAGTCCGGCGCGTCGGGGGCATCCTGGGACGCACAGAGACACACGAATGCTAGATTACATCCTCCTTGGAGGCGCGCGCGTCCGCCCCGAACATACCGTAGACCCATCTTGCAGCAGATCGTTTCCCGAACGGTGTGGACGCCCTGACACCCTGCGGAAGTATTAAGCGAGCCCCAGTCAGCTAGCGCACGGGGGAACGAACCGAAAGCTGATGTCCTGCCTACAACTACTAATCCCATGCTCGAGGTTGTTTCGTTAGGCACATTGCATTTGTTGAGCGCGCTGCTGACAAGCATCACGAGGTATCTGAGTCCATGGGACGACATGAATGTGAATTAAAGGAAGATGGTGCTTTAATTTCTGGGACTTTATGACGTTGGTAGCGAAGCGAAACAAGACCGAACTGTGCACCTTTTTCAGTCGACGTGCGCCAGAGGTCAGTCGCAACGGGCCAGAAACTGTGAGAGAAAACGCGAAGGGGAATGGCTCAAGAGGGGAAGCATCGAGCCGGAATCAGCGATACCTCGCTGATAGATCGGCGATCGGCTCTCGATAGAGGGATCGCGCGTTCCTGGGGGGGACGGGCTATCCGGACCCTATCGGCGATGAATTGGCGATCGGGGGCGGACGCATCCTCCCATGAGCCTATCCCCGTCCCCGGTGGCTTTCGGGCCATAACTCAGGGCTGCGGCGGCCGCTCGGGACGATCCGGGGACGCTCTCGGCGAGGTGCATCTGCTGGAGAGCATCCCGAGGCTGGAAGGCCGCCGAGAACCGACGAGAAGGGCCGAGAACCTCGAGCCTCGAACCCGTCGTCCCCGCTGAGCCCATGCCCTCCCCTCACGTTGCTCTTGAGGCTCTGCGGGCGCGCAGGGCGTGCGACGCATGGGGGGGGCAATGCCAAGGGGGGTCGCCACTGCCTCGAGGCAACGCCATCTCCCAAACGGCCGCCTGAGAGCTCAGTTAGGGCCCGAAAACCACCAGGGACGGGGACAGGCTCAGGGTGTGATGCACCGACCCCCAATCTCGCCCATTCATCGCTGAGAGGGGCCGAATGCCAGCACCAGGATGGGCCGACCGAGTGCCAAGAATCGGACAACAAAAAACTGCATAACACACAAACTGTCAGAGGTCCGCGCGGATTCCTTGACCCCGCGCTGGACATCCTGCCCCTCGCGCGCTCCACGCGCCAGGGAGAAGGGTCCAGCGCCGACCCAAGAAATCTGCGCGGACCTCTTAAAGTTTACGTTTATGCAGATCATGGATGAGGTCCATACTGCTCGGTGAAGGTCCGCATGAACTGCGGAAAGCAAGGAAGGGGTCTCACGCACGACATAGTGATCCTACGCGGAGGCTTTCGCGTGAAGCCAACGCGGCACACGACGTCGAAAAGAAGGCGCTTACGCGCGACCTTACGCGGGCAGCCTGCGCGCGAATGTTTGCGCAGTCGGCCCTGTGTTCTACGTCGGCCAGCTGCCCACTGCGAGGTCCTCTATCCAGGATCACTACACCATCACATTGTCCGATCAGGCTGGTATCCCCAATCAGAGCTTGCCTCTGTAGGGGTCCTAGCGGATTCATATGGTTAGGTGAGGTGGGCCGCCGATTTCGGCGGCACGCCCGGGTGCCCGGGTGCCCGGGTGCCCAGGTGCCCAGTAGCCCTATAGCCCTATAGCCTTATAGCCTTATAGCCCGATAGCCCTATATCCCTATAGCACTATAGCCCTACAGCCCTAGGTTGTGCTGGAGGTCGTGCTGGAGGTTGTGCTGGAGGTTGTGCTGGAGGTTGTGCTGGAGGTTGTGCTGGTGGTTGTGCTGCAGGTTGTGCTGGAGGTTGTGCTGGAGGATGCGCTGGAGGTTGTGCTGGAGGTCGTGCTGGAGGTCGTGCTGGAGGTTGTGCTGGAGGTTGTCCTGGAGGTTGTGCTGGCGGTTGTGCTGGAGGTTGTGCTGGAGGTTGTGCTGGAGGTTGTGTTGGAGGTTGTGCTGGAGGTTGTGCTGGAGGTTGTGGTGGAGGTTGTGCTGGAGGTTGTGCTGGAGATTGTGCTGGTGGTTGTGCTGGAGGTTGTGCTGGCGGTTGTGCTGGAGGTTGTGCTGGAGGATGTGCTGGAGGTTGTGCTGGAGGTTGTGCTGAAGGTTGTGCTGGAGGTGGTGCTGGAGGTTGTGCTGGAGGTTGTGCAGGAGGTTGTGCTGGAGGTTGTAGTGGAGGTTGTGCTGGAGGTTGTGTTGGAGGTTGTGCAGGAGGTTGTGCTGGAGGTTGTGCTGGAGGTTGTGCTGGAGGTTGTGCTGGAGATTGTGCTGGAGGTTGTGCTGGTGGTTGTGCTGGGGGATTGTGCTGGGGGGTTGTGATGGAGGTTGTGCTGAGGGGTTGTGCTGGGGGGGTTGCTGGAGGTCGTGCTGGAGGTTGTGCTGGAGGTTGTGCTGGAGGTTGTGCTGGAGGTTGTGCTGGAGGTTGTGCTGGAGGTTGTGCTGGAGGTTGTGCTGAGGTTGTGCTGGAGGTGTGCTGGAGGTTGTGCTGGAGGTGCTGGAGGTTGTGCTGGAGGTTGTGCTGGAGGTTGTGCTGGAGGTTGCTGGGGTTGTGCTGGAGGTTGCTGGAGGTTGTGCTGGAGGTTGTGCTTGTGCTGGAGGTTGTGCTGGAGGTTGTGCTGGAGGTTGTGCTGGAGGTTGTGCTGGGGGTTGTGCTGGAGGTTGTGCTGGAGGTTGTTCTGGAGGTTGTGCTGGAGGTTGTGCTGGAGGTTGTGCTGGAGGTTGTGCTGGTGGTTGCGATGGAGGTTGTGCTGGAGATTGTGCTGGAGGTTGCGCTGGAGGTTGTGAGGTTATGCTGGAGGTTGTGCTGGAGGTAGTGCTGGAGGTCGTGAGGGGTTCCGAACGGTCATTCACTGTCCCTGGGTGTGTGGCTGAAGTGGGCCCCTCGGCCGGAAGTAACTTCTATCACCGCAGCACCCTCCCGCCGTTATTGTATTCACTCAACGAAAGGTGTCTCGACCGGATCCGACTTAAATCCCACGAGCCCTCTGGGCGTAGGTGGTTTAGAGAGTTTCCTCTTCCATCTTCCCTTCTTCCCCTTCGGCCCCCTGGACCTGGACAACCTCCAGCACAACCTCCAGCACAACCACCTCCAGCACAACCTCCCGCACAACCTCCCGCACGACCACCGGCACAACCTCCAGCACGACCTCCAGCACAACCTCCAGCACAACCTCCAGCACAACCTCTAGCACAACCTCCAGCACAACCTCCAGCACAACCTCCAGCACAACCTCCAGCACGACCTCCAGCACAACCTCCAGCACCACTTCCAGCACCACCTCCAGCACAACCTCCAGCACAACTGCCAGCACAACCTCCAACACAACCTCCAGCACGACCCCCAGCACAACCTCCTGCACAACCTCCAGCACAACCTCCTGCACAACCTCCCGCACAACCTCCCGCACAACCTCCAGAACAACCTCCAGCGCAACCTCAAGCACCACCTCCACCACAACCTCCACCACAACCTCCCGCACAACCTCCAGCACTACCTCCAGCACAACCTCCAGCACAACCACCAGCAAAACACGACCAGCACAACCACCCTCATAACCACCAGCAGCAGCACAACCACCATCACAACCACCAGCGCACCCGCCAGCAGCACAATCGCCCGCACAACCACCAGCACAACCACCTGCTCAGCCACCGGCACAACCACCAGCACAACCACGAGCACAACCACCGGCACAACCACCAGCAGCACAACCGCCACCAGCACAACCACCAGCACGACGACCAGCACTACCACCAGCGCAACAACCAGCACAACCACCAGCAGCACAACCGCCACCAGCACAACCACCAGCGAGATACCCGAGATTTCCTGACAGGCGCCATGGGGGGGGGGCGGGCCGCTCGCGCGCCAACCACAGTGGCAGATACGGAGATACGCAGATACCAGATACGCCAGTCAGTCGCGCCAGGGGGGGGGAGGGGGGGGGGCAGGACTTCCACCGAATATTAAAAATAGATATTAAAAAACGCCGACCGGTTGTGCTGAGGGGTTGTGCTGGGGGGTTGTGCTGTGGGGTTGTGCTGTGGGGTTGTGCTGAGGGGTTGTGCTGAGGGGTTGGGCTGGGGGGTGGTGCTGGGGGGTTGTGCTGAGGTGTTGTGCTGAGGGGTTATGCTGAGAGGTTGTGCTGAGGGGTTGTGCTGAGGGGTTGTGCTGAGGGGTTGTGCTGGGGGGTTGTGCTGAGTGGTTGTGCTGCGGGGTTGTGCTGGGGGTCTGCTGAGGGTTGTGCTGGGGGTTGTGCTAGGGGTTGTGCTGAGGGTTGTGCTGAGGGGTTTGTGCTGGGGGGTTGTGCTGAGGGGTTGTGCTGGGGGGTTGTGCGGAGGGGTTGTGCGGGGTGTGTGCTGAAGGGTTGTGCAGTTGTGCTGAGGGGTTGTGCTGGGGATTGTGCTGAGGGGTTGTGTGCTGGGGGGTTGTGCTGAGGGTTGTTGCTGAAGGTTTGTGCTGAGGGGTTGTGCTGAGGGATTGTTGTGATTGTGCTGAGGGTTTGTGCTGGGTTTGTGCTGTGGGGTTTGTGGAGGGGTTGTGCTGGGGGTTGTGCTGTTGTGCTGGGGGTTGTGCTTGTGCTGAGGGGTTGTGCTGAGGGGTTGTGCTGAGGGGTTGTGCGGGGGTGGTGCTGAGGGGTTGTGCTGGGGGGTTGTGCTGAGGGGTTGTGCTGGGGGGTTGTGCTGAGGGGTTGTGCTGAGGGGTTGTGCTGGTGGGTTGTGCTGGGGGGTTGTGCTGGGGTGTTGTGCTGGGGGGTTGTGCTGAGGGGTTGTGCTGAGAGATTGTGATGGGAGGTTGTGCTGAGGGGTTGTGCTGGGGGGTTGTGCTGAGGGGTTGTGCTGTGGGGTTGTGCTGAGGGGTTGTGCTGAGGGGTTGTGCTGAGGGGTTGGGCTGGGGGGTGGTGCTGGGGGGTTGTGCTGAGGGGTTGTGCTGAGGGGTTGTGCTGAGGGGTTGTGCAGTGGGGTGGTGCTGAGGGGTTGTGCTGGGGGGTTGTGCTGAGGGGTTGTGCTGGGGGGTTGTGCTGGGGGGTTGTGCTGAGGGGTTGTGCTGCCCCCCAGCACAACCCCTCTCCAGCACTTAATGAATCGGTCCCAGCTTAAGAAATCGGTCCCAGCTTGTTTGAATTTCCTATTTTATTTTAAGAAATTCTGAGACCCAGCTCAAACAAGTGAGTTTCTTAACAGACAATATGAGTGTACGTTTTTCGATTTCGCGCGCTTCTCTTGGGCAGTGTGATCAAGCATAGTCCTCGACGGTCTTCGCCGAGGAACAAGGCACACGCCCGAGCGAGGCCAGGTGCTCTCGGGCTCGAGGCTCGAGGCCTTCGGGCCTGCCGGGGCTCCCTGGATGCCTGTAGTCGCCACGGCTGAACCCCCCTCAGAAGTCTGGTCAGAGAACACCGCTGGCTACCTCCTCCTCCTTCTCCTCCTCCTCGTCCTCGTCCTCCTCCTCCTCCTCCTCCTCCTCCCTTTCCTTCTCCTCCTCTCCTCCTTACAGGTACGTCCAGGGGTGGACTTGGAACACCCGGATCGAAGTTCCGACGAGGCGACTTCTGCAGCCGGCGGCCTCTCGTCGACTTCGGCCTCAGCGGCCCGTTCTGTCGGGCCCCAAGGCCCGCAGAAGGGGCCCAGGGCGCACGTCTGCCCCCTGGGGAGGGGGTCGGAGACCTCGGGGGCCGCGCAGTGAAGCGAGATTGCGACGCCGGGTGTCTGTCGGCGGCACGCCCAGGGGCGAAGCGAGAGGAGCCGGGCCTGCAGATGGCTCGGAGGTCTCCAGGCCTTCTGAGAAGCTTCCTGGGCCTTCCCCCGCCTTCTGAGAAGGCCCTCTCCTTCTCCCCTCCCCCGCCCTCGCTCGCTGCCGAAGCACACGTCCAGATGATCATCGGAAATGGGGAAGCAAGAACGGCCAGACCTAGGACATAATCACATCCTTCAGGAACATGAGACCCTCCGCCGGCCGAAACAAACCAAACCATGAGATCACCGAGGGTTTCTCCTCCTCCTCTTCCTCCTCCTCCTCCTCCATTCCTTTTCCTTATAAATAATTTCTTCCTTTCGCACCCCAAGGCCAGCTTTTAGGGCGGGCCGGGCGTTTCGCCTGAGACTTCCTCATCATTTACGACTCTGAAGCTTAACTGTGGACAACAGTTTCACAGACGGAGGGCGGGTGGTTTTCAAAATGCGGCTCTCGCCTCAGCACCGCGCACATTCGTTTAAACAAATTGCACGAGCTTCACAGATGGAGGGCGGGTGGTTTTCAAAATGTGGCTCTCGCCTTAGCGCCGCGCACATTCGTTTTCAAACTTCGCAAGAGTTTCACGGATTGAGGGCGAGTGGTTTTCAAAATATGGCTCTCGCCTTGCGCAACGCACATTCGTTTTCAACATGTGCAAGAGTTTCACGGATTGAGGGTGGTTCGTTTTAAAGATGTGGCTCTCGCCACAGCGCCGCGCACATTCGTTTTCAACGTTTGCAAGAGTTTCACGGATTTCCATCATCAACGTGTTTTGGAAGGCTTCAGGATTATGCGGGCGCAACAGTTACGTTGATTCTCTGTGTTGATGTCCTAGAACTTGCGTTCTGGCACGATTCAGGATCGTCAAGACGCAACAATCAGGTTGATCCGTGGCGTTGAATTCCCGAGAATAATGTTTTGGCATGCTTCAAGGTCTTCAAACGGGTGTCTTCCAACGAGGCAGTTCCCTCAATGGAAATGAACCGTGATAGGGGCCTATGAAGTGGGAGCTTGGAGGGAGGGTTTACTCCAGCACCGTTGATGACTCTTGAGTTTACACTGGTCCTCCTCCTCCTCCTCCTCCTCCTCCTCCTCCTCCTCCTCCTCCCCTCGCTCGCCGCCGAGCCCGGGCCCGCGTCCTGCCACGTCGACGGGTGAGGGCCCCGCAAAGGCCCCAAGAGCGAGGGGCGGGGCCTGCGTTTGGAGCCGCGTTCCGGGCCGAGGCGGCGCGGGGGGTGGGACCAACGACGACGTCGTCGACGACGACAGGGACGACTTTGTCGACGACGACGGGGACGAAGACGACGGGGACAAAGACGTCGACGACGACGACGACGACGACGACGACGACGACGACGACGACGGCGGCGGCGGCGGCGGCGAGGACGACGACGATGATGACGACGACGACGAGCGCCAGAGGAGCGAGGAGCGCGCAAGATCGATCGGCATCGAAGCGGGAAGCCAGCTCCCAAGAGCACTCGGGGGCGGGGGCGGGCCTGCCCTGGGCCATGGACGAGGAGCAGGAGGGAGGAACAAAAAGGTGGAGGAGGGAGGAGTGAGGAGCAGGATGAGGAGGAGGAGGAGGAGAAGGAGGAGGAGGAGGAGGAGGAGGACGAGGAGGACGAGGAGGAGGACGAGGAGAAAGAGGAGGAGGAGGAGAGGAGGAGGAGGAGGAGGAGGAGGAGGAGCGAGGAGGAGGTGGAGGAAGAGGAGGAGGAGGAGGTGGAGGAAGATGAGGACGAGGAGGAGGAGGAGGAGGAGGAGGAGGAGGAGGAGGAGGAGCAGGAGGCCTGATCGATCCGAATAATAAGGGGGACATAATGCCGTTCTTTTTGCCTCGTTCGACGTCAGCAACTCACGTGCTCCTCGGCAGGGCGGCAGCATCGCACTCTCAAGGCTGCGGGGGACACACCACTGCGACGCCATGAGGTACGTAGGACAAGCGTCTCTTCGCTAGCCTCGCTCGGCGACGGGGCTGCAGGGGTGTTTCAGCACCCGTGCGCACGCCTGAGCCTCGAGCATCAGCCAAAATGGCTACAGCCTCTGATGCTCGATGCCGTACACGCACTCAGACTCTCAACGAAAGCGGCTCAGGGTAGAGACGAGACCACCCGGTGGACGACACATTGGCGGGGGACCTCTGGACCTCTCCAGGGGTGCGTTCCGACCAGGACTTCGAAGGGAACCCCGCCGTGGCGTCGAGGGAAGGGTAGCGGTATCGGTGTCTCTCCCGCCTCTGACGGGAAGCGCGCCTGTCGGACCAGGTCGCATGGGCACGGGGCCGAGATCGAATCGGGCCGGCTGCGCCAAGATTCACTACAACATCACGCGAGGATCGGGCCGCACCAGATCGTTGGAACAGCGGGATCGGATCGGGTCAAGCTGGCCAGAATCGACATCGAATCGGATCGAAAGACACTAGAAGCCCGATCACAAGAAACCTTCCACAAGAAACCCAACCCTGAGACCCCAAGATGTGCATTGATTTTTGGTGTGGGAGCATCCCGCTTTCCATGGCAAAACCATCGAAACCAAAGGAACACAGGGCACCCTGGAGGCAAGCAGGGTGTTTCTTGGCATGGGTCTCCACTGTAGGGCCGCCCGCCTCGCACCACCCGTCGATTCCGCTCCCCTCCGCCCGAGAAAAGCGACCCTAGATCTGTCCCAAGGTGCGCTCGCGGGAAAGGAAAGCACGGCATTCACACAAGCTCCTCGGAGGTTCGCGCAGATGTCTGGGATCAGCGCTGGACTCCACTCCCTGGCGCGCGAAGCGCGCCAGATGCCTGAGGCGCTGCCAGGGGGGGGGGGGGCAGCGCCGATCCAGGAAATCCGTGCAGACCTCCGGAAGTTATGATTAGGTCGGGCATGTCCTCGCAGGGGCGGATTTCGGAAGAACGAACAAGGAAGAGTCAAGACAAGAATCACACATAGCCAACAAAAGCACGACAAATCGCCACCAGACCATCTTTTCACTACTCTTGGACACTCCTCCTGTAGAGGGGCCTGCCCGCCCCCGAGTTGCTTCAGTCCTTGGCTCTTCGAGCCTGGGCCAGGCGCAGAGACCGGCGAAGGGCGGGCGGAACTCCTCGAGCCCCGATCCTCGAGAGAGCGACTTCCGTGTGCGTTCTCTCACGGATGCAGAACACGGGCCTCGGATCCGCCGTGTCTCTGGGCGGTTTCGCAGGCAGGGCGGGCATTCCCGCCCTGCTCTCCAAGCCTACTCACTACCGATGTCCGCCCTACGTTGCCGTCGCGGCGTCCGCCGTAAGTGCCTTTGCAGAACTACCCACTGTTTGAAACGGTCTTCCTTTTGCCGTGCCAGACCTGCTTCTTTATCTTACCTTATTGGGACAAGTGTAAGCAAGGCCTAAGGCGTCTGCTTTTCTCCGAGCTGCAATTAGAATTTGGCAACCAATCATGATACGGCCGATCCGAAATCCGAAGTCAGGAAATCCCCCTCCCCCCTGCAGCGGGGACGCGCCTCTCCCGAAAATCTCATCCCTCTCCAATCCTCATCTCCAACCCCCCCCCTTGAGGTGACACTGCTGGATTCGCCGACGGCTGGTTTCGCCGACGGCTGCTTGCGCCGACGGTTGGTTTCGCCGACCCATCTGCTGGTGTCGCCCGGCTGGTTTGGCCCAACTGGGTTCGCGGACGGCTGGTTTCGCCGCCCGCTGGTTTCGTCGTCCTTCATCGTCGTCGCGCCGTTGCCGCCGTCGTGCGCCGTCGTGCGCCGTCGTCGCCGTCGCCGTCGCCGTCGCCGTCGCGGCCGCCACCGCCGCCGTCGCCGTCGTCGTCGTCGTAGTCGTCGTCGTCGTCGTCATCGTCGTCGTCGTCGTCGTCGTCGCCTTCGTCGTCGTCGTCGTCGTCCTCCGTCGTCGTCCTCCGCGGTCGTCATCCGCCGTCGTCTTCCTCCGCCGTCGTCCTCCTCCTCCGTCGCCGCCGTCGCCGTCGCCGTCGTCGTCGCCGTCGCCGGCGCCGTCGCCGTCGCCGTCGCCGTCGCCGTCGCCGTCGCCGCCGCCGCCGCCGTCGCCTTCGTCGTCGTCATCGTCGTCGACGTCGCCTGCCGGCGTCGTCGTCGTCCTCCGTCGTCGTCCTCCGCCGTCGTCCTCCTCCACCGTCTTCCTCCGCCGTCGCCGTCGCCGTCGCCGTCGCCGTCGCCTGCCGGCGCCGTCGCCGTCGCCAGCGCCGGCGCCGTCGCCGTCGCCATCGCCGTCGTCGTCTTTGTCGTCGTCGTCGTCATCGTCGTCGTCGTAGCCGTCGTCGTCGTCGTCGTCGTCCTCCTCCTCCATCGTCCCCGTCGCCGTCGCCGTCGCCGTCGCCTGCCGGCACCGTCGCCGTCGCCGGCGCCGCGGCCGTCGTCGTCGCCGTTGTCATCGTCGCTGTCGTCGTCGTCGTCGTCGTCGTCGTCGTCGTCGTAGTCGTAGTCGTAGTCCTCGTCGTCGTCGTCGTCGTCGTCGTCGCCGCCGCCGCCGCCGTCGTCGTCGTCGTCGTCATCGTCGTCGACGTCGTCATCGTCGTCGTCGTCCTCCGACGTCGTCCTCCGCCGTCGTCCTCCGCCGTTGTCCTCCTCCGCCGTCGTCCTCCTCCTCCGTCGTCGCCGTCGCCGCCGCCGTCGCCGTCGCCGTCGCCGGCGCCGTCGTCGTGGCTGCCGCCGCTGCGGCGCCGTCGCCGTCGCCGTCGCCGTCGCCTTCGTTGTCGTCGTCATCGTCGCCGTCGCCGTCGCCGTCGTTGGCGCCACCGCCGTCGCCATCGCCGTCGTCGTCATTGTTGTCGTCGTCCTCCGTCGTCGTTCTCCGCCGTCGCCCGGCTGGTTTGGCCCAACTGGGTTCGCGGACGGCTGGTTTCACCGCCCGCTGGTTTCGTCGTCCTTCATCGTCGTCGCGCCGTCGCCGCCGTCGTGCGCGATCGTGCGCCGTCGTGCGCCGCCGTCGCCGTCGCCGTCGCCGTCGCCGTCGCGGTCGCCGCCGCCGCCGTCGCCGCCGTCGCCGTCGCCGTCGTCGTCGCCGTCGCCGGCGCCGTCGCCGTCGCCAGCGCCGTCGCCGTCGCCGTCGCCGCCGCCGCCGTCGCCTTCGTCGTCGTCGTCATCGTCGTCGACGTCGTCGTCGTCGTCGTCCTCCGTCGTCACCCTCCGCCGTCGTCCTCCTCCGCCGTCGTCCTCCTCCGCCGTCGCCGGCGCCGTCGCCATCGCCTTCGTCGCCTTTGTCGTCGTCGTCGTCGTCGTCGTCGTAGTCGTCGTAGTCGTCGTCGTCCTCCGTCGTCGTCGTCGTCGTCGTCGTCCTCCTCCTCCGTCGTCGCCGTCGCCGTCGCCGTCGCCGTCGCCGTCGCCGTCCCGTCGCCGTCGCCGTCGCCTGCCAGCGCCGTCGCCGTCGCCGGCGCCGCGGCCGTCGTCGTCGCCGTTGTCGTCGTCGCTGTCGTCGTCGTCGTCGTCGTCGTCGTAGTCGTAGTCGTCGTCGTCGTCGTCGTCGCTGCCGCCGTCGCCGTCGTCGTCCGTCGTCGTCGTCGTCGTCGTCATCGTCGTCGTCGTCATCGTCGTCGTCCTCCGTCGTCGTCATCCGCCGTCGTCCTCCGCCGTTGTCCCCCTCCGCCGTCGTCCTCCTCCTCCGTCGTCGCCGTCGCCGCCGCCGTCGCCGTCGCCGTCGCCGGCGCCGTCGTCGTGGCTGCCGTAGCCGGCGCCGTCGCCGTCGCCGTCGCCGTCGTTGGCGCCACCGCCGTCGCCATCGCCGTCGTCGTCATCGTCGTCGTCGTCGTCCTCCGTCGTCGTTCTCCGCCGTCGCCCTCCTCCGCCGTCCTCCTCCGTCGTCGCCGTCGCCGTCGCCGTCGACGTCGCCTGCCGGCGCCGTCGCCGTCGCCATAGCCGCCGTCGTCGTCGCCGTCGCCATAGCCGCCGTCGTCGTCGTCGTCGTCGTCGGTCGTCGTCGTCGTCGTCGTCGTCGTCGTCGTAGTCGTAGTCGTAGTCGTAGTCGTCGTTGTCGTCGTCATCCGTCGTCGTCATCCGTCGTCGTCGTCGTCGTCGTCCCCGTCGTCGTCGTCGTCGTCGCCGTCGTCGTCGTCCTCCGCCGTCCTCCTCCGCCGTCCTCCTCCGTCGTCGTCCTCCTCCTCCGCCGTCGTCGCCGTCGCCGTCGCCGTCGCCGTCGCCGTCGTCGGCGCCGTCGCCGTCGCCGTCGCCGTTGCCGTCGCCGTCGCCGTTGCCGTTGCCGTCGCCTGCCG
>CAUYUJ010015841.1:230119-235119 GCA_963575745.1 Prorocentrum cordatum
GGCATTGCGCGCCAACTACATTCATTACTCCGGCGTTGCTCACGCGCGAGATAAAAGCTGCACGTATGTTGAAGATTCTCCAGAAGCACCTGGCTTGGAAGCTGTTCAGCCGGCCCAGGCCTCGTGATAGAAGATCGCACGACTCCAGTCCATACAAGAGCTTGAAGAAAATGCAAGCCTCCAGTATCAGTACTTTCCGTCTCCGGCAAGTATATGCATGGTACCCAACACTGCAGAGCTTTGACATGTATCCTTCGCTTCGCCAAGTCGCCTTGTAAATTTCGTCCGCGGCTTCCCATCAGTGCTAGTAAGGCCGCCCAAGTACACAGCACAGTCTCTAGCTTGAGTCACGTCTCCGCGAGGCCCAAGTACTTCTGCATCGGAATTAATGTTCAAAAGAGTCGTCTTTCCTTCGTTCAACTCAATCCGAATGCTTTGCCATTCGCCGCCGCCACGTTCAAATGTCTCTGGAGAGCGCGCAAGTTTTCTGCTAGTAACATAATGTCGTCGGCGTACAAGATGTCACCCGCAACGAAATATTTTTTCGTTCCGCTGCATCCGTCGGTTGCCGCATTTCATTGTCTACTGCTTCCGGACGGACATGACGATGATGGACAAGTAGGGTGAAAGAGGGCAGCCCGGTGCGATGGCAGCTCGTTGGTTACGTAGCGTGGATGTGTTCGGCCCGTCCTTTACCACGAATGTACGTGCTGTGTAGATTGTCTTCGCCATGTCCAGCATATCCTGAGATGCTCCATATTCTCGTGAAAACATGAAGCAGGCTGTCTGGCTTGATGCGGTCGAACGCTTTGCTCCAGTCCAATAACAAGGTCGACAATTCCCCGCTTTTGTCTTCCAGCGTGGCGTCACTGAGACAGCGTGCCAAAACTTATGTATCTGCTGCGCCGCGGCCAAGTCGAAATCCGTACTGCGATTCCCGCAGCCAGCGCTCCACTCCTCCATGTTTGAACTTATGTCGGATTATGCTCGCCAGTACTTTCTACCCTATGGCAAGCAGAGGTAGTGGTCTGTAGTTCCCAGGCTGCGAAGTGTCACATTTGTTGAAAATCGTGGCAGTAGACGCTTCCAGCCACTCTTTTGGCATCTGTTTGCGCTTCCAACAATCATCGCACGGATCCCGGATAATATCTAAAGCGTCACTTTTTGACCAGAGGGCTTGCCATGCATCGGGGGCCCCATTCCGTCGTTGCCTGCCGCTCTGCCGGTCCGTAGTAACTGTGCTACGCGGCGCAGTTCCCCAAGAGTACTGATGTCCAGCGTGCCACCATTCTGACGCATCTGTGGCAGTGGCTCAGGTCCCTCATATAATTTCCGCTGCATTTCCTCCAAATCGCCCGCCATTGTTTCGGCCTTGTTTTCAGAATCCACCAGATCACCTGCAAGATTGCGTAGACGCCCTTGCTGTGGGGCTGGGCCTCTTCGCAAGGCCTGGATCGCTTGCCAGCCGCCGTTTTCGATCGCCACGTCCAGCCATCGTCGTTTATCAGCGCGTGCAGACGTCCGGATTTGCCTGTGAAGATGCGTGGTATTGCCGCCATAAGGTCTTGCAATATTTCTCTGATCAATCAAAGACAGCGTTGTTGAAGATTTCCACGTTTTGCGCGCCCTGGCTGATAGTAGTGGGACGTGTTCAGCAGCGGCTTTCAGCATGCAGCCAGCAATGTTCGACGCATTCTCTTGCAATGTACTTGCACTCTGGATTTCCCCCACGTTGATAATGACGCTGGTCGTGCATTTTTCTGCTATTGCCGCGTCTCGTAAAGATTTCCAATCATATCGAGGTAGCCGCGGGGGTTGTTTGTCCATCGGGATATTAATCTCCAGGTCAATAATGCATGCAACATGATGCGACTGTAGGTCCCTGGCCCAGTCGGCCCAAACGCGCCGTACATTTGACAGCCACTTCTGGTCTACCACCACGACGTGGTCGAGCTGCTCGAAGCCCCTGGGCCGAATGGTATCCAGTGTGCGCGTGCCGATATCAAAACAAATTACCTTGGGCTCGACTGGGACGTCGAAAAAACGCGTTGGCGATGCGAGCGTCCGCCCCAGCACATGATTCAACCAACAATTCCCGGCTTGACGTTGGATCCCAATGGCTGGCGCTGTTTCGAAAGATCTGTTCACATGACGTCCTCCTCCCCGGCGAACCGTTCAACGCGCGTTAAGATCGCCGAGAAGTATTGTTGGACCGTGGGGGCGGCACTTCGTGTAGATCCGAAGCAGATCGGCGAAAACGCTTTGCCGCGCTCGATTGATGTGCTGCACGTAGCCGTTGAATTCTGGTCGGACCCATGGCGAGACAACGGATCCCACTCCAGCGTGCTCCCGGTGATCACCTTCAGCCCCAGATAGAATAATCAAATGGCCTTCGAATTCGTAGGCTTCAGATCCAGAGCGATGCGTCGCTTGGAGACACAGCGCTGCGATGTCTAAGTCGCGCATGTGCTCAATAATCTCGCGTGCCTTGTGCGGGCTGCTCCGGGAAATGTCTTCGACACTCCAGGACGCGATTCTTCTGCAAATTATGGGCCAGCGTGGGAGTGTGACCCACTCTCCCACCGTGGGCGACTCGCGTTGCCGAAGCGCCGCCGTGTTTCCTAGAGGCCAGTCGTGCCACCTCCTTGCTTCCCTTTTCCGC
This sequence comes from Prorocentrum cordatum, assembly GCA_963575745.1. Lineage (NCBI taxonomy): Eukaryota > Dinophyceae > Prorocentrales > Prorocentraceae > Prorocentrum > Prorocentrum cordatum. The sequence continues at coordinate 232,782 of CAUYUJ010015841.1, forward strand.
TCCCTTTCGTCGAAGCCCGTGTGAAAGCCTCGTTCGCCCGATCTTTGAGATGTTTGACTTCTGAGCTGTTGGTCAGTTCCTCCCCCGTAGCCCAAGCCCCGTACCAGTGAATTTGAAGACGGTGTCCCACCACTTGAGCACGTACTACTGGTTCTTGGGCAATCGAAAGTTTGGGTTCGTTCGTATTCACCTTGACTTCCCCTTAAGAATAGCCCCACCCAGTCCATGCAGAACTTCCGTAATCCGAATAAGAGGAGGCTTTCAGGCACACGTTTTTCGATAAGGGACATCCGCGCGTGTCCAAAAAAAGTTGCCATGGTGCTTGATCCGCGCTTTCCCGAAAATGTAAACGAACTTTTCCCGGCTGTCAATATTACCAAACTTCACGGAAACGATGCTGTTGAAATCGCCCTTTGTGAACATATCGATGCACGCCGGCATATTCATCCTGTGGGAATGCTCCTTCAAGAAGGTAGTGGCCGTGTCCATGTTCACAAAATTACTTCATCCACCTACCACTGCATTGCACTCCTGGCCCCTGGTTGAAGTAATCTCGGCAAATTGCTTCTCGAGATCCGGTAGTTCTTGTTCGATGTGTGATGTGAGACTCGCTGCTGCTGCGGAGGTTGCTGATGGCGATCGTGACCCAGTGCCCTCAAGAACTTCGAACCGTTCGGCGAGCTGCTTCATATCGTCTTTGATGGGGTCCAGGGAGATGCGCAAGTCCTCTTTGGAAGCGCCCTATTCCTTGATGGCCTCAATCTCCTTGTGGATGGGGCTCAGGTGGAGCGTAAGCTGCCTTTTTCGAACATGCTCCCGATGGCGGTCACGCTGACATTCCCCGACAACTTCCCTCCTCCCTGTCCGCTTGTACCTTTCTGCATCCCTTCACCAGTGCCGGCCGCAGACGCAAGAGTATGCCCAAATTGACGCTGGCGATCAGCGCGGAGGTCGTCGGCGTCATCGTCCATGCTATTCAGCGGGCTTTGATGACGAGCAGTATTATGTTTACCTTGCGCTGCTGGCGGCGACTGCAAAGATGGCAATGATAGTGCAACGTCCTCCTTGAACATATGCAAAACGGGAGTACCTGGCACGCGTGCGGTACCACCAGCATTTGAAGAAACCATATGTGTGATGTCGAACAACCGAGTAAGGATCGAGACAAGATGGGAAGTACTGAGACAGGCTGGTGTGTAGAGACAGCGGATGTGGCTTGACCCGCAGGCTTGACCCGCGGCGCTTGAGCCCAAACCGATTCTTGAGGGACGCGCCCGAATTAAAACCAGCCCTGGGCCTCAAACAGGGCGCGTCTTCGCCAGCATTTCCACCAGAGTCCGGCGCGAGGCGGCCTTTTGCCCGACCGCCGAGCGGCCGCCGAGGGCCGCCAGCGCCGAGAGGCCGCGCTTCTGCCCACGGCGCGAAGAGGCCTTTGGCCTGACCGCCGCCGAGCGGCCGCCGACTGGGCCGCCGGGGGCAGGCGCGCCTCCAGGGCGAGGAGGGCGCTTCTTCGAGGGAGGCTGCCTCTGAGAGCCCAGACCCCCGACGCCATGACTGTTTCATGCAGAGGTCTCGACCCAAGCCCCCAGGACCGGCTTTTCGTCCTGAGTCGTTTTTGGCGGTCCCGGGGCCCAGTGAGGGCCCCTGGACGCCGAAAGCAAGGAAAAACCGCCCGTCGTGTGTTTTCACAATGCGAGGGGCTCTGGGGAGGGCGCTTCTTCCAGGGAGGCTGCGAGGGAGGCTGCTTTTTAGGACCGCCGCCAAGCGGCCGCCGAGGGCCGCCGAGGGCGCCGCCGAGGGCCGGCGCGCCTCCAGGGCGAGCAGGGCGCAAGCGAGCAACGCGGCGCGGCCAGCCCGCATGGCCCGGCTGATCGCAGGAGCGGCCCCGGGCAGGGGGTGGCCTACTCCTGATCCCCCCCCTCCTCCACCCGTCCTCCTCCTCCTCCACCCGTCCTCCTCCTCCTCCTCCTCCTCCTCCTCCTCCTCCTCCTCCTCCTCCTGCTGAAGGACGAGGAGGCATCCCAAGACACCCTCGGGTGATGAAACAAGTCGACGGGACCTGCGCTTCCTGTTCCTCCAGAGGCGGAGAAGAACGAGGACGGCGAGTTCGAGGAGGCGGTGGGCCTGTACGGCGGGAGGCGGCAGTGGCAGAAGAGGGGCGACGCGGACGCGTTGCAGCTGCACATTAAGGGCAAGTGCCGGGGGCGCACAAGAGGGGCCCGGGAGCCCCACTCCCTGTCGTCGTCGGGGCTCAAGAGACCCAGACCCCTCCGGGTAATGAACTTATCCTGCGACGTACCCAACCCATCGGCACTGAGGGATGATGTAAGGTGTGCCG
>CAUYUJ010015841.1:237619-285119 GCA_963575745.1 Prorocentrum cordatum
ATGCTGAGAGGATCGAGGGGTGCGTGCTTGGGTTTGCCGCCTCTCCGTCCCCGCGTACCACCCAGGGCACTCCAGTGAAGTCGGGCATGTCCCTCTACAGGAAGGATATTCAATAAGAGCTCGCACAAAAAAACATCGAGTGACGCTCTTGCGTGCTCTTCTGGCTACTATGGCGTTATTTGGACTCTGTCTCGTTTTTCTTCCCAAATCCGCCCGTAGGAGGACATGCCCGACCTACAGTCATCGGCCTGACCTAAGGAACGATAAATAAGGAACGAAGCCTCTTTTTTATCCCAAGGAATAACGCATAAGGAACGATCAAAAACAAAGAATGCATAAGGAACTGCAAATAACGCATGCAAACCTAAGGAACGACCGAGCCCCTTTTGAAAAGCAAGTGTTCCTTATTCAAGCCGCCCACTGTAACACTCCGGCGACGAGTCGCTCGGCCTTCGAGTCATCTCACCTTGGGCCTCCGGCGGCCGTTCGGCACGGCTCGGGCACCCCCCGCGGCACGCTCTCGGCGAGGGGCAGCTGCTGGTCATGACGCAGCCCGAGGAGGGCGCACCACCCGGCACCGACGGAGACGTCCGCAGGCCCTGCCCGTGAGCCGCGCGCGTGCACAATTAGAGGCCTCCTAGACGGGGGCCGAGTACAGTCGAGGCCTTGACCTAAGGAACCCCAAATAAGGAACGAGGCCCCTATTTTCCATAAGTTAAACTTCGATTTCCTATCGAAAGCCTAAGGAAAATCCAAGGCAAGCTGCGAAACAATTAAGGAACACGGAGCCCCTCCCCAACGAAAAGGGCTCCTTCTTCAGGGCCCCGACTGTAGATGGGGTCGGAGGATCGCGCCGCATCGCCGATGCATCGGCGATACATCGGCGATGCATCGGTGATGCATCGGCGACGCACCGGCGATGCATCGCCGACGTCGGCGATGCATTGGCGACGTCGACGTAAAGCAAACTGGGCTGCACATCGAGCCGCATCGGCGATGCATCGGCGATGCGGCGCGATCCTCCGACCCCGTCTACACGTCGTCCATTTCTAATGGCGCTCATTTCTAATTGTGCTCGTTTCTAAGTGTTCCTGGCCCCCTGCTGACCAGGAAGAGGCCCAGGATAGCACAATTAGCAATGAAAGGATCTGGCCCCCCCCAAAAAATCACAGAACTTCCGAACATTTAGACATCAACAACTTGCACTTCTAGGACAACTTTCGAACAACTTTCGAAGCAACTTAGACCAACTTTCGAAGAATTTACTTTCGAAAGAATCGAGCAACTTCCGAAGAATTAGACCCCCACCCAGGAGGCCCAGAGCAAAGGTCGCTCTGGCGAGGGGCCGCCCCTGCGTGCAGCCGGCATGGTCGGGGTCGCCCAGCGGGTGGCCTCTGCGCACGCTCCTCGAGCCAAGGAGAGCGGCCTCGGAGAGGGAGGGTCCGGGGCGGAACGGCCGAGGCTCCGGGGCTTCGAGGCGCCAGCTCCCCCCCCCCCCGCCTCCTCCTTCCGCGCTCCTCCTTGCCCCCCTTCCAGCTCCTGCTCCCCCCCCCCCCCTGCTTCCTCGAGGGGCTCCTCCACGCCTTGCTCGCCCTGCTCCTCCTGCTGCTCCTCCTCTTCTGTTCCCCCCCCCCCGAGGGAAGAAGGCGGACAGACAGACAGACAGACAGACAGACAGACAGACAGACAGACAGATAGACAGATAGACAGACAGACAGGCATCCTTCGAGCATGCTACGCGGTATCTTGACTTGGCGAAGTTCTATGATTCGGCGAGCTTTGTTTTGCTGCTTGAGTCTGGCTTGGCCATTGGTTTTCTCCTATCATTTTGTTGATGAAAAGTGGCGTGTACGCGTCGCCCCGTTTGTTCAAGAGAGGCCATATGGTTACGGAGGACATCTCGGTGTCTCGGTCTCTCGGTGTCTCGGTCGGTTGTGGCGGGCTCGGGGCATGGCGTTCCCCTGGCCAAGGTGATGCTGCGCCGCCTCCTGGACGAGGCCCACCGAGTTCGCCCTGCCACTGGAGTCTGGAGCTACATCGACGATCTTGTTGTCAGAGGCGAGGGCTCCAAGCAGAAAGTGGCAGAAGATGTCCTTGTCACTGCAGAGATCTTGGCGTCTGGCCTACGTAAGCTGCGGTTGCAAGTGTCGACCAAGACGAAATTGCTCGCGAGCTCAGATGACATTGGACTGGAGTTGCAAGGCAAGCTGCGCGACCTTGGTTAGGAAGGCACCAACTATACAACAACACCGATCCTGGCCAGGATCACCCTGGGCCCAGGATCGGTGCACACGCCCTCCTGCCTTGCGCAAGAAGGCGTATCCACCGATCCTGGGCCCAGGGTGATCCTGGGCCAGGATCGGTGTTGGTGTATAGTTGGTGCCCTCCGATTGGTATCCCCGTTCATTTCGTGCGTGCCCATGTGGGTTTGGACTCTGATGTTACAGCGCTTCGGGCGAGGGCCAGTCGCAGGATGATGAGGTGCAGGGCTCGCGCTCGCGTGCGCCAACGGAAGGTGGCGAAGGTTCGGCGGCTGTCTCGCATCAGGATGATTACTACGAAGCTTTGGAGCACTGGGGTCTATCCTACAGCTGTCTTCGGCCATCAGATCATGGGCACGCCTCCCTCGACGCTGTTGAGGATGAGGCGCGACGCCGCCGCGGCAGTGGCTGGAGCAAAGAGAGGCAGGTGTCTGACGACGGTGCTGCAGGCCGTGCACGGCGTCGCTGGGCCAGGTGTTGACACGAGGCGGCAGCTGCTCAAGGAATGGATCCAGCTGTGGCTGCCGCAACCTGCTCTCCGTCCACGCATCAAGATGGCGCGGCCCCTGGTGCTGCGCCAGGTCAAGAACGGCACTGCGGTGAAGCGGTGCGACGTTAAGGGGGCCGACTGCAGCATTGCAGGCCACAGCGATCCGATCCAGGCGGGGTGGTCCCCTGAGTCCCCGCTGGCGTGGTCCAGGCCGCTGGCCGACGGCACGATCGATGATTGGCTATTCCCGAGTTTCGGCGATGACCAGTTCACCTCGGCTGTCCTGGCTCATTTCGAGGAAAAGATCGGTGCCTTCACGGGTGATTGTGTTGCTCTCCAGTGGCGCCAAGCGGCTGGACGCGAAGCCAGGGGGGACCTTGCGGATGGTGCCGACGTGACGAGCTGTCCAAGATGGCGAAGCAAACTGCTTTCGACGAATGGCCCGCGAACCTTGCCGTCATCGCGGGCGGGCAATGGACTCGTGCGTGGCAGGATGTCGCAAGCTACGCCTGCCCGCCGTTTTGCCCCAGACCAGATGTCGCAGGAGCCCCAGGACGCTGGCCCATCGGATCTGGAGGTGCCCTGCCAACACGGGGCACGACGATTTCACTAAGACTGAGTTTTTGGTTCCCAGAGCTGGGCCCAACCTGGAGGCCCAGCCTGGCCTGCGGCTTCGGGGGGTGCCCCCTGGTGAGCTCACGGTGCCCAAGTTCTGTGGAGACCCCAGAGGCTTGCAGGCAGGTTCCCCGAGGGGCTGGTAGGATGTGTGATCTCTGTCCTTCTCTGCGGGCCCACGGAGAAAGAGATGCGGCTCGGCGGTCGCGGTTCTGTGTTAACATCCCTCGTCGCCTGGTGCATGGGCCCCTCAATGTGGAGTTGCGCCGATTCGTTCTAGGCGTAGGAAGACTGTTCCCCGCGCTGAAATCCAAGCGTTCTGCCTGGCCCTGGAGGATTCGACTGGACCGATGCGTTTCGTTAAGTTACCGACTGCAGGAGTTCCTGACTGGCATGCTGGCCGTGCCAAGTTCCCTCGGGGCCCCCAGCGGCGATGTGTAGGCTCGTGCCTCGGAAGCGCTGCTTGAGCGGGGCCCTGGGGAGGTTTCTTTGCTCTGGACGGCGTCCCACGGAGAGGACGACATGCAGCCGTTAACTGCTGAGCTTGATGTGCTGCTCTGCCATGGCAGTGTCAGTGCCGACGTCTGGGCGGGGGTCGCGGCCCAGTGGGCCTAGGACTGGTGCGTGTCTCCCCCCCTCCCCCTCGGCGGACCTGTGGGACACGACGGCGGCGCTGGCGCGTCGTTGAGCCAAGCGCGCTCTGCTGCTTGCGTTGGAGGTTGAGCCGTGGGTCGGACTGCGAGCCCCTTCGGTCAAGCAACCTCGACCCAATGAGTTCAATTCCGCTCTCCAGTCCAGCCAGCATCGATCTCTTCCTTTTGCTGGACGTTGGAGGCGCGGGCGTTGCAGGATCATTTTTCCAAGATGCAAGGTGTCGAAGGCCGCCTCGACCCAATGCGTGGTTCCTCGCTGGGTCGCGCGTGTGCTGGACTTGCCCGAAGTTCGGTCCCTGCCTCCCGAGTATGGCGAAGGTTTCGATGCGGTCGAGGGCGACGTGTCGGTCGGAGGTGTGCTGCTCTGCCCATCTCATGCCCTTGCCAACATGAATTCGGTTGGTCGGATTGTTTGTATGAAGTGTGGCCTCGCTGTTTTGTCTGACGGCAGGAGGCTCAGCTGTGACTGTTCTCCCCCCCGACCAAGAAAGGGGGGAAACACTTGAGTAGAATTAAGCGATGCCTGTCCCCGTCCTATCGGGGACCGCCGAAGGCCATCCTGGCCGCCATGGCGCGTGATGCTGCCCAGCGTGCTACGGCCGATGTCGCCCCCGAGGTTGAGCCTTCGCCTGCCAGGGCGTCCCAGGCCGTGCCTGTTCCTGTGTGGTGAACACCTGCGCTGCTCGGCCGACCGCCACGGCTGGCCGCATGACGGTCGGCGGCGAGGACTCACCGCCGCCTCGTGTTGCTGCCGCCGCTGCCGCCGCCAATGGGTGCAGCGGTTGAGGGCAGCAGCAGCAGCAGCAGCAGCAGCAGCAGCAGCAGCAAGCTGTGTGCACATTTGTTGACAGCAGCGGGGGCAGTGACTGATGGTAGGTCGGCCACGTGCGTGGCAAGGCAGCAGCATCCAGCAGAATCCTCCATTCCTCTTCCCTCTACATAACTTCTTCCTGTCGCACCCCGGGGCCAGTTTTTAGGGCGGTCTGGGCATTTCGCCTGAGACTTCCTCACCAGTTATGACCTTGAAGCTTGAACGTTCGCAGCAGTTTCACAGATGGCGGGCGGGTCGTTTTCAAAATGTGGCTCTCGCCTTAGCGCCGCGCACATTCGGTCTAAAAACTGAAAGAGCTTCACGGAATGAGTGCGGGTGGTTTTCAGAATGTGGCTCTCGCCTTAGCGCCGCGTGCATTCGTGTTTTCTAGTTACACAGATTGAAGGCGGTTCCTTTTCAACATGTGGCTCTCGCCATAGCGCCGCGCACATCGTTTGATACGTTTGCAAGAGTTTCACGGAATCCCATGATCAGCGTACCAGTAGCTCCGTATTGGAAGGATTCTAGGTTATGAGGGTGCAACAGTTATATTGATCTGTGGTGTTAAGATCCCAGGAACGGCTTTCTGGCACGATTCAAGATCGTCAAGGCGCAACAGTCAGGCTGATCCGTGGCATTGGAATCCCGACAACTATGTTTTGGTATGCTTCAGGGTCTTCAAACGGTTGTCTTCCAAAGAGGCAACTCCCTGTGGAAATGAACCGTTGTAGGGGCCTGCGAGGAGGGAGCTTGGGGGGAGGGTTCATTCCAACATCGCTGATGACCCTTGGGTTTTTACTGGTCCTCCTCCTCCTCCTCCCTCGCCTTCTCTTTCCAGCCTCGCCTCTGGGACGCACAAGGATACATCAGTACTATATCTCGTCCTTGGAGGCGTGCGTCCAGCCCGAACATCTACTGTAACGATCCTGTAGTATATCGTTTCCGGAGCGGTGTGGCCAGAAAGCGCCCACCGTGGAGCTTGCACTCTAGGATTTCTCGGTGCGCGCGTCGCCCCACGGGGGGGGGCGACGCACACATACGGTCAGGTATCTATGTATAGCGTGTATCTCTTTCTGGGGCAGAGTTTCGACGCTAGGTTCCACGCTAAGTGAAAGCTGAAACAAATCTTGAAAACGGGAGGCGGGGTCCCCCAACTGATTGTACACATAAGCGTTCCATGAAATTCTCATCAAGCCTAGCGCTATTACGAATAGTACGAGTACGAGAACGACTACGACTACGACGACGACAACGACGAATACGACGACGACGATGGCTACTACGACGACGACCACTACTACTACTACTACTACTACTACTACTACTACTACTACTACTACTACTACTACTACTACTACTACTACTACTACTACTACTACTACTACTACTACTACTACTACTACTACTACTACTACTACTACTACTACTACTACTAAGATATGTCAGGATGTCTCACGCGATGTGGGCAATTCTACAAAGAAACGTGAGGATGTCTTCGGCGATTTGGCCAACTCTTTAAGAAATACAAGGGTGTCTCAAGCGATTTGGCCAATTCTGCAAAGACATGTCAGGACGTCTCAAGCGATTTGGCCGATTCTATAAAGACACGTCAGGTTGTCTCAGGCGATTTAATCAATTCTATAAGAAATGCGAGGATGTCTCAAGCGATTTTGTCAATTATATATATATATATATATATATAACGTAAGGATGTCTGAGCGTTTGGGCAAATTCTATAAAGAAATGTGAGGATGTCTCAGGCGATTTCGCAAATTCTACTCAGAAATGTGAGCAGTCTCAGGCGATCTGGTCAATTCTATAAGAAATGTAAGGATGTCTGAAGCTACTTGGTCAATTCTATAAGAAACGTAAGGATGTCTCACGCGATGTGGGCAATTCTACAAAGAAATGTGAGGATGTCTTAGGCGATTTGGCTAACTCTTTGAAGAAATTTGAGGATGTCTGAGGCGATTTGGCCAATTCTCCTCCTCGGGCGCGGGGAATGTAATCGTTTCGCCGAATGGGGGGGGATTCTTAAGTGCTTCCTCGAGTTACACGAAATATTCCGTGCGAAAAATGAAAAATTTAAAAACACCCTCCACAATGATTAAAAGAAATGGTGGCAACAGCGTCCCCTGACCATTGCTTTACTGTCCCGACGTAATCGTCGGCGCAACAATGAAGCGCGAAGGAAGAAAACAGTACAGGTCAATTCTCTTGGCCCTGTTCCCGGGAGGAGGGGGGAGGAGGGGGGTCAAGAGAACTGGACAGGTCAGGGGGGGAGGGGCAAACGGTACAAGTCACCTCTCTTGACCCTCCTCCCAAAGGGAGAAACACAGCGAAGGTCAGTTCTCCCCGCCCTCGAGAAAAATCAGGGAAAGAGGGGGGAGAAGAAACGCTCCTGCTACTGTTACTACTACTACTACTACTACTACTACTACTACTACTACTACTACTACTACTACTACTACTACTACTACTACTACTACTACTACTTACTACTTACTACTACTACTTACTACTTACTACTACTACTACTACTACTACTACTACTACTACTACTACTACTACTACTACTACTACTACTACTACTACTACTACTACTACTACTACTACTACTACTACTACTACTACTACTACTCAACTACTACTACTACTACTACTACTACTACTACTACTACTACTACTACTACTACTACTACTACTCAACTACTACTACTACTACTACTACTACTACTACTACCACTACTACTACTACTACTACTACTACTACTACTACTACTACTACTGCACCCGCCCTAGCAAGCCCCCAGTCCATCGCAAACGCAACTTGGCGCCTGGGCGGCTGCTCCTGCGACTCCACTAGCGGAACTTCCAGAGGGGGCTCGAATCGTTGATTCTCGCGCGATGGCCGCGAGGCGTCAAACTGCGCCCGGGCCATGCAAAAAAAAGAAGCGGCTGCGCCGCTTCTCTCTCTCTCTCTCTCTCTCTCTCTTTTTGTTGGGGGGTGTGGTCTTCATGGTGGGGGGGGGGCGGCTGCGCCGCTTCTCTCTCGGTCTTTTATTATTATTTATTTTCATGGCGGGGGTTAAGGGGGAGGCACTGTTTTTGACGATGGTTGCGGTCAGGGGCCGCGCTCCGAAAAACGAACTTGGCAGGAAACCACGGCAGCCCAAAAAAAGTCATGCCGACCTTGATTCAGCTCGAAATTCCTGCTATCAAACGCTTTTGGGGCGCATGCAGCGCGCGCGCAGGAAGCAGTGGCCAAATTGGGGCCTTGGCACGGCCGAACTCAAACGAATTGCGCCGCAATCGGAGAAGATCAGAATCGCTGCCGCGCTAGCACTGCGACCAAGTGCACTCGCACGGAGGCCCATATTGATCAGCGACAAACGTCACGCTACAGGGGGCGCAGCTCCAAATTTCAGGACCCCCCACTAGCGCCACCACCACCGCCACCACCACCACCACCCCCGCCCGCCCCGCCCCGCCACCGCCACCCCGCCCAGCCCACCCACCCACCCACCACCACCACCACCACCACCGACGCCAACACCCACCACGCCACGCACGCCCGCGCACGCACGCCCGCACGCCCGCACGCACGCAAACACGCACGCGCACCAAAAACAGATCCGCCACGAACGCCACTTCCACCGCGCTTAGCGTGTACAGGGATGGCGCCTGGGCGGCGGCTCCAGGGCCCCACGAGCGGAGCCCCGCGCGGGGCTCCAAAGGCGGGTCCTCGCGCGACGGCGGCGGCGACGCGCCGAACTGTCATGAGCCCCCGCCGTGACTACAAGAAAGGCGGCTGCGCCGCTTCTCCGTCTCTCCGTCTCTGTCTGTCTGTCTGTCTGTCTGTCTTGGTCTTGGTCTTGGTCTTGGTCTTTGTCTTTGTCTTTGTCTTTGTCTTTGTCTTTGTCTGTCTGTCTGTCTTTCTGTCTGTCTGTCTGTCTGTCTGTCTGTCTGTCTGTCTGTCTGTCTGTCTGTCTGTCTGTCTGTCTGTCTGTCTCTTTCTCTCTCTCTCTCTCTCTCTCTCTCTCTCTCTCTCTCTCTCTCGCGCTGCAGTCCACCCTTGGTCGTCGACGAGCGCCGGCGCCAGGGGCGCAAATCACTGACCCATTTTTCCCATCATAACGTTATTCCACGGCGCCAAACGAACGCACATCCACCGCGCTAGCGAGCGCTACAGGAGGCTCCTTGGTTGCTGAAACCCAAAACCCACTAGCGGAGCCCCACTAGGGACTCAATTTGTGGACCATCGTTCGATGACCGCGAACTGTGAACTGCTACGCGCCATTTAAGAAAAAACTGCGCCGCTTGTTTGTTTTGTGTGTTGGCGTCGCGTTCATGCCGGGCGCGATTGAGCGCGTTGAAATGCGCGCGCGTACACCGCGGGCGCAGGAAGCACGCGCCCAATTGTGGCATCGTTCAACGCGAAATCCACCCGGGAGCGGCCGAACTCGCACCAAATTGCGCCGCGCTTGGAAATTATCAAGAATCGCAGACGCGCGAGCACTGCGACCGCGCCGCACCCTCACGCAAACCAACATTGATCATCGACGAATACCATGCTGCAGCTGAAGCAGCTCAACAATTCGACACCGAATTCCTCTCTCCCCCGCCCACCAGCCCAAGCAAGCCCCCAATCCATCGCAAACGCAACTTGGCGCCTGGGCGGCTGCTCCTGCGACTCCACTAGCGGAACTTCCAGAGGGGGCTCGAATCGTTGATTCTCGCGCGATGGCCGCAAGGCGTCAAACTGCGCCCGGGCCATGAAAAAAGAGAAGCGGCCGCGCCGCTTCCCTTTTTTTTGCGTGGTCTTCATGGTGGAGGGAAGGGGCGGCTGCGCCGCTTCTCTTTTCTTTTTTTCCTCATGGTGGGGGTTAAAGGGGGAGGCACTGTTTTTGATGATGGTTGCGGTCAGGGGCCGCGCTCCGAAAAACGAACTTGGCAGGAAACCACTGCAGCCCAAAAAAAGTCATGCCGAACTTGATTCAGCTCGAAATTCCTGCTATCAAACGCTTTTGGGGCGCATGCAGCGCGCGCGCAGGAAGCAGTGGCCAAATTGGGGCCTTGGCACGGCCGAACTCAAACGAATTGCGCCGCAATCGGAGAAGATCAGAATCGCTGCCGCGCTAGCACTGCGACCAAGTGCACTCGCACGAAGGCCCAGATTGATCAGCGACAAACGCCACGCTACAGGGGGCGCAGATCCAAATTTCAGGACCCCCCACTGGCGCCACCACCACCGCTAACACCACCACCACCACCCCCGCCCCGCCCCGCCCCGCCACCGCCACCCCGCCCAGCCCACCCACCCACCACCACCGCCACCGACGCCAACACCCACCACGCCACGCACGCACGCGAGCGCACGCCCGCACGCCCGCGCGCACGCGCACGCACGCGCACCAAAAACAGATCCGCCACGAACGCCACTTCCACCGCGCTTAGCGTGTACAGGGATGGCGCCTGGGCGGCGCCTCCAGAGCCCCACTAGCGGAGCCCCGCACGGGGCTTGTCTGTCTGTCTGTCTGTCTGTCTGTCTGTCTGTCACTCTCTCTCTCTCTCTCTGTCTCTATCTCTGTCTCTCTCTCTCTCTCTCTCTCTCGCGCGCGTGCATGCCCAACTTGGTCGTCGACGAGCGCCGTGCTGCAGGGGGCGCGCAACTCACTGACCCAGTTCCCTATCCTATTCCACGAAACAACGAACGCCACTTCCACCGCGCTTAGCGTGTACAGGGATGGCGCCTGCGCGGCTGCTCATGGGACTTCACTAGCGGAGCCCCACTAGGGACTCAATTTGTGGACCATCGTTCGACGACCGCGAACTGTGAACTGCTACGCGCCTGGCCCATTTAAGAAAAAACTGTGCCGCTTGTTTGTTTCGTTTGTTGGCGTCACGTTCATGGCGGGCGCAATTGAGCGCGTTGGAATGCGCGCGCGTACACCGCGGGCGCAGGAAGCACGCGCCCAATTGCGGCATCGTCCAACGCGAAATTTGCCTGGGAGCGGCCGAACTCGCACCAAATTGCGCCGCGCTTGGAAATTATCAGAATCGCAGACGCGCGAGCACTGCGACCGCGCGCGCCCTCACGCAAACCAACATTGGTCATCGACAAATACCATGCTGCAGGGGAAGCAGCTCAACAATTCGACACCGAATTCTCCCCCCCCCCCCGCCCCACGCACACGCACACACACACACACACACCACCCAAGCAAGCCCCCAGCCCATCGCAAGCACAACTTGGCGCCTGGGCGGCTGCTCCTGCGAATCCACTAGCGGAGCATCCAACGGGGGCTCGAATTGTTGATTCTCGCGCGATGGCCGCGAGCCGTCAAACTGCGCCCGGGCCATAAAAAAAGAAGCGGCTGTTTTTGACGATGGTTGCGGTCAGGGGCCGCGCTCCGAAAAACGAACTTGGCAGGAAACCACTGCAGCCCCCAAAAAGTCATGCCGACCTTGATTCAGCTCGAAATTCCTGCTATCAAACGCTTTTGGGGCGCATGCGCAGGAAGCAGTGGCCAAATTGGGGCCTTGGCACGGCAGAACTCAAACGAATTGCGCCGCAATCGGAGAAGATCAGAATCGCTGCCGCGCTAGCACTGCGACCAAGTGCACTCGCACGAAGGCCCAGATTGATCAGCGACAAACGCCACGCTACAGGGGGCGCAGCTCCAAATTTCAGGACCCCCCCACTAGCGCCACCACCACCGCTACCACCACCACCACCCCCGCCCGCCCCGCCCCGCCACCGCCACCCCGCCCAGCCCACCCGCCACCCACCACCGCCACCGACGCCAACACCCACCACGCCACGCACGCACGCGAGCGCACGCAAGTACGCACGCACACACGCGCACGCACGCGCACCAAAAACAGATCCGCCACAAACGCCACTTCCACCGCGCTTAGCGTGTACAGGGATGGCGCCTGGGCGGCGGCTCCAGGGCCCCACTAGCGGAGCCCCGCACGGGGCTTGTCTGTCTGTCTGTCTGTCACTCTGTCACTCTGTCACTCTCTCTCTGTCTCTCTCTGTCTGCCTCTATCTGTCTCTCTCTCTCTCTCGCGCGCGCGTGCGTGCCCAACTTGGTCGTCGACGAGCGCCGTGCTGCAGGGGGCGCGCAACTCACTGACCCAGTTCCCTATCCTATTCCACGAAACAGCGAACGCCACTTCCACCGCGCCTAGCGCGTACAGGGATGGCGCCTGCGCGGCTGCTCATGGGACTCCACTAGCGGAGCCCCACTAGGGACTCAATTTGTGGACCACCGTTCGATGACCGCGAACTGTGAACTGCTACGCGCCTGGCCCATTCAAGAAAAAACTGTGCCGCTTGTTTGTTTCGTTTGTTGGCGTCGCATTCATGGCGGGCGCAATTGAGCGCGTTGGAATGCGCGCGCGTACACCTCGGGCGCAGGAAGCACGCGCCCAATTGCGGCATCGTCCAACGCGATTCGCGCTGGGAGCGCGAATCGTCACCAAATTGCGCCGCGCTAGGAAATATCAGAAATCGCAGACGCGCGAGCACTGCGACCGCGCGCGCCCTCACGCAAACCAACATTGGTCATCGACGAATACCATGCTGCAGGGGAAGCAGCTCAACAATTCGACACCGAATTCTCCCCCCCCCGCCCCACGCACACACGCACACCACCCAAGCAAGCCCCCAGCCCATCGCAAACGCAACTTGGCGCCTGGGCGGCTGCTCCTGCGACTCCACTAGCGGAGCATCCAACGGGGGCTCGAATCGTTGATTATCGCGCGATGGCCGCGAGCCGTCAAACTGCGCCCGGGCCATAAAAAAAAAAGAAGCGGCTGCGCCGCTTCTCTCTTTTTTTTTTTTGGTGTGGTCTTCATGGTGGGGGGGCGGCTGCGCCGCTTCTCTCTCTCTCTCTCTCTCTCTCTCTCTCTCTCTCTCTCTCTCTCTCTCTCTCTTTTTTTTGTTTTTCATGGTGGGGGTTAAGGGGGAGGCACTGTTTTTGATGATGGTTGCGGTCTGGGGCCGCGCTCCGAAAAACGAACTTGGCAGGAAACCGCTGCAGCCCCCAAAAAAGTCATGCCGACCTTGATTCAGCTCGAAATTCCTGCTATCAAACGCTTTTGGGGCGCATGCGCAGGAAGCAGTGGCCAAATTGGGGCCTTGGCACGGCCGAACTCGAACGAATTGCGCCGCAATCGGAGAAGATCAGAATCGCTGCCGCGCTGGCACTGCGACCAAGTGCACTCGCACGAAGTCCCAGATTGATCAGCGACAAACGCCACGCTACAGGGGGCGCAGCTCCAAATTTCAGGACCCCCCACTAGCGCCACCACCACCGCTACCACCACCACCACCCCCGCCCGCCCCGCCCCCCGCCCACCGCCAACCCCGCCAGCCACACGCACCCGCCACAGCCAACCGCGCCAACACCCACCACGCCACGCACGCACGCGAGCGCACGCACGTACGCACGCACACACGCGCACGCACGCGCACCAAAAACAGATCCGCCACAAACGCCACTTCCACCGCGCTTAGCGTGTACAGGGATGGCGCCTGGGCGGCGGCCCCAGGGCCCCACTAGCGGAGCCCCGCACGGGGCTTGTCTGTCTGTCTGTCTGTCACTCTGTCACTCTGTCACTCTCTCTCTGTCTCTCTCTGTCTGTCTCTCTATATCTCTCTCTCTCTCTCTCTCTCTCTCTCGCGCGCGCGTGCGTGCCCAACTTGGTCGTCGACGAGCGCCGTGCTGCAGGGGGCGCGCAACTCACTGACCCAGTTCCCCATCCTATTCCACGAAACAACGAACGCCACTTCCACCGCGCTTAGCGCGTACAGGGATGGCGCCTGCGCGGCTGCTCATGGGACTCCACTAGCGGAGCCCCACTGGGGACTCAATTTGTGGACCACCGTTCGATGACCGCGAACTGTGAACTGCTACGCGCCTGGCCCATTCAAGAAAAAACTGTGCCGCTTGTTTGTTTCGTTTGTTGGCGTCGCGTTCATGGCCGGTAGCTTTTGAGCTGCGGTGGAAATTGCGCGCGCGTACCCGCGGTCGCAGGGAGCTACGGCGCCCAATTGCGGCATCGTCAACGCGAATTCGCCCTGGGAGCGCCCGAACTCGCACCAAATTGTGCCCGCGCTTGAGAAATATCAGAATCGCGGACGCGCGAGCACTTGCGACCGCGCGCAGCCCTTCACGCAAAACCAAACATGGCATCTTTACGATCCATTGCGCAGGGGAAGGCAGCTCACAATTCGACCGCCGAATCCGCGAATTCTCCCCCCGCCCCCCCCGCCCCACGCACACACACACACACCACCCAAGCAAGCCCCCAGCCCATCGCAAACGCAACTTGGCGCCTGGGCGGCTGCTCCTGCGACTCCACTAGCGGAGCATCCAACGGGGGCTCGGGTCGTTGATTATCGCGCGATGGCCGTGAGCCGTCAAACTGCGCCCAGGCCATAAAAAAAAGAGAAGCGGCTGCGCCGCTTCTCTTTTTTTTTTTTTTTTTTGGTGTGGTCTGTCATGGTGGGGGGGGGAGGAGGAACGCCGCTTCTTCTCTCTCTCTCTCTCTCTCTCCTCCTTCTCTCTCTCTCTCTCTCTCTCTCTCTCTCTCTCTCTTTTTTCTCATGGTGGGGGTTAAGGGGGAGGCACTGTTTTTGTTGATGGTTGCGGTCTGGGGCCGCGATCCGAAAAACGAACTGGCAGGAAACCACGCAGCCCAAAACAAGTCATGCTCGACCTTGATTCAGCTCGAAATTCCTGCTATCAAACGCTTTTGGGGCGCATGCGCAGGAAGCAGTGGCCAAATTGGGGCCTTGGCACGGCCGAACTCAAACGAATTGCGCAGCAATCGGAGAAGATCAGAATCGCTGCCGCGCTAGCACTGCGACCAAGTGCACTCGCACGAAGGCCCAGATTGATCAGCGACAAACGCCACGCTACAGGGGGCGCAGCTCCAAATTTCAGGACCCCCCACTAGCGCCACCACCACCGCAACCACCACCACAACCCCGCCGGCCCCCGCCCCGCCACCGCCCACCCCGCCCAGGCCCACCGCAACCACCACCGCCACCGCGCCAACACCCACCACGCCACGCACGCACGCTGAGCGCACGCACGTACGCCACGCACACACGCGCACGCAAGAGCACCAAAAACAGAATCCGCCACAAACACGCCACTTCACAGCGCTTAACGCGTGTCCAGGGATGGGCCTGGGCGGCGCTCAAGGCCCCACTAGCAGGGCCCCGCACGGGGCTTGTCTGTCTGTCTGTCTGTCTGTTTGGTTCACTCTGTCACTCTCTCTCTCTCTCTGTCTGTCTCTTCTCTCTCCCCTCTCTCGCGCGCGCCGGTGCATGCCCAAAATGGTCGTCGACGAGCGCAGTGCTGCAGGGGGCGCGGCAACTCACTGACCCAGTTCCCTATCCTATTCCACGAAACAACGAACGCCACTTCCACCGCGCTTAGCGCGTACAGGGATGGCGCCTGCGCGGCTGCTCATGGGACTCCACTAGCGGAGCCCCACTAGGGACTCAATTTGTGGACCACCGTTCGATGACCGCGAACTGTGAACTGCTACGCGCCTGGCCCATTCAAGAAAAAAACTGTGCCGCTTGTTTGTTTCGTTTGTTGGCGTCGCGTTCATGGCGGGCGCAATTGAGCGCGTTGGAATGCGCGCGCGTACACCGCGGGCGCAGGAAGCACGCGCCCAATTGCGGCATCGTCCCAACGCGAAATTCGCCTGGGAGCGGCCGAACTCGCACCAAATTGCGCCGCGCTTGGAAATTATCAGAATCGCAGACGCGCGAGCACTGCGACCGCGCGCGCCCTCACGCAAACCAACATTGGTCATCGACAATTACCATGCTGCAGGGGAAGCAGCTCAACAATTCGACGCCGAATTCTCCCCCCGCCCCCCCCGCCCCACGCACACACACACACACACACCACCCAAGCAAGCCCCCAGCCCATCGCAAACGCAACTTGGCGCCTGGGCGGCTGCTCCTGCGACTCCACCAGCGGAGCATCCAACGGGGGCTCGAATCGTTGATTCTCGCGCGATGGCCGCGAGGCGTCAAACTGCGCCCGGGCCATAAAAAAAAGAGAAGCGGCTGCGCCGCTTCTCTTTTTTTTTGGTGTGGTCTTCATGGTGGGGGGGGCGGCTGCGCCGCTTCTCTCTCTCTCTCTCTCTTTTTTTTTTTTTTTTGTTTTTTTCTTCATGGTGTTTTTGATGATGGTTGCGGTCTGGGGCCGCGCTCCGAAAAACGAACTTGGCAGGAAACCACTGCAGCCCCAAAAAAGTCATGCCGACCTTGATTCAGCTCGAAATTCCTGCTATCAAACGATGTTGGGGCGCATGCGCAGGAAGCAGTGGCCAAATTGGGGCCTTGGCACGGCCGAACTCAAACGAATTGCGCCGCAATCGGAGAAGATCAGAACCGCTGCCGCGCTAGCACTGCGACCAAGTGCACTCGCACGAAGGCCCAGATTGATCAGCGACAAACGCCACGCTACAGGGGGCGCAGCTCCAAATTTCAGGACCCCCACTAGCGCCACCACCACCGCTACCACCACCACCACCCCCGCCCGCCCCGCCCCGCCACCGCCACCCCGCCCAGCCCACCCGCCACCCACCACCGCCACCGACGCCAACACCCACCACGCCACGCACGCACGCGAGCGCACGCACGTACGCACGCACACACGCGCACGCACGCGCACCAAAAACAGATCCGCCACAAACGCCACTTCCACCGCGCTTAGCGTGTACAGGGATGGCGCCTGGGCGGCGGCTCCAGGGCCCCACTAGCGGAGCCCCGCACGGGGCTTGTCTGTCTGTCTGTCTGTCTGTCTGTCTGTCTGTCTGTCTGTCACTCTGTCACTCTCTTTCTCTCTCTCTCTCTCTGTCTGTCTCTATCTCTCTCTCTCTCTCTCTCGCGCGCGCGTGCATGCCCAACTTGGTCGTCGACGAGCGCCGTGCTGCAGGGGGCGCGCAACTCACTGACCCAGTTCCCTATCCTGTTCCACGAAACAACGAACGCCACTTCCACCGCGCCTAGCGCGTACAGGGATGGCGCCTGCGCGGCTGCTCATGGGACTTCACTAGCGGAGCCACACTAGGGACTCAATTTGTGGACCACCGTTCGATGACCGCGAACTGTGAACTGCTACGCGCCTGGCCCATTCAAGAAAAAACTGTGCCGCTTGTTTGTTTCGTTTGTTGGCGTCGCGTTCATGGCGGGCGCAATTGAGCGCGTTGGAATGCGCGCGCGTACACCGCGGGCGCAGAAAGCACGCGCCCAATTGCGGCATCGTCCAACGCGAAATTCGCCTGGGAGCGGCCGAACTCGCACCAAATTGTGCCGCGCTTGGAAATTATCAGAATCGCAGACGCGCGAGCACTGCGACCGCGCGCGCCCTCACGCAAACCAACATTGGTCATCGACAAATACCATGCTGCAGGGGAAGCAGCTCAACAATTCGACGCCGAATTCCCCCCCCCACCCCCCCCGCCCCACGCACACACACACCACCCAAGCAAGCCCCCAGCCCATCGCAAACGCAACTTGGCGCCTGGGCGGCTGCTCCTGCGACTCCACTAGCGGAGCATCCAACGGGGGCTCGAATCGTTGATTCTCGCGCGATGGCCGCGAGGCGTCAAACTGCGCCCGGGCCATAAAAAAAAAGAGAAGCGGCTGCGCCGCTTCTCTTTTTTTTTTTTTGGTGTGGTCTTCATGGTTGGGGGGGCGGCTGCGCCGCTTCTCTCTTTTTTTTTCATGGTGGGGGTTAAGGGGGAGGCACTGTTTTTGATGATGGTTGCGGTCTGGGGCCGCGCTCCGAAAAACGAACTTGGCAGGAAACCACTGCAGCCCCAAAAAAAATCATGCCGACCTTGATTCAGCTCGAAATTCCTGCTATCAAACGCTTTTGGGGCGCATGCGCAGGAAGCAGTGGCCAAATTGGGGCCTTGGCACGGCCGAACTCAAACGAATTGCGCCGCAATCGGAGAAGATCAGAATCGCTGCCGCGCTAGCACTGCGACCAAGTGCACTCGCACGAAGGCCCAGATTGATCAGCGACAAACGCCACGCTACAGGGGGCGCAGCTCCAAATTTCAGGACCCCCCACTAGCGCCACCACCACCGCTATCACCACCACCACCCCCGCCCGCCCCGCCCCGCCACCGCCACCCCGCCCAGCCCACCCACCCACCACCACCGCCACCGACGCCAACACCCACCACGCCACGCACGCACGCGAGCGCACGCACGTACGCACGCACACACGCGCACGCACGCGCACCAAAAACAGATCCGCCACAAACGCCACTTCCACCGCGCTTAGCGTGTACAGGGATGGCGCCTGGGCGGCGGCTCCAGGGCCCCACTAGCGGAGCCCCGCACGGGGCTTGTCTGTCTGTCTGTCTGTCTGTCACTCTGTCACTCTCTCTCTCTCTCTCTCTCTGGCTGTCTCTATCTCTCTCTCTCTCTCTCATCGCCGCGCGTGCAATCCAACTTGGTCGTGGACGACGCCGTGCGGCAGAGGGGCGCGCAAACTCAACTGACCCAGTTCCCTAAGCTATTCCACGAAACAACCGAACCCCTAGCATCTACGACCCGCCTTAGCGCGTACACCAGGAAGGCCCCCTGCGCGGCTGCTCATTGGACTCTCACTAGCGGAAGCCCCACTAGGACTCCAATTTGTTGGAACATACGTTCGATGACCGCGCGAAACTGTGAACTGCTATCGCGCCTGGCCCATTCAAGAAAAAGCTGTGCCGCTTGTTTGTTTCGTTTGTTGGCGTCGCGTACATGGCGGGCGCAATTGAGCGCGTTGGAATGCGCGCGCGTACACCGCGGGCGCAGGAAGCACGTGCCCAATTGCGGCATCGTCCAACGCGAAATTCGCCTGGGAGCGGCCGAACTCGCACCAAATTGCGCCGCGCTTGGAAATTATCAGAATCGCAAAGGACCGCCGCGAGCACTGCGACCCACCCCGGCGCGGGCCCATCACGCAAACCAAACATTGTCATATACGACAAATACACCATGCGGCAGGGGAAGCAGCTCAACATTCGACACCGAATCTCCCCCCCCCAGCCCCCGCCCCCACGCACAGCGCATACCACGCGCACCACCAAGCAAAGCCCCCAGCCCATCGCAAGCACAACTTGGCGCCTGGGCGGCTGCTCCTGCGACTCCACTAGCGGAGCATCCAACGGGGGCTCGAATCGTTGATTCTCGCGCGATGGCCGCGAGGCGTCAAACTGCGCCCGGGCCATAAACAAAAAAGTTTTTTTCGTGGTGGTGGTTAAAGGGGAGGCACTGCTTTTGATGATGGTTGCGGTCTGGGGCCGCGCTCCGAAAAAACGAGCTCGGCAGGAAACCGCCGCAGCCCCAAAAAAGTCATGCCGACCTTGGTTCAGCTCGAAATTCCTGCTATCAAACGCTTTTGGGGCGCATGCAGCGCGCGCGCAGGAAGCAGTGGCCAAATTAGGCCTTGGCACGGCCGAACTCTAAAGAATTGCGCCGCAATCGGAGAAGATCAGAATCGCTGCCGCGCTAGCACTGCGACCAAGTGCACTCGCACGAAGGCCCAGATTGATCAGCGACAAACGCCACGCCACAGGGGACGCAGCTCCAAATTTCAGGACCCCCCACTAGCGCCACCACCACCGCTACCACCACCACCACCCCCGCCCGCCCGCCCCGCCCCGCCACCGCCACCCCGCCCAGCCCACCCACCCACCACCCCCGCCACCGACGCCAACACCTACCACGCCACGCACGCACGCGAGCGCACGCACGCACGCACGCACACACGCGCACGCTCGCGCACCAAAAACAGATCCGCCACAAACGCCACCTCCACCGCGCTTAGCGTGCACAGGGATGGCGCCTGGGCGGTGGCTCCAGGGCCCCACTAGCGGAGCCCCGCACGGGGCTTGTCTGTCTGTCTGTCACTCTGTCACTCTCTCTCTCTCTCTCTGTCTCTCTCTGTCTGTCTTTATCTCTCTCTCTCTCTCTCTCTCTCTCTCTCTCTCTCCCGCGCGTGCATGCCCAACTTGGTCGTCGACGAGCGCCGTGCTGCAGGGGGCGCGCAACTCACTGACCCAGTTCCCTATCCTATTCCACGAAACAAGGAACGCCACTTCCACCGCGCTTAGCGTGTACAGGGATGGCGCCTGCGCGGCTGCTCATGGGACTCCACTAGCGGAGCCCCACTAGGGACTCGATTTGCGGGCGCAGGAAGCACGTGCCCAATTGCGGCATCGTCCAACGCGGATATCGCCTGGGAGCGGCCGAACTCGCACCAAATTGCGCCGCGCTTGGGAATGATTAGAATCGCAGACGCGCGAGCAGTGCGACCGCGCGCGCCCTCACGCAAACCAACATTGGTCATCGACAAATACCATGCTGCAGGGGAAGCAGCTCAACAATTCGACGCCGAATTCTCTCCCCCCCCCCCCGCCCCACGCACGCACACACCACCCAGGCAAGCCCCCAGCCCATCGCAAGCACAACTTGGCGCCTGGGCGGCTGCTCCTGCGACTCCACTAGCGGAGCATCCAACGGGGGCTCGAATCGTTGATTCTCGCGCGATGGCCGCGAGGCGTCAAACTGCGCCCGGGCCATAAAAAAAGAGAAGCGGCTGCGCCGCTTCTCTCTCTCTCTCTCCTCTCCCTCTCTTCTCTCTCTCTCTTTTTGTTTGGTGTGGTGTTTATGGTGGGGGGGGGGGGGGGGGGGCGCGCCGCTTCTTTTTTTTTATTTTTTTTTTTTTTTGCATGGTGGAGGTTAAGGGGGAGGCACTGTTTTTGATGATGGTTGCGGTCTGGTGCCGCGCTCCGAAAAACGAACTTGGCAGGAAACCACTGCCGCCCAAAAAAAGTCATGCCGACCTTGATGCAGCTCGAAATTCCTGCTATCAAGCGCTTTTGGGGCGCATGCAGCGCGCGCGCAGGAGGCAGTGGCCAAGTTGGGGCCTTGGCACGGCCGAACTCAAACGAATTGCGCCGCAATCGGAAACGATCAGAATCGCTGCCGCGCTAGCATTGCGACCAAGTGCACTCGCACGAAGGTCCAGATTGATCAGCGACGAACGCCACGCTACAGGGGGCGCAGCTCCAAATTTCAGGACCCCCCACTAGCGCCACCACCACCGCTACCACCACCACCACCCTCGCCCGCCCCGCCCCGCCACCGCCACCCCGCCCAGCCCGCCCACCCACCACCACCGCCACCGACGCCAACACCCACCACGCCACGCACGGACGCGAGCGCACGCACGCACGCACGCACACACGCGCACGCACGCGCACCAAAAACAGATCCGCCACAATCGCCACTTCCACCGCGCTTAGCGTGTACAGGGATGGCGCCTGGGCGGCGGCTCCAGGGCCCCACTAGCGGAGCCCCGCACGGGGCTTGTCTGTCTCTCTGTCTGTCTGTCTGTCTGTCACTCTCTCTCTCTCTCTCTCTGTCTGTCTCTATCTCTGTCTCTCTCTCTCTCTCTCTCTCTCTCTCTCTCTCTCTCTCTCTCGCGCGCGTGCATGCCCAACTTGGTCGTCGACGAACGCCGTGCTGCAGGGGGCGCGCAACTCACTGACCCAGTTCACCCAGGTCCCTATCCTATTCCACGAAACAAGGAACGCCACTTCCACCGCGCTTAGCGTGTACAGGGATGGCGCCTGCGCGGCTGCTCATGGGACTCCACTAGCGGAGCCCCACTAGGGACTCAATTTGTGGACCATCGTTCGATGACCGCGAACTGTGAACTGCTGGGCGCCTGGCCCATTTAAGAAAAAGCTGTGCCGCTTGTTTGTTTCGTTTGTTGGCGTCGCGTTCATGGCGGGCGCACTTGAGCGCGTTGGAATGCGCGCGCGTACACCGCGGGCGCAGGAAGCACGTGCCCAATTGCGGCATCGTCCAACGCGAAATTCGCCTGGGAGCGGCCGAACTCGCACCAAATTGCGCCGCGCTTGGAAATGATCAGAATCGCAGACGCGCGAGCACTGCGACCGCGCGCGCCCTCACGCAAACCAACATTGGTCATCGACAAATACCATGCTGCAGGGGAAGCAGCTCAACAATTCGACACCGAATTCTCCCCCCCCCCCCCCCGCCCCACGCACACACGCACCACCCAAGCAAGCCCCCAGCCCATCGCAAGCACAACTTGGCGCCTGGGCTGCTGTTCCTGCGACTCCACTAGCGGAGCATCCGACGGGGGCTCGAATCGTCGATTCTCGCGCGATGGCCGCGGGGCGTCAAACTGCGCCCGGGCCTGGAAAAAAAAGCGGCTGCGCCGCTTCTTTTTCTTTGGTGTGGTCTTCATGGTGGTGGTTGCGGGGGGGGGGAGGAGGGGGGCGGCTGCGCCGCTTCTCTCTCTCTAGCGCTCTCTCTCTCTCTCTCTCTCTCTTTTTCATGGTGGGGGTTAAGGGGGAGGCACTGTTTTTGATGACGGTTGCGGTCTGGGGCCGCGCTCCGAAAAACGAACTTGGCAGGAAACCACTGCAGCCCCAAAAAAGTCATGCCGACCTTGATTCAGCTCGAAATTCCTGCTATCAAAACGCTTTTGGGGCGCATGCAGCGCGCGCGCAGGAGGCAGTGGCCAAATTGGGGCCTTGGCACGGCCGAGCTCAAACGAATTGCGCCGCAATCGGAAACGATCAGAATCGCTGCCGCGCTAGCACTGCGACCAAGTGCACTCGCACGAAGGCCCAGATTGATCAGCGACAAACGCCACGCTACAGGGGGCGCAGCTCCAAATTTCAGGACCCCCCACTGGCGCCACCACCACCGCTAACACCACCACCACCACCCCCGCCCCGCCCCGCCCCGCCACCGCCACCCCGCCCAGCCCACCCACCCACCACCACCGCCACCGACGCCAACACCCACCACGCCACGCACGCACGCGAGCGCACGCCCGCACGCCCGCACGCACGCGCACGCACGCGCACCAAAAACAGATCCGCCACGAAACGCCACTTCCACCGCGCTTAGCGTGTACAGGGATGGCGCCTGGGCGGCGGCTCCAGAGCCCCACTAGCGGAGCCCCGCACGGGGCTTGTCTGTCTGTCTGTCTGTCTGTCTGTGTCTGTCACTCTCTCTCTCTCTCTCTGTCTCTATCTCTGTCTCTCTCTCTCTCTCTCTCTCTCTCTCTCGCGCGTGCATGCCCAACTTGGTCGTCGACGAGCGCCGTGCTGCAGGGGGCGCGCAACTCACTGACCCAGTTCCCTATCCTATTCCACGAAACAACGAACGCCACTTCCACCGCGCTTAGCGTGTACAGGGATGGCGCCTGCGCGGCTGCTCATGGCACCCCGCTAGCGGAGCCCCACTAGGGACTCAATTTGCCGACCATCGTTCGATGACCGCGAACTGTGAACTGCTACGCGCCTGGCCCATTTAAGAAAAAGCTGCGCCGCTTGTTTGTTTCGTTTGTTGGCGTCGCGTTCATGGCGGGCGCGATTGAGCGCGTTGGAATGCGCGCGCGTGCACCGCGGGCGCAGGAAGCACGCGCCCAATTGCGACATCGTCCAACGCGAAATTCGCCCGGGAGCGGCCGAACTCGCACCAAATTGCGCCGCGCTTGGAAATTATCAGAATCGCAGACGCGCGAGCACTGCGACCGCGCGCGCCCTCACGCAAACCAACATTGGTCATCGACAAATACCATGCTGCAGGGGAAGCAGCTCAACAATTCGACACCGAATTCTCCCGCCCCCCCCCCCGCCCCACGCACACACGCACACCACCCAAGCAAGCCCCCAGCCCATCGCAAACGCAACTTGGCGCCTGGGCGGCTGCTCCTGCGACTCCACTAGCGGAGCATCCAACGGGGGCTCGAATCGTTGATTCTCGCGCGATGGCCGCGAGGCGTCAAACTGCGCCCGGGCCATAAAAAAAGAGAAGCGGCTGCGCCGCTTCTCTTTTTTTTGGGGGTGTGGTCTTCATGGTGGGGGGGGGCGGCTGCGCCGCTTCTCTCTTTCTCTCTCTCTCTCTCTCTCTCTCTCTCTCTCTCTCTGTTTTTTTTTCTCATGGTGGGGGTTAAGGGGGAGGCACTGTTTTTGATGATGGTTGCGGTCTGGGGCCGCGCTCCGAAAAACGAACTTGGCAGGAAACCACTGCAGCCCCAAAAAGTCATGCCGACCTTGATTCAGCTCGAAATTCCTGCTATCAAACGCTTTTGGGGCGCATGCAGCAGGAAGCAGTGGCCAAATTGGGCCTTGGCACGGCCGAGCTCAAACGAATTGCGCCGCAATCGGAAACGATCAGAATCGCTGCCGCGCTAGCACTGCGACCAAGTGCACTCGCACGAAGGCCCAATTGATCAGCGACAAACGCCACGCTACAGGGGGCGCAGCTCCAAATTTCAGGACCCCCCACTAGCGCCACCACACCGCCACCACCGCCACCCCCCACCGCCCCGCCCCGCCACCACCACCCCGCCCAGCCCACCCACCCACCCACCTACCCTCCCACCACCACCACCACCACCGCCACCGACGCCAACACCCACCACGCCACGCACGCACGCGCACGCACGCACGCACGCACGCGCACGCACGCGCACCAAAAACAGATCCGCCACAAACGCCACTTCCACCGCGCTTAGCGTGTACAGGGATGGCGCCTGTGTGGCGGCTCCAGGGCCCCACTAGCGGAGCCCCGCGCGGGGCTCCAATGGTGGGTCCTCGCGCGATGGCGGCGGCGACGCGCCGAACTGTCATGAGCCCCGGCGGTGACTACAAGAGAGGCGGCTGCGCCGCTTTTCCGTCTCTCCGTCTCTCCGTCTGTCTGTCTGTCTGTCTGTCTGTCTGTCTGTCTGTCTGTCTGTCTGTCTGGCTGTCCGAGCAGGCCCGCGAGCTCGCCCGCGCGCACCGCGTGCTCTCCTGCGGCCTGCATGGCGAGCTGGCGCGGCAGCTGCGCGCGGCCGCTGGCTTGCGCTGAGCTGACCGCGGGCGGCGCGCTGGCGCCTGGCCACCTGGGGCAGCTGAAGCGGCGGCGGCGGCGGCGGCGCGCCGGCGCCGGGGCGCTGGCGGCGACTGCGGCGCCGGGGGCGCCTGAGGCTCCCGCGGCGACGGCGGCTGCGGCCGCGCTGTTCGGCGCGGCGCGGCGCGACGTGGGCGGCGGCGGCGCGGCGCGGCGCGGACGGCGGCGGCGCTGCTCGGCTGGCTGCGCCGGAGTCCTGCCGCGCCGGGCGCCACCGCGAGCCGGCGCTGCGCCGCTGCCACGAGCTGGCGTGGAGACAGGCGCGGCGGGCCGGCGCCTCGGGCGGCTGACGACCTGGCGACTTGGCGGCGGCGGCAGCGCCTCGGGCGCCTGGCGCCCCGGCGGCGGCGGCGGCGCACTGCTTGGCGGGCGGCCACCTGCTGTGCTGGCCGGCGGCTGGAGGGCTGCGCAGGGCGGGTGCCGCCGGGGCGTCGGCTTGGGTGCGGGCAATTCCCGCCCCCTGGGAGAAGTCCTGCTGGGATTTCTCCCGGGGTGGGGCGCCAGCAGCAGGCTGCGCCTGTGTGCTGGCGCGGGTTTGCCTGCGCCCTTGCTAATGCTCCTCCCCGAACAGACTTGGTGCGCAGAGTCTGTCTGTCTGTCTGTCTGTCTGTGTGTCTGTGTGTCTGTGTGTCTGTGTGTCTGTGTGTCTGTCTGTCTGTCTGTCTGTCTGTCTGTCTGTCTGTCTGTCTGTCTGTCTCTCTCTCTCTCTCTCTCTCTCTCTCTCTCTCTCTCTCTCTCTCTCTCTCACTCTCTCATTTTCTCTCCCTCGCGTGCAAGCCCAACTTGGTCGTCGACGAGCGCCGTGCTGCAGGGGGTGCAACTCACTGACCCAGTTCCCTATCCTATTCCACGAAACAACGAACGCCACTTCCACCGCGCTTAGCGTGTACAGGGATGGCGCCTGGGCGGCTGCTCATGGGACTCCACTAGCGGAGCTCCACTAGGGACTCAATTTGTGGACCATCGTTCGATGACCGCGAACTGTGAACTGCTACGCGCCTGGCCCATTCAAGAAAAAACTGCGCCGCTTGTTTGTTTCGTTTGTTGGCGTCGCGTTCATGGCGGGCGCGATTGAGCGCGTTGGAACGCGCGCGCGTACACCGCGGGCGCAGGAAGCACGTGCCCAATTGCAGCATCGTCCAACGCGAAATTCGCCGGGGGGCGGCGGAACTCGCACCTAATTGCGCCACGCTTGGAAATTATCAAAATCGCAGACGAGCGAGCAGTGCGACCGCGCGCACCCTCACACAAACCAACATTGATCATCGACGAATACCATGCTGCAGGGGAAGCAGCTCAATAATTCTGCGGCGTCCGAAGGCCACTAGATAGTGGCCTTCGGACGGAGTGGTCGATGAGGAATGTGCCAAATTTCAATTCCACCTCTTCCTCACCACAGCCTTCCTTCCCAAGGACGTCCACAGCCTTCCCAAAACACGCTAAGTGAGGCGAACTAGGTTCCACGCTAAGTGTAAGACACTTAGCGTGTATAGACATTTTTCCCAATACACGCTATACATAGATACCTGACCGTAAGATCCTTTGTGCAACCACACGCTTAATGCTCCCGCGGTTGCGAAGTATGAGGTCTGAGCCTGGTGCTGGGCGTGGCGCTTCCTCCATGGGGGCGGCAGCTGGAGAGAGCGAGGCAACACGGCGAGGTCTTGTTGTGTCTTTTCCTTCTCGTCTTTGCCATCTTTCTCTCGGGTGACATGGACTGTTGTTTTAGTCCTTGGCCTCAGTATCCACCTCGGCCACCCGCTCGCGAGCGGCATGTTCGGTTGTGTTGGAGGGGTTGAGGCTGCCGCTGCTGGGCGCGCGGCCTGATTCTTGCCTCTCTCACCGCCACCGCCCTCGTCCTTATCCCCCTCCCTGGCCCCGTCCTCCACACGCCTTCTCATCCGCCGCCGCGTGGCCCCTTCTGCCCCTCCTCTTCCTCCTCCTCCTCCTACTCCTCCTCCGTCGGACGGCGGTCCTGTGGCAACAGAGCCAATAGATCCTCCTCCTCCACCGCCACAGTAACAGCACCTCTCCAGCAGTGGCGAAACGTGCTGGCTCGCCTATAGCCCCACCAAACAATGTTCTAAGAACCTTTTGGTTTCCGCGAAATGTTCCTAGAACATTTCTGGCGGGGTCCGTTTTGTTTTAACACATCGGGAACCTGTTCTAAGAACATTGTTTTTGTTCTTAGAACACTCTTGGGTTCTAAGAACATGTCGTGGTATGCCTATAGGAATCTGGGACGGTCGTTCCCTGCTCAATTATCCGTGCAGGTCGAGGCGGCCCAGCGACGACACGCCGATGGCGCCCGATGGCGCCATTCCGCCGCCGGCACGGCCGCACGCGCCCGCGGGGCCGCCCTTTGGGCCGACCCCGCGACCCCGCGGGCCGCCCGTTGCGCGGCGAGGAGAGGTCCCAGCACGAGGTGCCCAGGCCCCCTCGCGCTGGGAAAAAATCACGACAGGAGGCTTTTCGCCATTTTCGGCCTCCGGAGGCCCCTGCCAGGCCTCGGGACCGTCAAAGAACGACTCAGAACGAAAAACCGGTCCCAGGGAATGGGTCCGGACCTCTGGGGGTTGCGTGATGAAGAAATCATGACGTCGGGGGTCTGGGTGGGGAGCAAGGATACGAGTGCTCTGGAAGGCCAAAGGGCGGTGCCGCTCCCTCGTATCGCTGGGCCTCGTGCCGGTGGGCACGCACGGCGGCGGGATCGCGGGCCGCGCCTGCTGGCGCACCGCGGCGTTGCGGCGCGCAGCCCACCCTGCGCTCTAATTACCCCAGGGTGCACGGCCGCTCGGCGACGATGGATTTGATCATGCAGGCATCGCCCCACACGGTGGACCCCGCATATGCGTCCACCGTCGGGCCCGTGATTAACCTCGCGCGCGCCGCGTGGGACATTTGGGTGCGGCGCGATTGGCTCATGAGACTCGCCTACGATGCGGATGCGGCATCCACCAACTGCGACCACGGCAAGATCTGACTGCTGGTCAAGGGCCCCGTGGGGGCGGCTGTTGCTCCTGCCAGGCGCATGGGATGGCATGTCGTTCGCAGTGCGCTCACTCTCTGCACCGACGGCGGCATCACCATCAACATGACCGAGACGTGTCCCAATGCGGTCGCTGTCCTGGCGCGGCGCTCGCTCGAGAGGCGGTTGCTGTGCGGCGACATGGACCGCCACCACTATCTCCGCGACCTGCCGAACGAGCCGTGCCTGGAGCCGTTACGCGCTCTGGCCACGCGCTCCCCGAGTGCCGACTGGAGTAGGCGACATTGTGGTCTCGTGCGGGCGATCGTCGGGAACGGCATCGTGGGCGTTGCTCGTCGGCACGCTGCAGGGTTGCAGGCCTCCGCGTGCTACCCGTGCTGCGGCGGACCAGACGGCACTCTGCAGCGTGCGTCCTGGGGTGACTGCCGCGTCACCCGGCTGTGGCGACGCGATTACGACACGGCTGACAGGATGAAGGCAGCTGAACGGGCGCATCCTGAATGGTGCCTGTGGCGTCGCGCTCTCGTGCCCGACCCTCGGCACTTCCTCCCCCCCCCAGGTCTTGAATTTCCAGTGCGCTGGCACGTTCGGCCGCGCGGAGGGCTCCTGGAGGGTGATGTCTTCGGCGACGGCTCGGTTCCATCCATCGTGCAGGGGGGTTTCGGGGTTGGTAGGGCAGTGCGGGGAGTGGTGCAGATCGACCCTCCAGGCACAATGATTTGTTCGACGCACGGCCCAGTGCCAGGCCGGAAGCAGGATTCAGAGATCGCCGAAGGATGGGCTTTGTTAGCTTGTCTCCGGCACCGCGGTGCTGGCGACATCATGTTTTTCTCTGACTGCCTGTGGGTCGTGAATTCTGGCGCCAAAAGGCAGGACAGAGACCACTCACTCGGGCTGCGTGGCGGCCGAATTTGCGGACGATGATTTGGACACCCTTGACGACTCCCAGGTTGAGTTTCAGGTTCTTAATTAAAGTCAAAGGGCATGCCAGAGTCTCCGACGATGCTCGATTTTCCCCCTCGGCAATCGGCAGGCCAACACCACAGCCAAAGCAGGTGCAACCCTCAACCCCAGAAGTCTCGAGGCCGAGCGGAGGGTCATCGGTGCTCACCAACTTGTACAGGTTGATTCCAAGTGTCTTGGGCGCACCCGGGCGCAGCGCCCTGTGCGACGGCCGCCACGACCTTGTAGATTTGCACGGGCGGTACCGTTGCATGCGGTGCATGCGCAGCGGCCTTGATCCACACAGCCTTCTGGCCAAGTGCGAGGGTGTGGGTACACGGCGCAGGCTGTGGACTGTGTGCACAATTATGTGGTCTGCAGTGGTTGTGACAGCTATTATCATGAGAACGCAGTTTCTTTAGCGATGTCTTCCTCTGGGGCGTCCTGCGAGGCTCGGCCACGGCTTTCCGACTCGATCGTTTATGGGAGTCGCGAAACCCCCGCACTGACCAGTTGATCGCAGACGATCGGCCGGTGCCGCTAGGTGCGTTCGCATTTGACTCGCTTCGGGGACGCCTTGGGTTCTTCCGGCGAGGGTCGGGGGGACGACAGCGGCGCTCCCGAACTGTCCGGCTAGGCGGTCGGCTCCAGCCGTCTCCGTTGCCTCCTCGCCTCCTCTATCTTTTCAGACAGGCCCTCCGAGTCCACCCCAGTCCCCCTCCAGACGTACCTCTCGGCGAGGGGACTCGCTCATTCAGCTCACGCGCGGTCGTAAGGTAGTAGGCGCGCAAACCGAGCTCAGCGCAGCAGACATTGCCCGCCAGGCCAAAAACCATTCGCCTTCTCCTCCCCCTCATCCTCCTCTTCCTCCTTCTCCTCCTCCTCCCTCCCCCACTCACCTCCTCCTCCCCCTTCTCCTCCCCCTCCTCCCCCTCCTCTTCTTCCTCCTCCTCCTCCTCCTCCGGTGGCAGTGGAGGCAGGTCAGCAAAGACCCAGGGTGCAGTCACCTGGCAGCGGGCGAGGAGCTCGAGCCGCTGGTGAGGCTGACCACCACAGGGAGAGTGCTCCACCCCGAGGGGCTGCAGGGAGGAGGGGCTGGCAAAGTCAAGGTGCGGCTCACGCAGCGCGAGATCGCGTACTTGCGGTCCCTGATCGACAACGGGCAGTGGACGCGGGCACGGAAGGCGGAGAAAGGGCTGGCCAATTGCGCGGGGTGTCCAAGGTGCGGCTTGGAGGGCACCCTGATCCACAGGCATTGTGACTGTGCTAGCTGGCGAGAGGTGCTGGCCCTTCCCCCAGACCTCGAAGACCTCAGGAGGAGATGGCAGGAGCCTGGGATCCAGTTGCTGCTGGAGAGGTTTCTGTGGCCATTGCCGAGAGGGTTGCGCAAGCCTCAGGCCAGCGACCTGGTATGCTGGAAGGGCGAACATGAGGAGGGCGTTCTACCAGCTGGGGAGCTCTTCCTGGACGGCTCGGTGTTCGAGGCGGACTACGGTGAGTTCACGTCGGCAGGCTGGAGTGCTGTCGCGCTGAGGGAGAATGAGGATGTGTACAGGGCGTCGATCGCTGGACAGGTGGTTGGCCCGTACGTCGACATCAACGGCAGCGAGCTCACGGCAGTGATCATGGCCCTGAGGTACGGGCACGGTGACACAGTGCTGGTTGTGGACTCGAAGTACGTGTTCGACGGCTTCTACCAGGCGGGGCGCGTGCGTACGACGGCTAGCGGTCATTCCTGGGCGCACCTGTGGAGGCAGGCCTGGGCGCTGCTGGATGAACGTGGGGGGCTGGGCGGCGAGGTGCATCTGAGGTGGATGCCCAGCCACAGCACGAGGCAGCAGGTGGCGGCTGGGAAGGTGTCGTACCGTGACTGGTACGGCAATCGGCTGGCCGACCGCGCGGCCAAGGCGGCCGCCGATGCTGGACGCCTGCCTGGACAAGAGCGCCTGCGCTTTGCGCGTAGCCGAGGCCTCGTTGACAGGGTCGCCCTGTGGTGTTCGGCTGTGGGCACCTGGGTTGACGGCAGTGACACCACGCACGGCAACGTCAAGCAGCAGCGGGCTCTTCCTGAGAGGCGTACAGCAGCAGCGCAGGTGGCATGCACCTGGCGCGGGCTGCCTGGGCAGCCCAGGTGGTGCGAAGTCTGCAGGTGGGAGGAGAGAGTGGGCGAATGCCCAGGCTCCATCGTGGCGGACGCGGCGAAGGCCAACAGGAGGCTGAGGCAGCAGGGGCTCACCGCTCACGACCTGGTGGTCATACGCCCCACCGTGGACGAGCAGCTGGAGCGCAGGATGCTGCTGGTCGCCTGCCGCCTCTGCGGGATCGCGGGAGCCGCCAGGGCATGCGGCTTCAGCGGGGAGTGTAAGATGCCGCCTTCCGCGTCGGGCAGTGCGGTGGTGGCCAAGCTGCAGCGAGGGCTCGCGCCCCGCACAGCGAGGGTGGTCCCAGTCGCCATCGCGCGCCTCGACGACCTCTGCGGGGAGCTGCTGGACGAGGATGTGGCTGGAGGGCGCGCTGATCAGGCAGCGGTGGCCAGCGCCGCGGCGGCAGGTGCGGGCGCGGGTGTGCAGGTGGCTACGGCTGCAGACCTGCCTGCACATGATGAAGGAGGCAGCTCGCAGGAGATGGCCGAAGCAGGTGATCCAGGAGGAGTGAGCAAGGTGCTGACCAGCGGCACGGAGGACGTCGACGTGAACGTGCTGCTGGAGACCACGAGGGGGGATCCGCCTGAGGGCGGCAAGGCAGGAGGTGCGCCCCAGAGGCGCAGCAGGCGCGCGTGCAGCGCGGCGCCGTCGCGGCAGCGTGAGGCCAAGGTTGCCAGGATGCAGGAGTTGCACCAGTCGCCTGCAGGTGGCTCTGCTGCTCGATGCGAAGCAGGGGCTGCGGGCGGCGGGGGAGTGGCCGAGGAGGCCAGGTTGCAGGAGGGGTCCCAGCCGCCTGCAGGTGGCCTTGCTGCTCGAAGCGAAGCAGGGGCTGCGGGCGGCGGCGGCGTGTGGCCGAGGCCGAGGCGCCGCGCGAGCGAGAGAAGCTGCTCGCCTGGCATGGCCGCCAAGGTGGCGAGGCTGATGCGGGCTGCACGAGGTGAGGCCGAGGCCTGCCTGACGGCCTCGGGCGCGTGACCGCGCCGAGGCGAGGGCGCGCGCGGGGGCGCGCGCGGGGGTGGTTGTGGTTCGACACAGCTGCCTTACCCCGCGGGCATCCTCCTCCTCCTCCTCCTCCTCCTCCTCCTCCTCCTCGTCCTCCTCCTCCTCCTCCTCCTCCTCCTCCTCCTCCTCCTCCTCCTCCTCCTCCCCCTCCTCATCCTCCGCCTCCTCCTTCTCCTCCTCCTTTTCC
This sequence comes from Prorocentrum cordatum, assembly GCA_963575745.1. Classification (NCBI taxonomy): domain Eukaryota; class Dinophyceae; order Prorocentrales; family Prorocentraceae; genus Prorocentrum; species Prorocentrum cordatum. The sequence goes on from CAUYUJ010015841.1 coordinate 269,704, forward strand.
TCCTCCTCCTCCTCCTCCTCGTCCTCCTCCTCCTCCCCCTCCGACGCGCGGCGAGGAGAGGTCCCGGCACGAGGTGGCCTCCGCCGCCCGCCGGGACGCGGAGGCCGAGCGCCTGCAGCTGGAGCGCGCCATGCGCGCATCGCAGCGGGACCGCCGCGCCGCCGCCGTGTTTCGAAGGAAAAGCAATAAGTTTTCCCCGAAGGAGGAAAAAGGGAAGAGGAGGAGGAGAAGGAGGAGGAAGAAGAAGAGGAGGGGGGCGAGAAGGAGGACGTGGAGAGTTGGGAGGAAGGGAAGGAGGTCGAAGAAGAAAACTAATAACAGTAGTCACAAGACAAATAATAAGCAGAATAAGAAAAAAGAGCAAATCGCAATAACTATGCACTTCTGGCGTTACACACGGCCTTCTTGGGATCCCCGCCTGGGCACCCCCGGCGTCGCCTCTGGCGCCGCCCCTGGCGCGGTCCGCGCCAGGGAGGGGAGGCCAGCGCAGGTCCAAGAGATCCGCGCGGAGCGCCCACAAGCTTATGTTTACGCAGTTCCGCGCCGCCACCTCGCGCGCGCGCGTGCTCGGGCCGTCGTGGTGCGCGCGGGCCCCGAGGGCGGGCGAGGAGCGGCACCGCAGCAGCGCTGCCGCTCTCGGGGGCGCGCGCCCCGGGGGCGGCTGCGCAGCTTCTCGTTGCCCCCACCTGCCGCCGTGGGGGCATTGATGACTTTTGGTTTTACACAAGTCCTCCTCCTCGTCGTCCTCCTCCTCATGCTCCTTCTCCTCCTCCTCCTCGTCCTCCTCGTCCTCCTCCGACGGCGACGGAGCAGTTGAGCCAATACCGGTCTTCGTCAGCTAACCGGGAGGCGGCAGAGTTAGGCGTTTCGCCGCCGCCGGGCTCCCCCATGGGCCCCCCCGCGGGCCCCCCGTGGGGCTGCCAGAGCACGGCCCGGGGGCCGCCGTCTGAGAAGGCCCGCTCTCCCTTTGCAGGGCTCAGTCCAATTCTTCTCCCATTCGAGTCGATTCGATTTCGAAGGCCTCCGATTCCGATTCGATTTGGCTCCGGACTCCGAGGTGGCTTCCGACTCCTCAGTGGAGGCCTAGTCTAGCTTGCCGATCTCTGCCGATTCGACTTTTCCCGACTTGGCTGCCGAATTCCGCCGATCCGATTCATCTCGATCGCCGATCCGGCTTGTGGATTCGATTCTGGGCTCGCCTGCCCTCCGAGACGGCCGGTTCCCCCTTCTGCCTCCCCCCCCCGGTGGCGCGCCGCCGAGGCTCGAGACGAGGCGCCGACGCCGGTGGACGGCCAGGAAGTAGGTTTCGGGAACGTCCAGAACGTCCGACGTTTGAAGATCGCCACGCACGAAAGGGGTTGGCAGCCATGGCTGGAGCTCACGAGGCCCGCAGTCCAGGATCTTCCTCCGCCCGAAGCCTGGAGCAGACTCTCTCCAGTCCCATCGACCGACCTATCCTCCCTGCGCCCTCCTCGTCCACCGCTGAGCATGATCCCCGGAGGCCCACGCAGAAAGGGGTTGAGACACGCTCCACAATGTTAGTCCCGAGCTTCGATCCCTGCCCCTCCTCCTCCTCCTCCACAGATAGCCCCGTCGTCCGTGGGGTGAACCCTGGCCACCTGGTCTGGGGGCCTCGGCTCCCAGGCCAGGTGCCCAGGCCTCCGAGACGGGGTCGGAGGATCGCGCCGCATCGCCGATGCATCGCCGATACACTGCCGATGCATCGCCGATGCATCACCGACGCGTCTCGATGTGGTGCCCGATTTGCTTCACGACGACGTCGCCGATGCATCGCCGACGTCGACGGTGCATCGCCGATGCATTGCCGATGCGAGGCGATCCTCCGATCCCCATCTAACTCCGAGCCAATGGAGGAGGCCTCTGAGGTGGCAGTGCAGGGCCCAGGAAGACCCTCTCCTCCTGATCCTCCTCCTCCTCCTCCTCCTCCTCCTCCACTTCCTGATCTTCCTCCTCCTCCTCCTCCTCCTCCTCCTCCTCCTCCTCCTCCTCTCCTCCTCCTCCTCCTCCTCCTCCTCCTCCTCCTCCTCCTCCTCTCCTCCTCCTCCTCCTCCTCCTCCTCCTCCTCCTCCTCCTCCTCCTCCTCCCCCTCCCCCTCCTCCTGGTCTGGGGGCCTCGGCTCCCAGGGCCAGGTGGCAGTGCTGGCCAGGAAGAGATCCCAAGAGACAACCCCCCCCGTCCGCCCGAGGAGAGCCGCGTCGCGGCCACGGAGACGAAGCGCCTGGGCGTCGAGCTGGAGCAGGCGCGCCCTCTCCGCCCTCTCCGGCCTCCGCCCTCTTCGGCTCCGGCTCCGGCTCCGGCGCGGGAGGGCGAGTTTGGACGCCCGAGATGGGCACGGAAAGAATGGGTACGATGCCCAACAACAGTCCCTGTTCACTTTGAACAGGGCTCGCTGTCCGCGCCGCCGCGGCCTGCGTCCATTCGAGACAGAAGGCCGCCCGCCCAACAGCGGCCGCTGTTGGTTTGGAACGACATTTGCTGTGTGGGCATTGTACCCATTCTTTCCGTACCCATTTCGGGCGTCCAAAGCGAGGCGCGAGGCGAGGCGAGGGGGGGGGGGCGGGGAGGCGCGGGGAGTCACGGAGGAGGAGGAGGAGGGAGGGGGGGGGGGGCAGGAAGAGGGCGAGGCAGAGGGGCGGGGCGGGGCAGGAGGAGGAGGAGGCCGAGTGAGGAGGAGGAGGAGGACGAGGAACAGGAGGAACAGGAGGAACAGGAGGAACAGGAGGACGAGGTAGGAGGAGAGCGAGGTAAAGGGAGGAGGGGACGAGGCACTCATGAGCAGGAACAGGAGGAAGATGAGGGCGAGCTAGGAATGGGAGGGCTGGGTAGATCATGAGTGTGAGGTACGATGAGGGGGGAAGAGGGAGGGGGCTTTGAAGCATGAGTTGTTGGTTCATCCTCTGGCGATAGCAGGCGTTACTGGTGGCGTTCATTCATATGACGATTTGCGCGAGGTCGGACTGAGAATCGGGTACCTCTGGCCATTCTCAGACGGCGCCGTCGCGAATCGTGGCGTCACCATGGTAGGGGGGGGCAGTTGGTGGGTGCAGCTCCAGTGACAGGCCTTTGGCGAAGATGTTAAGAACGACTTCGAGAGGGAAAGTCGAGGATCGAAACGATCGTGCAGGAAGCCTTCTGTTGTCCGTTTAGGGCCCCAGGGCCGTCAGGAATCGATCTGGGGTGAAACATCGGGCCATGATGGAGCCCATAAGGAGTCTGTGGACAGATTTTGAACGCATCAGGTCGGGGGGAGCAGGAGGAGGAGGAGGAAGAGGAGGAGGAGGAGGAGATGAAAGAAGGATGAGCTGGATCAGGGGAAGATCGAGGACATCTGTTGCCTGCTCCCTATAATGTTGTTTTATGTTTTGGCTGGGCAGATGGGAGGTTCGTCGCCACTGCTGGATTCCCCAGCACGGTCCAGGGACCGATTTTCGAGGGAGGGCGAGGAGGATGAGCCTCCCCTCCTCCCCGCCCGAGGAGGCGAGGGGAGGTGCGAGGAGGGAGGAAGAGGGCTGCGGGGTGGGAATACGGTGCGTGGCTTGGGCGGGCTGTAGTGCGCGTGCGCGTTTGTGTGTGTGTGTCTTTTAGGGAGCCACATGCGAACCTTACCCCTACCCCCCCCCCGATTTCTGAGGGGGAGGGTGGGGTTCACTTCGCTCGGAAGCTCCCGAACGAAGTGTACCCCACCCTCCCCCTCAGAAATCGTTGGGGGTAGGGGTAGGGTTCGCATGTGGCCCCCTATCTTTGTGTGCGTGCGTGCGTGCGTGCGTCCGTCCGTGCGTGAGTGCGCGCGTGTGTGTGTGTGTGTGTGCCTCCAGGGGGATTCCGTGTACTTCGCAAGGCTCTGGGGGGGCCCTCCGCCTCCCTCGTTCTCGCCCTCCCGCTCCCGTCACTGCCTCCCTATCCCTATTGCCTCCATATGTTCTCCTCCTCCTCCCGTTCCCGCCAACCCCAGCTCCGCACCCGGACCACATCCCCCTCCCCCTCGTGTGAAATCCCGAATTTTGGGCCTCCCAGATGGGGTCCGAGTAGATGGGGTCGAAAGGTCGCGCCGCATCGACGGTGCATCGGCGATGCGGCCCGATGTGGAGCCAGATTCTATTCGCTCTGGCGTCGCCGATGCATCCCCGATGTGTCGCCGATGCATCGCCGATGCGGCGCGATCCTCCGACCCCATCCGTGCGGACCCTATCTCGGAGGCCTCCTACGAAAGCCTAAAGGCAGAACACCTCGTCGCAGGTTGCCTTCCGCGGCCCCCAAAAACCGTAGAGACCTGAGGAAGGGCCCGACAGCGAGAGCCCCTCGCCGAACCTCCTCGTCCTTCTCGACCCTCCTCCTCCTCCTCCTCCTCCTCCTCCTCCTCCTCCTCCTCCTCCTCCTCCTCCTCCCTCCTCCTCCTACCCCTCCTACCTCCTCCTCCTCCTCCTCTTCCTCCCCCTCCTCCTTTTTCCTCCTCCTCCTCCCCCTCCTCCCTCCTCCTCCTCCTCTTCCTCGTCCTCCTCCCCTCCCTCCTCCTCCTCCTCCTCCTCCTCCTCCTCCTCCTCCTCCTCCTCCTCCTCCTCCTCCTCCTCCTCCTCCTCCCCCCCCTCCTCCTCGCGCCGCTCGAGTTTCAATCACACAACGGCGCCCTCCGGTGCTTGCCTGCCGCGCGCCTTTTCGCCGGCGTGCACGCTGCAGGTCCGAGGCCGAGTTTTCCTCCATCCTCCTCCCTCCTCCTCCTCCTCCTCCTCCCTCCCTCCCTCCTCCTCCCTCCCTCCTCCCTCCTCCCTCCTCCTCCTCCCTCCCTCCTCCTCCTCCGCCTCCTCCTCCTCCTCCCTCCTCCTCCTCCTCATCCTCCTCCTCCTCCCTCCTCCTCCGCCTCCGCCTCCGCCTCCGCCTCCCCCGCTCCCCTTTCAGATCGAGGGGGGAGAGGGGGTCGACGCGCGCAGCCGCCGGGAATTCGCGAGCCCCGCGTCGTCGGAGCGCCTGTGCAGTCGGCCTCTCCAAGCACTGTGCGGGCCAGCCGCAGGGCGTTCTGCAGCGTCGCTGCACCCCGCCGTCGCTGAGTAGAGGGTTGCGATATTCCAACCTGCGCCCGAGGGCTTTCACGTGTCGGGCCCTGAGAGACGCTCGTCCGACACTGTTTCGACACTCTTTCGACACTTTTCGGGGTGCTCGGCATTATTTCTGGGATGTGGTCCTTAAGTACGATGGGGGCAACATAAATAAAGGGCTCACTTCGATCCCTCCGATTCGATACGATTCGGCTTCGATGGCCTCCGATTCCCATTCTATTCGACCTGGGCTTCCGATCTGGGCTCCTGTGCCTCAGCGGAGGCCTACCGGCCTGCCGACCTCCGCAGATTCGATATTTCCCGACTCGGCTGCCGATTTTTGCCGATCCGATTCATTTCGATTGCAGATCCAAATTATGGATTCGATTCTGGGCTCTCCTGCAAATATGCTCTGTTGCCCGTCGTGCATCCAGAGCGTTTGCCCAAGACCAAGACGTGTTCAGGAAGATACATCCCACCTTTGGACAGCACGCTTATATGATAAAGTGTCAAGTCATGCAGGGTTTTGGTTGTTGCACGCACGTGTGAATGTTCGACAAGTGTGCACATGAGTGCATATAGGCATGCGCATAAACACATACACAGAGATGTGCATATATAGGAATACGCATTTCTGAGATGTTGTATGCGCATGTTGTGTATATGCATGCGTGCATCAGCGATCTACCTCCGCCCTCTGCCTTCCGGAAACGCCGATGTGCCCAACCCTTTCGCCGAGGTATTGCAAAGCTATTGGACACGTGTTCACACAGGTGGTGTTGAATTCTCAGGGGAACACGTGTGTCCCGATGTCGGCTGCTACAGGACGGGCCCCGTGGACCATCTGCGGGCATGTTGAAAGTTGGGGCCCCCAAGAACGCTGCCAGTGTTTATCCGTAACCAGTTTCGCTGAAGCAGTTTTTTTCCAGCCACTTTGGCTCAAGGTTTGGACTGACCCATGCACAGTGTTATACGGCTACCCTGTAGCTGAGCTCAGTTAATCGACATCACGATCATGCCCACCTTACTGTAGTAGCTGATGGAAGCAGGTGTCACGAGGTCATTGTCATCTTCATCAGCGGACAGCGGCCGCTGGACCAATTCTGTTCCCAGAAGACCGTCGACTAGATGCGTCATTCGCCGTTGCCAACCTTCTGATCATGCCGAGCTGTACTGCATCGAACACGCATGTTTTGCTGCATCGGAGCGTACTCTTCACATGTGGGTTCAGCTTGCCCAGTTACCTTCCTCTGGGACCTTTGTGCACGTGGCAATTGATCCCAGCCTCGTTATCATCGGATACTGTGCTTGGAAGCATGACTGGCACCGAGAATCACGCCCAGGATTTCGAATACTGTCGAACGCCTTGGCGAGCATTTGATGATGCATGTTGCAGAGCAGGGTATGGGACGAGATCCCGAGGCCACGAACATAATGCTCATGGTTCGCCCAGGCAATTTCTCTGCGCACCGTCTATACGAGCGCTGCGGTTTTCGAAGGGTTGCAGTTGTGCAGGAATATTACGGCGATGCCGACGGGTGGGAGATGTCTGTGAACTTGAATCGCATCTTAGCAAGGCTATGTGATAGGAATGCCGACGAGGAACCGCCATTGGCAGTTTGAGCCACACGCAAACACAGGCACACACACCACAACAACTATTTAGCCGCAGTTATTGCGATGTTTGCTGGATCTTGTGGACGCCGTGATTGACTGTTTCTCAAAGACACGAGCTATGCAGGGCCGCGCCACAAACGAACCTTGCGCGCGCGAGCCTTATCCGGGTCTTTTTCTTCAGCTAAGGGACAGGTTACAGACTGCATGAAAAACAAAGTAATGCCATGGGAGAAACTAGAATATTGCAATTCCATTGAAGCAGCAATTGACATTCGTGCACAAACAAGGCATAGCACTGCACTGAAATGCGAGGTAACGCGGTTCAGTGCACTGCAATAGGCAACAGCGCAATACAGAAGCAATGCAAAATCAATGCAATGCACCGCGGCAGTAATCCAACATCATTGCAGACTTATTGTAACCACAAAGCAACAACAATGTATACATATTGCAACACACACGCAATACAATGCAGACACAGTGTATCACCATTGAGAAGATAATATAGGTACATCAGAGAAAGACATAGAAGAGAGACGTATCTGATGGCCTTCGGCTCATCCCGCCAACGCGCCTAGGCTGTAGGTCAGAGGACTCTTGTAGGCCTGTCTGGCAGGGCTCGGAATCTCAGTTCGTGGTCTTCCTCTTCTTGGGGCCGTCTTTGGCCATCTCGGGTGCCTCTTGGGCAGTCTTGGGAAATCCTTCAAGCACCGCAGGCAGACCATCGATTTATGCCTCTTGGGTTCTCTAGGGAGGCCTCCTGGAGTCCTCTTGGGGCGTCTTGAGGGCCTCTTGGGGCCATCTTAGTCATCCTGGAGCCCTCTTTGGCCGACTCGGGGTCTCTTTGGACCCTCTCGGCCCGCATTGGAGCTCACTGGCCTCCCACAAGATCTAGCGGGGATATGTGGGAAGCTCCAGGAGGCGCGCGGGAAGCCTCGGAGAATACGGCAATCTAAGGTCCAGGCCACTCGATAATCCAATGAGTTAGGACAGGATCGAGGACCCAAAGAAAACTCCAACTCGCGCTTTCGGATTTACCTTTTATGCCTGTGCACCTGTACGCACATATCTCCAATATGCTGGAAAACCTGTGCCCCAGGGGCTTCCGGGCCGAGACCACCAGAGGCAACTGAAATACACTGAGTCCGCCTTCCCCTCACCGGGGCCCTTCCCGGGGCCTCCTGGGAGCCTCTCCAGATTTTCCCCGGCCCCCCTGGAGTTTCCGGGTCGTTTCCAAATAGGTAACAAATGGTGGGCCAAAATGGTTCCGGACGGCCCATATGGAATAAGAGCGGCCCAGGAGGCCCCCCAGACGCACCAAGACGGCCCACCGCAGCCATTTTTGCTCAAGCTAGTTTAGCTCAAATACGAAGCGTTCTCTGGGACTGCGGGCGTTGTCCAGCATGCAAATGGCCTGTGCGTGGTTGTGCGTCTTTGCTACGCTGCTACCTCCGACAAGGGCCGTCTATGTGACCTCGCTGGGAATCCGCCACGAGTTCGGGTCTCCTGACTGCGTGGACCGCCTCGTCGTTAACGCGAACCATTCGATCCCAGGCCCAGCCATTGAGGTAGACCCGGGCGAGGAGGTGGAGATTACAGTTGTGAACAAGATGTTGTCAAACGCCGTGTCAGTCCATTGGCATGGCATGGTCCACGCGGACAGCGGCCCCTGGCACGACGGCGGCTCCATGATCAGCCAGTGTCCAATCCCGACTGGAAGCAGGTGGGTGTATAAGTTCATTGTAAACGAGCACCCCGGCTTGTACCAGTGCCACGGCCGCATTAGTAGCATGCGGGTTGCTGGACTCGGAGGAGCCTTCCAGCAAAGCCGATGGCGGCGAGGTGCTCATGCACTTGAAGGATTGGTGGCTGGCGGAGGAGACGCAGCTCGTCCAGGGAGTTGGAGTTCTCGAGCCACGGTTCAGGTGGGTTGGAGACCCGCAGTCTGTCTTGGTGGACGGGCAGTGGCATTTCGATTGCAGCGACAACGCCCTCTACTCGTGTGACGGGGGGACCTGCATGGAGGGAGAGCGCGAGGTGTGCGGTGCGGAGCGGAGTCTTTGGTACAGGCTGTTGTACCATCCACCTTCATGCGATTCCAGCCTTCGCCCAGGATACTTCACGACGCAGGAAACGGCGGGGAAGACGTACTTCCTTCGCTTCATCAACGGAGGCAGCCTGTCGCTCCTCAGCGTGGCCATTGAGAACCACAGCATGACAGTGATCGAGGTGGACGGCATGACCATGCAGAAGCACACCCCGGACACCGTTGACCTCAACTCGGGCCAGCGAGTCAGCGTCTCACAGCGAACAGGTTACGCCATCATCGAGCGCGTGGGTGCAGCATCCCAGAGCGCGTAACCAGATATTGCCAACGCGTCAACACCCGCGTGGCACGACAACAATTTCAGCTTCGATTTCCAGCAGGCAATCAGATGATTCTACACGGGGGACACTGCGATCCCCGCAGTGCCACACGACAGCCTTGTCCAGCGAACATTCTACTTTCTTAGCACGCAGGAGCGCATGGACCACACAGCGACGTACAACGGCGTGCCCTCTGCGAACGACCTCACAGTGGCCATTGGTGGCCCTGGGGACAGTCCCCAAGACAATTGCGACTCTGCAGGAAACACCAAGAACCTGCGGTGTCTCTTGGGGAGGAGGTCGTGGATGGGCAGCAACACGCCCACTCTCGCATCTTTTTTACTTCGGCATCAACAGAGACCAGATCTCTGAAGAACACAACTACTTCGTGATGGATATCGGCCCAATGTACGACGTTGTGATCCAGAACTATCACGCTTGCAACGGGCACTGCGAGACCCACGCTCTTCACGCACACGGCGTGCACTTCTGGGCCTTGGGCGCTGGCCGTGGAGAATGGACTTGCACGCGCCCGCTGATTATATTCCAGCACCTCCTGATGACCTGCTCTTCTGTGGTGACATGACCATCTAATCCGTTCCGGCCAAAAATTCTGGAGCACGGGGTGGACCAAAACGGTGTTTTGGCGATTTCGTGGGCCGTTTTCGTTTCGATGTCGTTTTGCAGCGAAGGCGAATTCGAGACAAAACGAGGGGAAGCGAGCACGAAACGAAAACCGACAAAAAGCACTGTTGAGGTCCAGCCCGGCCCTGTTCTGAAGCAGCGGCGACGAGCGCGGCAGGCTCCGAAGACGAGGCCAGCTCCGGACGGGCGCGCTGTCTGGGGGCCGCCTCCGTGGAGCGATGTCCTGGCTTCCGTTCTAGAGCCGCCTCTGGCGCACAGTCGAGGTTGATTAGCAGGTCGACCCTTCCAACTAAAGGATCCCCTTCGGGGGTGGACAGAACCCCCAACAGTGACGCGTCGATTAGTGAATTGTCCGTTTTCGGTTCTCGAGAGGGAGCCGCGGCCGTTATTTTCCAGGCTTGCGCCCGCCAGGTTTGGGCCTCAGGTCGTTTTCACTAAACCACGTTTTATTAAAGGAGGTCTGTCCATCCCCGAGATTAGCAGGTCGACCCTTCCAACTAAAGGATCCCTTCGTGTCCTGTGATTCGCGACCCACGGAGCTTCCACGTTCCTATGGCAATTGTGGCCCTCGGAAGGGTCTTCTGTCCTTTCGCGCGTCCTCTCCAATCAATCCCAACTGTATCGCATCAGTTCCAGACTGCTTTTTCATCCCACCCGACACCGGGGGGGGGGGGGGGTCGGCGGGCCGCGCTGCCCATATTCGGCGTTTTGCAGCGCGCCTTGAGAAGGCCTTCCTAGAACGATTCCGCGAAGTCTTGAAACAATAAAAAAACACCTTAGTTGTTTTCTGTCTTCACTTGCTTCTCCTCCTTGGGTCTTCCGTGGCATATGAGGCAAATGGTATATTCCGACATTCTGTCACGCATGGTTATGTGTTCCAGCTCCTTGAGTGGTGTCGCGCGACGTTTCACTCTGAATGGTCGTTTGGACCATGGACAGCCACGATTTCAATGTGGCATCCGCACGGCGGACGCAGGAATCTGCCTGCACAGTCAGCTTGTTTCCACAGTGGCCCCTCCTCGAGTGTGAACGTTGCTGCGTCTCGCAGAAGCCGCAGCCTCCCGACCCCAACGCCGCCCGTCACGTGCCCTTTCGCAATGGACACTTCTGGTGCCCTCGGTGCCCGGACCGAGGCTTACGCACGCCCGGCGGCTTCGTGCGGCACCTCACTGCGACGCGCACTGGCCGCGCCATGGACGCCAACATGCGCGATGCAATCGTTGCCTTCCAGCGCAGCGCGCGCACCGACTCCACTTGCAGTGGCCTCCGCCCGCCAGGACAACGCACGTGCACCCGGTGCCGGCAGCCGACGCCCTGCCGCCCCCCAGTCGTCGGGGACATCATCGCAGGCGCCGCCGCCGCTGCGCGCCGCGCGCAAGGCCGCGATGACGCCGCAGCCGCCCCAGACACCCCGCAACCCGCTGCTGACGCCGTTGTCCTCGACGACAGTCCCGTCGTTGGCGCGCCCGCCCTTCCGCCCGACTTCGCCCGCCGCGTCCGCGCTCTGAGCCGCAATGCCTGCGCCCGCGTGCCCCTCAACTGCCGCTCCCGCCTCCTCTGCGCTACCCTGCAATGCTGGAACCGCTGCGCCGCCTGGGGCTCTGGGGGACCGGGGACTTCGCTGCGCTGCGCTGCTGGGCCGCCTCGAGCAGCAGCGGGCCCTAGCCGCCCGGGTCAAGCGCAGGCGTCGCGGCGACACCGCCGACTCCGAAGGCGAGCGCCAGCGAGCTAAACACCTCGCTGCCGAGCGGGCTTTCCGCGAGGCCCCCTCGCCCTCACGAGCGACACCCTGCAGACCACTGCCGAGGAGGACTTCCGTTACGCACGGCAACTCCCCCTTTGGACCGACCGCCCGGGCCGCGCCCTCGCCGCCGCCTTGCCGAGGCCCCCTGGCGGGCCGCCCGATCTGCCAGCCGCCCCGCTCGGGCCTGCTGGCCCCCCGGCGCCGCCCCTCCCAGCAGAGGGCGGCCCGCCCGACGAACCTGCTGCGCTGGCCGCCCGCGGCGACGACTACGACGACGACCAGGGCGACGCCAACGGCAACCCCCTCGACGGCGTCCGCTGGCTGAAGCTCACCGCCCCCGGCCTCGCGGGCACGAGACCAGAACACCTCGAGAAACTGTGTTCCGTGCCGTGCGGCCGCGAGGCCGCGAGGCCGCCGGCGCGCGTCGCGCACTGAACCGCCTCCACGCCGCCATGCGCGAAGGCGCCCTCCACGAGTCCATGCGTTGGTTTGTCCAAACTCGTCTCGCGTGGCAGAAGAAGCGGAACGGGAAGCCACGGCCCATCAAGATGGGCGAAGTCTTCCGCAGCTCCTTCGCCAAACGCTACACAAAAAACACTTGCACGAGCTACGAGCGGTGTTCCGGCAAGCGCACCAGTGGGGCGTCGGGATCCCCGGCGCTTGCGAACGATGGCGCATTGGCGCGGCACCGTGGAGGAGCTGGTTGTCGCCGGGGCCATCCCCGCTCTCGTGGCCCTCGATGTTGTGGAATAGGACTCGATGCGCGGCGCGATCGACCCGGGCGCCTTCCCGGAAATCGCTGCCTGGGCGAACTGGCACCACCGCGAGCCCTCCACCACCGAGCTGCCTTCTGGCGAGCTGTTCGACACTGACCGCGGGGCCGAGCAAGGGGGCGGGTTCGGCGCCGCCCAGGCTGGGCTCACCCTCGCGGCTGCGCGAGTGCCCACCCTCACCGCCGCTGCGCCCGCGCGCGCCGCTGCGGGCCAGCCCCCGCCCGCCGCCCCCGGCTCGGGCCCCTCCAGCGGGCGCGCCCAGCCTAGCGATGATCGCCAAGATGGCTCCAAAAGCGCCCCCAAGGCTCCCAAGACCGCCCCCAGAGGGCCCCAAGAGGCGCCTAGACGGCCCCAAGAAGAGGCGCCCAAGAGGCTCCCAAGAGGCCCCCAAGAGGCTTCAAGAGGATCCCCGAGGCACCCAAGATGCTCCCCAGACGCTTGCGGCCGCTGCGCCGGCCCTGGGGCGCGCCCCCGACGCGGTCGCCCCGGCTGCCGCCGCCGCCGCCCCGCGGGCGTGCGAGGAGTGGTTCGTGGACGACGGACAAGTGTTCGTTCGGCCGGTTGACCTCGACCGCTGGCTCAGGGCGCTGGGCGCCGCCCTCGCGCGCTTCGGCGGCACCCGTGGCGCTGTCGCTGCGGGCACGGCCAAGAACTCTTGCCGCCTGCTCTGCCCCCCGGACAAGCGCCGCGTCTACGGTGGCTGGGACGCGAACTACGTCCACCGCCTGCCAAATCTTCGACCCGCGCGGCCCCACGCTCGCGTTAGGTGCCCCTTTCGGCGGCGACGAGGCGCCGGACGACGAGGTCAAATCTGCCGTGGACAAGACCCGGGTTGCCCGCCTCACGCTCTTGAGCGTCAACCACGCCTCCGCCGAATTCGCCGTGACTCGCCTGTGCGCCGGCGTGTCGAAACTCTCCGACCAGCTGCGCCTCGGCGGTGACAGGATCGGACACGACCGACTCGCCACCGTCGACCGCGACCTTCGAACCGCCGTGGAGACCATCATCGGCCGCGAGCTGCCTGACGACGCCTGGGAGCAAGCCACTGCTGGCGCCCCCCTGGGGCGGCCTCGGCCTGCGCGCCGCGGAGCGTGCGCCGCCGCCTTCTTCGCCAGCCGCGTGAGCTCCCGCCCGCGCGCCCGCGAGATGGCCGAGCACCTTGCCCGGGCGGGTCTGCGCGCCGCGGCCGCGGCCATGCCGGCCTACGACGGGCGCGCGGAAGACGCCGCAGTCACCCTGGTCGGGCCCCTCCCACCCGCCCCCGGCAGACAGCGCCTTGACCTCCTCGCCGACGAGGCCGACCAGAGCGAGGAACGATGGGCCGGCCCCTTCGACGCAGGCGCTCCCGCCAACGACGACGCCCCCAGGCGCAACGGCTGGCCCCAGAGCATGGCAGCGGCATCGCCCCCCTCGACGAGGGGGTGGAGGATGAGCACCCCGCTGCTGCCCCCCGCGGGCGCGCCCGGCTACGGCGGTCCATCTTTGCCCGCCTGGACGCGCAGGCGCGGCTGGAGCTACGCGAGCGCCGCGCGCAGGCCGGAAACGCCCCAGCGTTGCGCCGCTTGGAGGACCTCGGCCACCTCGACGCCAACCGTGAGTGGTTGTGGGCCTTGAGCCAGCACGATGGGCCCGTGCTCGACCACCTGGACTTCGTCGAGGCGCTCCAGCGACGCTTGGGCGCCGCTGGCCCCAGCGAGCCCATTCCCTGCCACCACTTCGGCTGCTCGCTGCTTGACTCCGCGGGCTCGCACGCCCTCAGCTGCAGCCGGGCCGAGGCCGCGAAGGGCCACCGCGCGCTCGCCCGGCAGGCGCGCGAGGCGGCGAAAAGTTGCGACCCCGCCGCCGAGGTGGAGGCTCTGAACCTGATCCCGGGCACGCGCCTGCGGCCCGCGGACGTGATCACGGGGGCGTTGGGGCACGGGCTCACGGCGCTCGACATCGGGATCGCTTCGCCCGATGCGAGTGACGCTGGCCCTGACTGCGTCTCCAAGACGCACGCGCGCAAAACCGCGTTCTGCGCCCCGTACAGCGACGTTCTGGACCGTCAGAACATCCTGTACCAGCCCCTAGTCTGGTCCGCATACGGCCGACCCCACCCCCAGAGGACGACATCCATCCTCCGCACACTCGCGACCCGCCTTGCCCTGCGGAGGGGATGCCCGGACGGGGCGTGGCGGTGCCGCCGCCTGGCCAGCGCGGCTGGCGCGGCGCTGTGGCGGCGGGCGGCCGCCCGCGTCAGGGCGTGCTGGCCTGACCGGGGTGGCGACTAAGGGCGCCGACCGGTCCACCCTCGAAGGCGCGGCCCCCCCCTCCCGCCCTCTCGCCCCCGTCCGCCCCCTGCCAGCACGCGCGCCTAGCGGGGCGCGGTGGCTCACACCCCGCGGCCGTGTTTGCCCCGTTGCCCCCCGCCCGCCCGCCTGCTTGCCTGTTAGCCTGCTTGCCGCCCCCCTCCTCTCCTCTCTCCTCCTCCGGTTCCTCCTCCTCCCTCCTCCCTCCTGGGTCTGAAGGCCGCGCGTCCGCCTTCTGCCCGTCTGCTGAATGTCCCCCGCTGGGCCTCCTTGCGGCTCAGCGCTCGACGAGAGCAAGCCGTCCCCCTTTCCTCCTCTCCCCCTTTCCCCCCTCCTCCTCCGTTCCCTCCCGCGTGCTTGGTCCGAGGCATGGAAGCACGCAGCGTGCCGCGCGCCGCGTGGGCGGGCCGCTACTGGCGCGCGGTTTTGTCATCCGTGCCCTGTGGCTGTTTTGCGGCCTCCGGGCTCTCATGAGCCGACATTCCCGTCTCGTCGTTCCTCTTCGTGTCTCTCGTGTTTGACGTCTTTCCTGGCCTCGTGGCCTTTCTGCTTGTCGTCCTCGTCGTTGCCGTCTCGTTTTCCTCATCCACACGTTCTCGCCGACTTGCCTTGGCTGTGCCGGCCTCGGTGCGGCGCTGTAGCATCGAGGAATCGCCTTCCCATCAGTAGGGAAGCTGGCGATTTTCACTGATTCAAGTGTGTCGGGCCACTTTTGTTTCACAGGAGCCTGCGCCTATTCCGGGTAAGCAGGCTATCGGCCACGCGGCGGGGACAGATGTTGGGTGGGGGAGGAGGACTGAGCACTTTAGTGCAAGGGCAGCCTGCCGTTGCACGTGTCCCAACAGTAGACCTGCACTCAGCAGTGCCGCACCTTGGAGGAGAAGCAAATGACGCCCCAAGAGGACCATCAAGAGGACGCGAAAAGGCAACA
>CAUYUJ010015841.1:290119-309583 GCA_963575745.1 Prorocentrum cordatum
CAGGAGCAGGAGGAGGAGGAGGAGGAGGAGCAGGAGCAGGAGGAGGAGGAGGATCGGCTACACGTAAGAGTGACCCTTCGCCAGATTGACCTCTAGTGTTGGCCCTAATGGGGTCGGACAGATTCTCTTGAGGAGTGCGCTCGGCCTCGTGTCGGCGCACGCTGCACCAGTCTGCGATCGCATCAGAGCGCGCTTGATTCAGGGTGCGCCCCTCGCAATCGATCGCAACGCATGCACGGTGCATTCTGCCGCGTGATTCGTTTGGCGAGGGGGAGCCCAGTCGAGCGGGCGACGTGCTCTCCGCTTTGGGACCGGTCCCAAATCGTCCTGGAAGAACTTTGACTAGTTTTGACTAACTTTGAATAACTTTTCGCATTCCGCGCTTTAGAATTCAATTCTTCACTATTGAAAATTATTTTCGGCCGCGGGGGGGGCAAGTTTCGGCCCAGTTTCGGCCTTGACGCCGGACCCGGTCAGACGCCATCGCGATGCGGCCCGGCAGTGCCAGAACATTCCGCGGTGGCGCCCGATTACGTCTGGCTTCGCAGAGTCCTCGAGCGGGTGTTCTGGGCCGCCCGGAACGAATTGGCGGAGGTCTGCAATTGCCTGCTGGCGCTAGGGGTCGGTTTAAGCGCGCCCCACCGATCGTTGATGCAATCCGACGGCCTCGGCTTGCGCGGTTGCGCCAGGCCCCCACGGGTCCCCCTAAGGCCGCGCATCAAAGGGCACTCTTGCCTAGGGTCACTCTTACGTGTCGCCGAGAGAAGGAGGAGGAGGAGGAGGAGGAGGAGGAGGAGGAGGAGGAGGAGGAGGAGGGAGGAGGAGGAGGACGAGGAGGAGGAGGAGGAGGAGGAGCAGGAGCAGGAGGAGGAGGGGAGGGGGAGGGGGAGGGGGGGGGGGGGAGGAGGTGGAGGAGGGGGAGGAGGAGGAGGAGGAGGAGGAGGAGGAGGAGGAGGAGGAGGAGGAGGAGGAGGAGGAGGAGGAGGAGGGGAGGAGGAGGCGGAGGAGGAGGAGGAGGAGGAGGAGGAGGAGGAGGAGTGGGGGCCTTCGGTAGAAAACAATCACACAACTTTTGGGATGGCATTCTGACCCGGGACCACCCCCCGCGTCCCGCCCTGGGTCTTCCCTGGGACCCCCCCCCCGGCAGGGGAAGAGACAGGGAAGGGGCTTCCTTGCGATGTGATTACCATGTTCGATTTTCTTTCCCGTTGCGACGACGAAGAGGACGACGATTTCGATCACGGGATGGCATTCTGATCCAGGACCGCCCCACCGGGCCCCCCCCGGGTCTTCCCCGGGGCCCCCCCAGCAGGGAAAGGGACAGGGAAGGGGCTTCCCTGCGATGCCACATTCGATTTTCTCTCCCGGTGCGACGACAACGAAGACGACGACGATGACGACGACGACGACGACGACGAGGACGACCACGATCACGACGACGACGGTGACGACGACGACGACGACAAGCGGCCCAGCCCCTGTCACACGCCGAACAGGGTCGGCGGATATTTAGGTGCTTGTGGCAAATCCCGCCACCGTGCCAGCTCGGTACTCTTGGTGGCAGGGCTTCGGGCACCGAATGCCATCGCATGTGACCCCTCTCCCTGGCTTCTTCTTCAGGAACTGTCATGGAGTTACGTTGGGTCGTCTCGCGGCTGCCTCGGGCTCCTGTGATGCAATTTGGGTGGTCTTGCCGGGCCCTCGCGGGCAATATTGGGACACTGGTTTGTTTTTTGGGAGGCCTCTTGGAGCAGGGTGGGATTGTCTAAGGCCTTTCGGAGGCTCTTGGGATCGTATTTGGCCGTCTAGGTGCCACATTGGGTCGGTCAGTGGGCCTCGTCGGACCCTCGAAGACCGCAAGATGACCAATGTTCCACCGAAGGCCGTGGAGAGTGAAACCCTTCAAATAGTTCAAATGCAACCAGCAGTGTCGGCCCCTCGAGGGGCAAGGGGAGGAGCGGAAGCGAGCAGGAGGAGGAGGAAACGGACGAAGATCAGGAGGAACATGATGAGCACGGCGATGAGGAGTCGGAGGAAGAGTGAGAGATAAGGAGAGCAAGGAGAGAGAAGGAGGATCAGGAAGATGAGGAGGAGGGTGAGGAGGTCGGGCGGGAGGAAGGTGAGGAGGAGGAGGAGGAGGAGGAGGAAGCACGGGGAGGCTTCTGGAGAAAGCGCTGAGGTTGTCGGGGGGCCTCTTGGAGGCCTCGTCGGATCCACCCGGAGGTTCCTGGGACCTCGTGCGTGCGTCCTGAAGCACCAGTGGGCAGTGTTGACGGCCTCGGTGGCCTGCTCCGGCCGTCGTGGAAGCCTCGCAGAGCCCTGGCGAGCGCCAGGGAGGTAAGTATCCGAGCGCCCGGGGAGCTTCTGGGGGAGGGGGCAGTGCACGCGGAGCTTGCAGGCGGGGAGGGGGCGCTGCATGCAGGCGGCGCGGGTGCGCGCGGAGGAGTCGGGCAGACAGACAGAGAGACAAAGCCAGCACTTGTCAGTCTACCACGCCTCCACGTGCCATTCTTTGCGTCCGCCCTCCTCCTTCCGACCTTCTTCCTCCCGCTGGGCACCTCGGCTCAGGGACGCGACAGCGCCGTGCGCGGGCGCGAGCTCAGAGTTCGCGCGGGCATCGAGAGAGAGAGAGAGAGAGAGAGAGCGCGCGCGCGCGCTGCGCCAGCGCTCGCTGCACGAGGGGCGGCTTCGCGGGTCGCCAGTGGGAGGCATCCTCGTGCCTTGGGTCAGCCGCGGGGGCGCGAGGAGCCTCGCGCTCCGCGCGCCACAGCCCAGGCCTCGGGGAAGGTGCCCCGCTCCAGGGCGGCGGCGCGAGGGCGCGGAGTCGGGCGACCTGGGTGCACGAGGTGACGGGCCGATGTTCCACCGCCATACCACAGGTAGCAGAGGGAGGAGGGGAAGGAGAACAATGAGGAGGAGGGGGAGAAGGATGACGAGGAGGATTAGGAGGAGGGAATGATGAGGAGGAGGAGGAGGAGGCGGAGGAAAGGAGGAGCGGGAGTTGGAGGGCCTCCCCGTCATCCCTTCTCGCACGTCTTACCTATTGGTGGTGGTGGGGGAGAATCGGCCTATCACGTGGCTGGGCCCTCACGCTCCTGAGCTCCCCCGTCTTCTCTGGCCGGTCGCGCTGCCCGTCGGCACTTCGGCGATGCCGCCCTGGCCGTTTTCGGCTATGTTGGTTCTCGACGGTTCTCCAATTCGGGTCGACAGCCTGTAGGAAATCCTAGGACAGTCCTTCTCCTCCTTTACTTTCCCTCCTCCTCTTCCTCATCTTACTTCTCCTCCTCCCCCTCCTCCCCCTCCTCCATCTCCCAATCCTCCCCCCCCTCCTCCTCCTCCTCCTCCTCCTCGTCATTGTCCTCCTCCTCCTCGTCATTGTCCTCCTCCTCCTCCTCGTCCTCCTCCTCCTCCTCCTCCTCCTCCTCCTCCTCCTCTCCCGCCCAGGCGTTCGACGACGTGCTTTCGTTTCGCAGCGTGGCTCCCCAGAGGTCAGGGCTTGACGGTCTCAGGGCCCGGTTGGGGCCCCCGGAGGCCGAGCAGTGCCCCAAATTGTCCGCCGTGGTTTTTCCCACGACGCGAGGATGTCAGGGCCAATATTCCAGTCGAGTCTCACATGTCTTGCTTCAGCATTATTTAATCTATCCCTGTCCCCACTGGGCAATTGTTTCTTGGCCCCGGATGTTCCAACCCGAAGGGAGTAGCCTATATCCCCGTTCTGCTGGTTACTCTAGCCATTGGGGCCAAGGCCGTGCCAGTGGGGATGGGAATCGGTCAAAAGATGTCGACAGTGGAGGAGGAGGAGGAGGAGGAGGAGAAGCAGGATAAGGAAGAGCAGAAGCAAAGAAGATCGACGGGCACGGCCGCGCCGTTTTGTCTTCGTGACGCTGGGTCAGGTCTGGGGAGGAGAAGATGACGCTGCTGATGATGATTATGATGATGATGACGATGATGGTGATGGTGATGGTGATGGTGATCGTGATGATGATGATGATGATGGCGATGCGGCTGCTGCTGCTGATGATGATGGTGGTGGTGCTGGTGGTGATGATGATGAGGATGCGGATGAGGATGGGGATGATGATGAAGAAGATGATGGTGATGATGCTGATGACGATGATGCTGATGATGATGATGATGATGATGATAATGCTGATGATGATGATGCTGATGATGATGATGATGGTGATGATGATGATGATGATGATGATGATGATGATGATGGTGATGGTGACGGTGACGGTGATGGTGGTGATGATGGTGATGGTGATGGTCATGATGGTGATGATGCTCATAATAATGGTGATGATGCTGATGATGAGGAGGAGAAGGAGGAAGAGGAAGAGGAGGAGGAGGACACGATGAGGAGGAGGACAGGATGAGGAGGAGGAGGAGGAGCAGGAGATGGATGAGGAGGAGGAGAAGTAATCTGTTAAACGCTGCTCCTCCCTCCTCCTGCCCAGCAGCCCGCCGCCGCCGCCGCCGGGGACCTGCGGCCCGCGCGAGGCCCGGAAGTGGTCCGACGGCCTGGCGGAGGAGCGCGACGCCCTGCGGCTGGAGAACGAGAGGCTGCGGCGGGAGCAGCAGAGGCGCCCCGGCCTCGCGCCGCCGGGGCTGCTTCGCTTTAATCTAGTCGGGCACGTCCCTCTCCAGGAGAAAGGTTCAAAGATAGTCACAGCATAGTATGGGGGCGACGTTTCGTTTTTTCCTTTGTTTTGTTATTCTGGGCTCTGTTGTGACTCTTTTTGATATTTCGTCCAAAATCCGCCTGTCGGGGGACATGCCCGACCGAAGGCTTCGGAGGAAACAGGAGCGCCGCCCGGGTCTCTCGTCGGGGAAGAGTGGGTCAGAATTCAGGGTTGCCGACGTTTTTTGGCGAGCACGTCCAGGATTTTGACAGTCCTGTTTTCGTTGAAGGTTTCCAGCGGGAGGTCGCGTCAAGTTTCAGATTGGGTTCCGTCATGTTCATAATGGCCCCGTCAGGCTAACCCGAGTTCACCGTACCCGAGTCTTACGTCTCCCCGATCTCGGTATGATCAAATTCTGTACGGAAGGGATTGACGCGATGACCGACGGCATCTCTCGGCCACGTGCAGAGTGGGGCAGGGGGGGAACGCTTCTTAGAAACACCCCTGCTTCTTAGAAGGCACGGGCCTTGTCCGTAGATGCAGGTCCGAGGCCCTTCTAAGAAGCAGCCTCCTTTTAACCCTCGCAAGAAGTTTTCCGCCATCTCCCTACCCCTCTGGTGCGCGCCGCCAAATCTCCTGTTTAGTCTGGACAGTGTTCGCCGTAGGTGTCGCCGCGGGCATTTTTGTCCGTGTACAAGAATCGGGTCGCGCGAAAGGGAGGTTGGCCAATGGGGGGGTTCAGAATTCGATGCCTGCTGCTGGTCTGTCACGCCGCGCTGCGGTGCTGCGCCCGCCCTCCCCGTTGTTTCCATCTCCAGCCCTTGACCTTCGCGTTTTCGGCCGAGCGTGTCCGGGCTGAGGCAGACGTGCGACGTCTGGAGCATGGGCAGGCGCGACGCTTGCTGGGCGTTATCTCTCATCAGCGGGTGGCCCGCGATCAACGACGCCGCCCAGCTGGGTGCAGCAAGCTCACGGCAAACCAGCTGCAGGACCTTTCTCTCATGATTTTAATTCGTCTGGATTTTCAGCGTTGCTACGTCGAGGTGTTCGTCGAGGAGTGATAATGACATGCAGCTGTTTGTGTCACCAAGCTAGCTGTAGGGAGCGAGCTCGCGCACGAAACCAGCCACACGCGGCTAGTTTCGCGCCGAACGAGCTCCATGTAGCTAGCTCGGCGCAGCACTAGCTTCATGTAGCTAGATTCCCCGCCAGATCAGCTTGCCAGGCGCCGATGAGGAACACCTGATCAAGACTGCTACACCGGTGCTCTCAGTAGCTACAGCAATGTACGCGCCAACCTCAGGTTCGCAAATCCTCAACCCTGCCCTGCACTATCCCCCCTTTGTCGCGCGGCCCGACAGACAGAGAAAGCACCGCCGGGTCTCGAGTGAGGAAGCGCGATAATCCGCCCCCTGGGACGCTTCAGCTCAGCGATCTGGCCCCTGAGCGTTTCCATGGCGACTGGGGAGGGAGGATCACTGAACTGACGGATTTCGGTGTCCTGGCATACCGAAATCCATCAGTTCAGTAATCCTCGCCTTCCCAGTCGTCATGGAGACGCTCAGGGGCCAGATCGCTAAGCTGAAGCATCTCAGGGGGCGTAGATGACCATGACCGGGTTGTCGCGGGATCTCTTGTGGACGTCGGTCCTGGTCGTGGTCCACGGTTGGGCGGCCGCCAAAAGATCGTCCTCGACATTTTTCCGCGTACAGCCTTGGTCTTGGTCCTCGTGGTCTTTCCCTCCGGTGCCTATTGTCAGGTCGGGCGCGTCCTACTACAGGCGGATCTTGGACGAGCAATTAAATCAAACATCAACAAGTAGTTTAATATATTCAAACGTAGTCGAAACATCGTCCCCATATTATTTCTAAACTATTTTGGAATATTCCTCCCGTAGAGGGACAGGCCCGACGAAAGGCCTGTGCCCAGTTCAAGGCTCGGCCCTCGAGTGCTCGAGGAGGTGCTTCGCCGTCGCCTGCCTTCGAGCCCTTTATGTTACTTCGAGACCGGTGCCGCCAGACAGACCTCGACCCTGGAGCTGAGCAGCCGGCCAGGGTGCGTCCGGGGGCCTCAAGCAGTGGCGAAGCGTTGTTGGCGTGCCCATTGGCCCACCAGACAGTGCCCTGAGAACCTTCTGCGGTCTGCACGACATGTTCTCAGGAAACATTTCTGGCCGGGTCTGCCTTGTTTTAACACATCGGGTTTAGGTTCTGAGGAAATTGTTTTTGTTCTTCGCACATTTTCGGGTTCCAAGCGCATGTCGTGGTAGGCCTATAAAATTGCCGGGACGGTCGGTCCCTGCTCAAGGGGGGGGCGTGGGGGCAGATTTGGAGCAGGCTTTGAAGCACGAGCCTCGAGGGTCGGACGCAGAGCGTGCGAGTCGGTGGTCGTCTTGCCCTGGCAGGGCCTCTGGGCAGCGTGCCGTCGCCACGACCAGGTTCCCTTTCGAATATCTGGCGCTCTCGCCCTCGGGGGGGGGGGCAGTGGCGCGGGGAGCGCGAAGTGGGTCGCGCTTCGCGCGCGGAGCGCGCAATTGGTTGCCCCATGGTTTCCTTCTCGCTCCTCGTCCCGCCAGCGGGGGTGACTCCATCCAGCCCTCAGGGTTGGCCCGCTCCCTCAAGAAGCCGGGCCGCGTAGGTGTGCGGCGAGTTCCGGCGCGAGCAGGCCAATTCGTTGGAACAATCGCCCCTTGTTCCTTGTTCCTTCTTTTCCTCCTGCTCCTTGCTCCTCCTCCGCCTCCTCCTCCTTATGAGCATTGCTCCGTGCTCCTTGTTCCTCCTCCTCCCTCCTCCTCCTGCTCCTCGTCCACTCTCCCTCCCTGTTGAACGAGCCCTGTGCGGTGAAGGACTTCCCCACTAGGACAAAGCCGCCTCGGCCCTGGGTGGTCTCGCACCCTCCCCCTCGCAGGGTCCGATTCGATCCGATGGATCTGATTCGATGACCCCGCCTGGCCCGATCCCATGTTTGTCATGTAGAAAATTAAACAACAACAAACTATCTTCCCACGAGCGGTACGGCCCGATCTTGGCACGGCGTTGTTGAGCCTCCTTGCACTGTCGGTCTTGCTCTGGTCTGGGCAGGGGCGTGCATAGGAGGCAAGGTGCTGGTGCAAGGCACGGGCTTGCGCCCCAAGCGAGAAACAAAACAGACAAACAGACAAGAACAACAAGCATATAACAGATTACTCTCGTCTGTCGCCGTGCTGATTGCCGCCAGATCCGGCGCGGATTCCGCTTCCTGCCGCCCCGCGCTCCCCCCCCCTTCCCGGGCCCCGCCAGGCTCGCGGCGGAGTGCGACCAGCAGCTCAAGGACGCCAAGAGCAAGCACAGCGACGAGCTCAATCGCCAGCGGAGACCTCTGGGCCAGGGCAGGGAGAAGAGTCGGGGAAACGTAAGACTCGAGCAAGCCGGATCTCGGGTTTGCCGACTTCTCTTTGACGAGCGCGTCCTGGATTTTGACGGTCCCGTTTCCGTGGGATGTCTGCAGCGGGAGCCCGCGTCAAATTTCAGACTGAGTCTCGTACCCGAGTCTCACGTCTCCCCGAAAGAGGAGCGCCCTTCAGCACGAAGGCGAGGAGCCGTGAGGGAGGGAGGTCCTGGAGGGCCTTCGTCGTCGTTCTCGGCGTCCCCAGCGCCTCCCCGTGGCCCTCCCCAGGTGCCCACGTGCGTCAGCCCTGGTCCAAGGAAGGCGCTGGGGTCCAGTACGCATTTCCGCCCTGCCAAGTTGTGACAAGACTTAAGTCGGGCCTGTCCCTCTACAGGAGGGACGTCCAAAAATAGTCAAACAAAAAAGTCAGGTGACTATTTGTTGATTAGTTTTCAGCATGTTTGGGTGTTGTTTGAGAAATTGTATTTGTTCGCCCAGAGTCCCCCTGTAGGGTGACAGGCCCGACGTAAGACAAGACATTGGTTCAGCTCAGGCCATCGGTCACGGAAGTTGGCAGCATGCGCCGAGTGTTTCGTGTCGGCCTTTTCGTGGTGTACAGTCCAGTTCGCGGAACGAAGGAGATTTGGGAAGAGAGGGATGTGTCATATGTCGATAATCCGTTAGCTTTGGTTGCAACAACACGGCGATGAGGGAGAAGGGGGGGGCGAGGAGGTGAGGTGGAGGATGGAGGAGCGCGTGAGAGGATTTTAGGGGTGGGAGGAAAGGGGGAGCGAGGGGATGAGGTGAAGGAGGGGGGAGAGAGAAGAGACGGGGGCGCGAGAAGAGAGGATGGGTAGGGGGTGGGCGGAGGAGGCGGGGGGAGGGACGATGGTGGCGGGGACCAGAGAGGAAGGGGGAGGAGGAGGAGGAGGAGGAGGAGGAGGAGGAGGAGGAGGAGCAGCAGGAGCAGCAGGAGCAGCAGGAGCATGAGGAGGAGGAGGAGGAAGAGGAAACGGAGGAGAAGGAGGATGAAGAGGAGGAGGAGTAGAGGGAATGATGAGGGAGCAGGGAGAAGCCGGCCGAAGTCGGCATAGCGTCGCGTCACATGAACACCCCGTGGATGACGTTTTGCGGTCGGCTTGCGCCATGTCCCCGCCTCAAGAGGAGCGAGGAAGAGAAGGAGGACGAGAGAAGGAGGAGACGTAAGAGGAGGAGGAGGAGGAGGAGGAGGAGGAGGAGACGGAGGAGGAGGTGGAGGAGGATAAGGAAGACGAGGAGGAGAAGGCAGACGAGGAGGATGAGGAGGAGGAGGGGCACGAGGAGGAGGAGGAGGAGGAGGAGGAGGAGAAGGAGAAGGAGGATGACGAGGAGGCGAGGGATCAGGATGAGGAGTATGAGGACGAGGAGCAGGAGGAGAAGGCATTCTCTTCTCCACTTCCTTCCCTCCTCCCTCCCTTCGTGTGACCCAGCCATCCCTCTCTCGTCCTGCGCCCTCTGCCTCATGTTCTCTCATCATCATCTCCTTCTTTCGCGGTCCCCTCGCAGCGTGAACTCCTGGGCGCGCCGCGGGGGGGGGGGAAGGGACGAGAGGCAGGAAGAGGGAGAAAGGCGAGTGACGAGCGAGATTCGACGAGCGTTGAGAAAGGAGGAGCATGAGTTGGAGGAGGAGGAACAGGAGGAGGAGGAGGAGGGGCCAGGGGGTATGATGACAGGCTGGCTGCAGGAAATGGGGGAGGAGGAGGAAGGGGAGGAGGAGGAGGAAGAGGAGGAGGAGGAGGAGGAGGAGGAGGATAATGAGGAGGATCATGAGGAGGATAATGAGGAGGATAACGAGGAGAGAAGGGGGAGAAGGAGGAGAAGGAGGAGGAGGAGGAGAGGAGGAGGAGGAGGAGGAGGAGGAGGAGGAGGAGAGGAGGGGGGGAGGAGGAGGAGAGAGGAGGAGGAGAAGGAGGAGAAGATGGAGGAGGAGAAGATGGAGGGGGAGGAGGGGAGGAGCAGGAGAGGAGGGGGAGGAGGAGGAGGAGGAGGAGGAGGAGGAGGAGGAGGAGGAGGAGGAGGAGAGGAGGAGGAGGAGGAGGAGGACAGAGAAGGAGGGGGAGGAGGGGGAGGAGGAGGACGGAGGAGTGGCGAATTGCAAGGAGGACAGAGAGTCACAGGAGATGATGATGATGATGATGAGGAGGAGGAGGAGGAGGAGGAGGAGGAGGAGATGCAGGCTGGCACACTGATTTCTGCTCATGCTCCTTGCCGCGCGGGCTGGTGCAGCTGATGTCTCCTCTCCTCCGCGCGGGCCTGCCGTCCCCACAGCGGCCCCCGCGCCCCTCGCGCGCCCGCAGGAGCCGCATGCTCGAGAGCGAGAAGGGGGCCGGCGAGGCTGAGGGCAGACTTCAGGCCAGGCCCGCTCCTCCCTTCCGAAGGGGCAGTATCAGCACCGGCATGATCTGTCGGAGGTCTGGCACAGCATGTTGATGCAGCTGTGTCTCAGTTCCTCTCTCCCTCCTGCATCCCTCCTATATCAGGGAGGGGGGGAGAGATGGGGAGGAGGAGGATGAGGAGGAGGAGGAAGAGGGAGGAGGAGGAGGAGGAGGAGGAGGAGGAGGAGGAGGAGGAGGACGAGGACGAGGAGGAGGACGAGGACGAGGAGGAGGAGGAGGAGGAGGCGTATCGAGGAGAGTCGAGGATCGGAGAGGACCGAGGCCGGTGCAAGGTCCGAGGGGGCATTCGAGGCCGTCCCTCGCAGGCGGTCTCACTTTCCCCCAGAACACATGCCGCTCAGCCACGAACGGGAGCTCGGGGATGCACCCCCTGGGGGGGGGCTGCTCCGACGCCCCCCTCCTCGAGGATGGGCGCCACGCCATGGCAGATCCACAGGGTGCGCCACGTTTTGGCTGGTCCAGTCCAGGACACCCCCTACACGGAGTCGGGCATCGGGGTCACCGTGCGCCACGTCAGTCCCTGTCCTCTCCTCCTCTCGGGTCTGCGGCAGGGGGGCGGGGGGGAGCATCGAGGGGCACGACCGTCGGGCGCTCCACGAGCGCGAGGCCCGTGGGGCCGGTCTGCCCCGCGGGGGGGACAGGAGTCGGAAATTGGAGCATATACATTACCAGTGGCGGGCTGTCTTTCAATCCCAGGACTTTTTGAGGGTCGGGGACGACGCCAGGGTGGTGTGGTGTATGCTTTTCTCATCCGTTCCCCGGGGAAAAAAAACGACACATGTACACACCAGCATCCCGCATACACCAGGGGATCCGCTTCCCCGTGCGAGCTCCAGGGCAGGACCAGAAGGCGCGTCGGTGTGTGGAGAGTTCGGCTCCCTGAGGAGGGAGAGTTCTCCCCTGGAGCTCTCCCGCTCTCCACGGGCGGCCGCGCGGCGCCGCGGCGGTGGGCGCGCTGCGCGCGGCGCGGGAGCGCGTGCTCGACGACCTGGGGCGGTGTCGCCCTCGCCCTGCTCGGGTGTGCCTCCGCCTCTCCCCCGGGGACCTGGGCGTGCGCGCGCGCTGCCGCCCGGGCCCGCCGCCCGAGGCCTCCATGGGGGCCGACGGGGGGGCGCAGGCCGTGTGAGAGGCGAGCCTCACGCCGGAGCTCCCTCGCCCTGGAAGGGCGGGGGGAGAGGGAGGGTTGGGGGGGGGGGGGCGTTCGAGGCTCGCGGCGGAGCGTGCTCGCACCCGACGGTTGGCGAGGGGCGGAGGAGGAGGGAGGAGGAGGAGGAAGAGGAGGAGGAGGATGAGGAGGAGGAGGAGAAGGAGGAGGAGGGGGAGGAGGAGGAGCAGGAGCAGGAGCAAGGCGAGCAGTTGTCCTCCCCCCCCTCTTCGCTCCTCGCCCTCCCCTCCTACTCTCGGCCCTCCCTCCTCTCCCGCCCCCTCCCCCTCCCCTCCCCTCCCCCCGCGGAAGCGGCGTTCCAGGCGCTCGCCCACGAGAACCAGCTCCTGCGCGCCGCTCTGCAGGAGGCCGTCCCGCGCGAGCTCCATCCCCCCCTCGCTGCGCGCACGTCTTGCTCCGGCGCGCGCGCGCCGCCTTCGTGGCCCGTCGCTCCTCGCTCGGCTCCTCCCTGGCGTCATCCCTTTGGGGGCGGTGAGGACGAGGGGAGGGGGGAAGGGGGGGGAGCAAACGACGGAGGAGGGTGAGGGGGAGAAGGATGAGGAGGAGGAGGAGGATGATGATGAGGAGGAGGAGGAGGAGGAGGAGGAGGACCAGTGCCAACCCAAGAGTCATCATCAATGCCGGCAAAAAAACCTCCCTCCAAGCTCCATCTTCGCAGGCCCCTACAAGGCCTCATGTCCACTCAGGGATCCCTACCTCGTTGGAAGACAACATTTTGAAGACACGGATGCATGCCAAAACATTTTTTCTCGGAATTCCAACGGCACAGATCAATATGACTGCTGCGTCTTGACGATCCTGAGACGTACCAGAACGCCATTCCTGGTACGTCAACACTGCGAACCAACGGAACTGTTGCATAATCCTGAATCCTTCCCACACACCATTAGCGGTATTTTGAATCTTTCCCACACCACATTTTGAAAGGAGCCGCCCTCAATCCGTGAAACTTCTGGAAGACGAATGCGATTGGCGCTACGGCGAGAACCACATTTAATAAACGGGTTGCCCTCAATCAGTGAAGCCCTTGCAAATCTTTAACACGAGCGTGCTCGGCGCTAAGGCGAGAGCCACACTTTGAAAACGTGTCGCCCTCGATCCGTGAAATTCCTGCCACGTGCTAAAGCGAATGTGCGCGGCGCTGATGCGAGAGCCACATCTGGAAGACCACCCGCACCCCATCTGCGAAGCTGTCGTCAACGTTGTAACCTCAGGGTCATAAGCGGTGAGGAGTTCGCAGGCGAAGCGCCCAGCCCGCCCCGATTTCTGCCCTCGGGGTTCGACAGGGAAAGGTCACTCATGTGGAGCAGGAATGGAGGACATGAACAAGAAGCTAACGCCACGGGCGCTTGGCCGCTTGCCCAGGGAAGGAGGAGAAGGTGGTGGAGGTGGGAGAGGTTGGATGAAGAGGAGGGGGTGTCGGAGGAGGAGGAGGAGGAGGACAAGGCGGACCTTGGCTCATGCGGACAGTTAGGTTGCTGAAGTGTTCGAGGAAGGAGCTTGGATCCGAGGTCTCTATTCAGGCCTCTCGGGCGCCCTCTCCCAGACCGTTGTTTCGGCCGAGCATGCGGCAGGAGTCCTGGCAGCCGTCTCGGAGGACGGGCTTGAGAGTTCGGAACTCCAGGCTGATTGCGGAGTCCTCTTTGGATCGCCGTCGCGCATGTTCAGCTCCAAGTGTCCCCAGGGCCAGTTTTAGCGGGCGATGTCCAGGGCTACGGGTCCTGAGCGGGTACTTGGATCAGTCCACGGGATGTCCACAGCCGTGATGGGAACGCCCGAGACGAGGCCGACGCATTGTTACACAAGGCGGCCGTTTTGCGGACCACTACGCCTAGATGATTGCCAATGATACCTTGTTAATTTGATAATGAGGCCAATATCATTATGCCGTCTTCCATGGCCGACTTTTTCCAAGGTTTAGGCGAGGTTCTGGCTGCCTGGCCCAGGCTGTCTGGCCCACTCTTCAGACACAGGCTGGCGACAGCTGCAAGGAGGCCGTCGAACGATTGGCAAGGCCTGCCCCCCTCCCCCCACAGCAGTTTTGTCTGATGGAGCGGGGTACCGTAATGGCGCTGTGCGCAGTGCCTTCTTCGTGTGGGTCCCGAGTCCAGAGGGAAGTGGAGAGGCATGGCGCCAGTGTAGGCCCCGGGACCAGAAAACTGTGAGCGACGTCTAGGACGCTCTGCAAGCTAAAATCGGTGTGATCAAGGCCCGCGGAAGTCCCGAGCCCTTCCAAGAAATAATAGCTGAATCCTGAACCTATCTTTGGCCGTCGAAGGTTCAAGCCCCGCCCTCCTCAAGTTAGTCTGAGGAGGAGATCACGGGGGAGACGCTCTCCGTGTTTTTTTCCGGGGCCGTCGGCCCGGGACCTCCCGGCAAGTTTGGCACACGGGATGCCGAAGTTTCTGCGGCGAGGAAATGCGGGCCCAAGCTGCTGGGCTATGCCACCAGCGCCGCAAGAGTGTGTTTCTTTATTGCTTGGGGCATAATGGGCATTATAGCCCCCGCCCCCCCCCCATGTAGCGTAACGCCCCTCCCCCCCAGTGCGCTCCGGGCACTGCCGCCGTGCGCATAGAGGGGCACACGGCAGGGGGGGAGGCGTTACGTCATACTCCCCCCCCCGGCCCCCTCCCCCTCTCCCCTATGATGCCCATTGTCGATGAAAGTAAAGAAACGCGCTCCAAGACGGCGCAAGTTGGTGGAAGGCGTGCTCCCTGGCGCGCGTCAAGTCAGGAGGTTCCCGCCCGAACAATGCTCTCGTTTGGCGGGGGGATAATGCTGGCGGTGTGGGGTCTGGATCGGATTGGCCACGGGGGCGGTGCCGTCTTCGCTTCTCTTCTGTGCTAGTTTGTGTTGCACTGTGCCTTGTCTTGTTGTGATCCGCGAACCAGGGCGTACCTGAGAATTGAGGGGAAGGTGGAGGAGGACGGGTGGGTGGGAGGGAGGCGAGGGCGGTGACGAGAGGGAGGCTACGGATCAGTACTGGCCCGACGAGGAGGACAGTATTGGTATTCAGTCTCTCTCCATCTTTCGCTTTCTCTCTTTCCCTTTGTTGTTTGTCTCTCTTTCTCTGTCTCTCCCTCTCCCTCTCTCCGTCTATAGACACATGTACCTATGCATGTCTGATTTTCGTGTGTGACCAATTTCTGTTTGTTCTATATTGGTTGTCAGACACCCCTCTCTATATTATCTTTCTCTTACTCTCTCTCTCTCTCTCTTTCTCCCTCTCTCGCCCCTTTATGTGCTTGTTTCTCTCTCTCTCTCTCTCTCGTTATCTGGCTTTCTACCTCTCCCTCTCTCTCTCTCTCTCTTTCTTTCCGTGCGTGTCGGTCAGATTGTGCCCCGAGGGGGGAGCACAAGGGGCCACGATGTCATCATCCGCAGAAAAGGAGGAGGGAGGGGGCCTGGGGGAGAGCCGAGGGGGCGGGGTGGATTGAGAGGTTTGGGGGCGGGGGAGGTGCTAGGGAGAGTAGATGGCGAGGGTGAGGGGAGGAGGAGGAGGAGGAGGAGGAGGAGGAAGAGGAGGAGGAGGAGGAGGAGGTGGCGAGGCGGAGGGGGGAGGGGAGACTTGAGAGGGAGGGTGGATGGCGAGGGGGAGGCTGCCGAGGTGCACGAGGAGGAGGAGGAGGAGCCCAGAACTCCCTGCCCCCACCCAAGGCGCAGGCCCACCAGGCGAGGGCCGGGTCCTCGTGCACCTCGGGCATCCAGGACGTTTCGGGCACCGGCAGTGTCGGCTGCTTCCTCTATCCGTGGTCGTCCTCCGCATCCCCTCCCCCGCGCTTCTTCTCCCTCCCCCTCGTCGGCCTCTCCCCCCCTCCCACCTCCTCATCATCCTCTTCCTTCTTCTCGTCAGTGATCCTCCTCCTCCACCTCCTCCACCTCCTCTTCCTCCTCCTCTTCCTCCTCCTCCTCCTCCTCCTCCTCCTCCTCCTCTCACTCTCTCTCTTTTTCTCTTTCCCTCTCTCTCTGCCTGCCCCAACCTAGGTGCTCCCATGGTACAGCCGCGAGGGGTCTTGTGATGCGGGCGGGGGGATGAGGACAGTGGAGGCGCAGGAAGGGAGGAGGACGAGGAGGAGGAGACGGAGGAGGAGGAGGTGGAGGAGGAGGAGGAGGGGGAGGAGGAGGGAGGGGAGGGGGACAGAGAGGGAGGGCGAGGGTGAGGGCGAGCAGTGGAGGGAGGGGGAGGAGGGGTGACGAGAGGGAAGCTGCGAGGGAGGCTCCTGCCGTCTCATGATCGTCTTCCCCTCGGGGCTGAGAAGGGGGAACGTCCTCAGGAGCGGTGCAAGCGAATGCGTAGGAGGAGGCAGATCATGAAGAGGAGGGTGCGGCTGTGGTGCAGGAGAGAAGGGGAGGAGCAGAGCAGGAGGACGAGGAGGAAGGTCGTGCCAGAGGAGCGAGGATGAGGCCGGGAACAGGAGGTCGGAGCAGGCAGGAGGGCGGCCTGCCTGCCCCGGCCCGGGCGGCGAGGCGAGGCATCTCCCCCCCCCCACCCCCGCCGCGCCCCGCTGCCTCTCCCGGGCCGCCCCGCAGGACGCGATGAGGCGCCGGCTCGAGAAGGCCGGCTCCGAGCGCCCTCTTTGGGGGCAGCGGGTGGGGGGGGAGGGGGGAGGGCGGGGCGGGCGCAGGGGCGAGGGAGCCCCCTCGCGAGAAGGCAGGCTCCGAGTGCCCTTTCTGGGATCGGCCGGCGGGGGGGGAGGAAGGCGGGGCGGGCGCGGCGACGAGGGAGCCCCTCGGAGGGCCAAGGAGCGACCCACGCCGCCTGTCTGAGCTGGCCCTCCTGCCGGTGGAGGCTGGCGCGAGGAGGGAGGCTGGAGCGCAGAGCCTGCTTGGGACCTTGACCGCAAACGGAGATCATGAGGGCATGGAGGAAGGGCAGGAGGAGAAAGAGGAGGAGGAGGAGGAGGAATACCAGAATCAACATCATAACTCTATACGCACACTACGAATAATAACAATCAGAGTAAGAGGAGGAATGCTAATACTCAACAAGATAACCATACGTATTGGATGTGCGTCACATTATCGCTCCCCTATCGTAGCCGCCCCCGACGTCATTTTGGCTCAAGCTGCTTTGGCTCAGCGAGCCAAGCCAGGGTGTATGCTTCGCTCCAGCCCGTTCGCCGCGATAGCCGCCTCGCTGGGCGCCTTCGTCGGCTCGTGGCTGGGCTCCCCTGAGCCGGCGCAGCCGGCTGCCGACGCGCGCGTCGGCCACTGCACGTGGGAGGAGGCCGCTTGCCCTCCTTGTCCCGCGTGCGCCCCGCCGGCGTGCCCGGCCTGCCCGGCGCCGGTGGTGCCGGCGTGCCCGGCGCTGGTCGCGCCGGCCTGCCCGTCTCTCAGCTGCGGAGGCGGCTGGACGGGCGCGTGGTGGGCCCTCGGCGGCCTCGTCATCGGCGCGCTCGGCCTGTACGGGGCCCGCGCCTGCCGGCTGTGGGGTCACGGCCGCGTCGCTGGGGCTGCCGCTGGCGGCGCCAGCTTTGGAGAGGGCCCGGCCGCCCCCCTCCAGCCTCTCGAGCCTGGCCGTCCTCTTCGTGCTGCTGGGAGCTCTCCTCTGGCGCTCACTGCAGCGGGCGCGACTTCGCCGTCGGGATCGACGACGCCATCGGAGATTGAGACCTGGCGGCCGCGGAGCCGCAAGCTGTGATGGCGCAGGTGGCGCTGGACATCGAGCCACCCCAGGTGGCGATCAACTACGACGACGACCCGAACTTTCGGTGGCACCACCGCGTTTTGCTGGCGAAGCTGCCAGATGGCGCGAAGTGGGCGGGGGCGACGCCAACCCACTCGGTGCAGGTGATCGACCTCGCCGGGCACCAGGTCGTCCCCCTCACGCGCGCCTGCCCGGTGCCCGACCGGGTTCGGAACAACGTGTTCCTCTTCGACCCCCTCACGGAGGAGGAGCTGGCGGAGCTGCAACGCCAGGCCACAGCACTGGCGGGGCT
This sequence comes from Prorocentrum cordatum, assembly GCA_963575745.1. Taxonomy (NCBI): domain Eukaryota; class Dinophyceae; order Prorocentrales; family Prorocentraceae; genus Prorocentrum; species Prorocentrum cordatum. The sequence goes on from CAUYUJ010015841.1 coordinate 307,650, forward strand.
CCTGGGCGGCGTGGTGCCCGCCCCTGGGGCAGCGCAGGCGCAGTGGGTGGTGGCGGACCCAGGCGCCGACTCGTTCGGGGAGGCAGTCGCGGTGCCGATCACCCTCAACCCGACTCGCTTCGTCCAGAGGGGCTCGGCCGCCCTGGCCCTGATCGACGACGGCAGGTGGACGGCCGTCGAGCGGGTCCAGATGTCAGATTTGAGCGCGTGGATCGAGGAGAAGCGCTCGGGGGCCGGCCGCGACCCCAGGGTGCTGGCGATCGAGCGCGACGCTCGCGGGCATCGGGCGCTCAGCTTCCGCGACGCCCTCGCCGAGATGAAGGAGCGCCGGCCGCCTGCCGCTGGTGCAGCTGGCTCTGCGGGCTCGGGGGCGGCGGGCGACGACTGGCCCTTCCGCGGGCCGTCGGCGGTGGTCGAGCTGCTGACGAACATCCGCGCGAGCGGGGAGGACCTCTCGGCGTATCACGAGCACTGGGTTCGCATGAGCGGCATCGCCAGGGAGAGCGCGGTCTCGCACCATCATGCGTCGCTGGTGTCCATCCTGCACCACTTGGTGTGCTTCGACCAGGTCGACGCGTACCAGCTCGCGGGCGCGGAGGCGCTCGCCAGGAGGGTGCTGTTCCTGGAGCGGGGGGTCCACCGCAACCCCAAGTCGCCCGACTTCAGGGGGCTGGAGGTGATGCTGGCGAGCCGGCTGGACGTCGGCTCGCCGGTCACGACAGGGGACTTCGCGAAGGTCATCGCGGAGGAGCAGAAGGCAGAGGCGTTCACTTTGAAGCAGCAGAGGCTCTTCGCCGAGGAGACCGGCAAGAAGGGCCAGCCTGGAGGAGGCAAGTAGCAGGGGGCAGGGGACGCCCCCCTCCCCAGGCGCCGCCGGTGCACGCGGGCCCTCGGCGGGCTCGGCGCTGCGCGGGATGGCGCGGCGTCCTCCTCGGGGCGTTTTTCCTTTGGTGCTGCCGCGTGGCGCCCGAGGGCAACGGTCGGCCTCCGTCGCCGACGTGTTCGGCGCGCTGGACGGGACGGGGCGGGAGCTCGCCATCGACGCGGCCGCCTCGCTCAACGCTCTGGCCGGCGCCCGAGCCAAGGGTCTTCCGCCGCCGCGGAGGCCTGACCACCACCCGCCAGGGGGCCAGCTGCCGCCATGCCAGCAGGCCGTCTGGCGCCGCCTGGCGACCACAGCATCTGCTGCTGGTCCCAGGCCTGACGAGTTTGATCTGTGCCCAGACGGGGCGCTCAAGGAGATTCTCAAGACAAAGGACATGTACGACCCGGACGTCTCGATCAGCGTCGCGCCGTACGACAGCACGAAGCTCACGGTCACTCGAGGAGCCCTCCGGCCGCGGGACACCGCGGACCTGGTGGACGACGAGGCTCGCGAGTTTTTGCTCCACCCCGAGCGGATCGCCCTCGGCTCCGACGAGCTCCCGGAGGAAGCGACCCTGCCGCACTGGGACCAGCGCCTCCTCCGCAGCCGCCACCAGCTGGACGGGCTCCTCGAGAAGCTGGAGGCGGCGGGGCTCATCACCTACCGGAGGAAGGTCATCTCTCGAGCAGGGATCTTCTTCGTGCAGAAGAAGACGGGCATGCTGCGTATGGTGCTGGACTGCCGGCCAGCCAACGCGCTCCACAGGCGAGCGCCACACTCGCGGCTCGCCACCAACAGCGCGATGGCGTCGCTGGTACTCGACCCGGCGTACGTGGGCGAGGCCGCCGCGGAGGGGACATCGCTGTGGGGCGCCTCCGTGGACCTGCAGGACGGCTTCTACCAGTTCCTGGCGCCGACGGTGTCGCACTACTTCGGCCTGGGGCGCGTCAGGCTCGCCGGCGACGTCGGGGTCGACGCCGTCTTCGACCCCGAGGTCGGGCACGACGTGCCGGTCTCCCCGGAGACCCCGCTGGAGGCTTGCTTCGGCGGGTTGCCGATGGGGTGGAGC
>CAUYUJ010015842.1:0-37500 GCA_963575745.1 Prorocentrum cordatum
AAAAAGGGGGGGGTGCTAATGACCAATTAGTTAAGATGAGCCGATTTGGAGAAACAACCAAATCGGCGATTCGATCTCTTGCCCCTTGCCGCCCATGCGAGCCCTGACCGGGCGCGGGCGCACCTGGCACACTTTACACGTGCCCCGGACGTGGCGCACCTGGCGCGACTAGACCATGCGGCACACATGGCGCACGTGGAGAACGTGGCGCCTCTGGCGCGCGAGGCGTGCCTGGCACGCTTGGGCCCAAGGGGTGCCTGGCGCACCTGGAGCGCCTGGTACGTGGGGCGCACCTCGCCCCATCGCGAACATGGGGTCTGTAGCGGTCCCCAGTAGCTGCATATCCATAGACGACCGCTGAACATGCTGAGGCCCGGGTGCTACTCATGTGTTGGGAGGGCGGGTGGGAGTGAGCGAGACAGCTTGCGGGTGGGGAGGGTGTCTTGACTAATATTCCCTATTACTCCGCACCCAAATCCCCCAGGCGACAGGCGGCCAACCAGGAACCATGATGGCCCCCCCCACACCTCATCATCCCTATCAAGAAACAATCCACAATGCACTTTGCCTCAAAATTCGGAGCATGTGCAAGCAACCCAATGCGGCCCCCCGCCCACTGTCCCAGTCAAAAAACAATACAAGGTACACTTCGGGGCAAAGTCCGGAGCTCATGTTCGTAAGGCCTACGAGCATTTTGTCTTGTTTTTGATCAGGGCGGCGTGGGTGTCAGCATATTGTGCGCAGGGCCACTATCCTTGACAAAACATTGTACAACATGCACCTCGCGACAAAATCTGGACCATGCGCGGCCACCCCTCGATCATTCTCAATGTTTTTTTTGACAGAGGGGCGGCGGCGGTGGTGGCGTAACGTATGGCCTGCTGTGCGCAGGCCCACTAGGCACAATGATGGGCATTGGTTTTCGACAGGGATGGCGGGGGCCGACATGTTTCCCGATGTGTGCGGTCACGTGCGCGGGCGCACGTGCACCTGGCCCACTTGGCGTGTGCCCCAGACGTGGCGCACCTGGCGCGGCTGGAGTGTGCGGCGCACCTGGCGCACGCGGAGGCACGTGGCGCAGTTGGCGCACCAGGCGTGCCTGGCACGCTCGGGCCCCAGGGGGTGCCTGGCGCGCGCGGCGCGCCTGGCACGCGCGGCGCACCTCGCCCCGGCGTCGCGCACATGGGGGCTGTGCTGGTTCCCAGCAGCTGTACAGGAGGAGGAGGAGGAGGAGGAGGAGGAGGAGGAGGAGGAGGATCCACAGACGACCGCTGAACGTGCTGAGGCCCGGGTGCTATACTCCTGTGCTGGGGGGGCCGGTGAGTGAGAGCTGGACGGCCTGCTATCTGGAGGGTGCTTTGACCTCTCCCCCATACCCCCTCCTCCTGGGTCTGAGACAGGGGTCGCCAGGGCTAGAGAGTACAAAAACTGCCTCGGCGAGAAAGCCCAGATCATCGATGTTACAAAAAGGTTTTGGCAATCTTGTGGCCTCCAAAGAGAAGGGAACCTGAGGAAGGAGCCCCCCTCCTTCTGATCCATCTCCCTCCTCCTGGATGGCCCCAGGCCCTGGGATGGCCCCCGAAGACGGTCCAAACAGGTGCCCAGGAGGCCACAAGAGGACCCCAAGAGGCTCCCGAGAGACCCCCCAAAGGCTCCAAGAGGCCCCCCAGAGGCGCCCAAGACGCCTCAAAAGACCTCGGCGAAGGGGGCCAACATTCCCCCCCCCCCCTCGGGAGTCCTCAGGGGCCAACATTGATTTGACAATGGTTTTGGCCGCACCTCCTGGTAATTCGGGGGCCCCGCTCCTGTGATCGATCTCCTCCCAGTGGCCCCAAGATCCCAAGGGGGCCCCAAGACGGCCCCAAGGCCCTAAGAGGCCCCAAAGGTGCCCCCAATAGCTCCAAAGAGGCTCCCAAGAGATCCCCTAAGGGGCCCCCAAGAAGACCCCCAGGGGCACCCAAGACAACCCACGAGGCCTTGGCGAGGAGGCCAGCAACGCAGAGCGTACTATGGTGTTGGCAACATCCCGGCCTCCTGCGGGGGGGGGGGCACCCCAACTAAGGAGCCCCCCCCCCCCCCCCCCCACCCCCCCCCTCTGATCTTTTCAAAAAATGGAGGCCCCCGATTAGCACCCGAGGCTTCCAGAGAAAGCCCAAGGACGGCCCCAAGAAGTGGTGCCAAAGGCCCCCAGAGGCCCCCCAAAGATGCCCCAAGGTGCCCACAGCTGTTGACCCGAAGAAGACCCTTACAAGCACGGCCCTCAATATGGAAGAGGCCCAGTGTACCGGCACCCAAGACGCTCGAAGAAGAGAGGCCCGGCCCCCGGAATTCCAAGAGGACCCCCGAGACCGCTCAACAGGAGGCCTCTTTGCCTTTCTGCTCGCCCCATCCTCCTAACCCCTTTTCCTTCCTCCTAGTCGTCCTCCGTCATCAAAATCCGCCCTGTCCATATCCTAAAATCCTTCCTCCTCCTCCCTCCACCCCCCCCCCCCCCTGCCCTTCCTATTCCACATTGTGCCCTTCCTCTCCCTCCTCCTCCTGTGCTTGCTCGTCTCTCCTCCTCCCCTCCTTCGCCCCCCCCCCCCCTTCCTCCCCCTCCCCCCCCTCCCCCTCCCTACTCCCACCCCCATATTGTCCCCCCCCCCCCTTTTTTTTCCCCCTTCCCCCTCCGCCTCCCCATCTCCCTCCTCCTCCTGAGCTCTTCCTCCTCCTCCTCATCCTCGCCCCCCCCTCCTCTCCTCCTCCTCCCTCCTCCTCCTCTCCCCTCCCCCTCCTCCTCCTCCGCCTCCTCCTCCTCCCCTTCCTCCTCCTAAGACGGCCCAAAGAGGTGCCAAGGAGGCCCCAAGAGGCCCCCAAGATGCCCCAAGATGCCCCCAAGTGGATCCCAAGAGACCCTCAAGAGGCCCTCAAGAGGCCCCCCCAGACAGGCACCCAAGACGCTCGAAGAGGCCCCCCCGGACTGCCAAGAGACCCCCGAGACGCTCCAAGAGGCATCTGGCCTTTCTGCTCGCCCTCCTCCTCCTACCCTTCTCCTCCGCCCCTCCTAGTCTTCCCTCGTCCTCATCCGCCTTCCTGTTCCTCATTCTAACTCTTCCTCCTACCTCCCTACCCCCCCATGTCCTCCTAATCCTCCCTCCTCCCTCCCCCTCCTACTCTCTGCCCCCCCCTCCTCCTCCACCCTCCCCCTCCCCATGTCCCTCCTCCTCCTCCTCCTCCTCTCTCCTACTCCTCCTCCTCCTCCTCCTCCGCTCCTCTTCCTCCTCCTCCTCCTCCTTCCTCCTCGCCCCCCCCTCCTCCTCCTCCTCCTCCTCCTCCTCCTCCTCCTCCTCCTCCGCCTCCTCCTCCTCCCCTTCCTCCTCCTAAGACGGCCCAAAGAGGTGCCAAGGAGGCCCCAAGGAGGCCCCCAAGATGCCCCAAGATGCCCCCAAGTGGATCCCAAGAGACCCTCAAGAGGACCTCAAGAGGCCCCCAGACAGGCACCCAAGACGCTCGAAGAGGCCCCCCCGGACTGCCAAGATACCCCCGAGACGCTCCAAGAGAACCCCAAGAAGCTCGTGGACGAAGTCCGTAGAAACCCTGAGGAGAATCCAAGAGGCATCTGGCCTTTCTGCTCGCCCTCCTCCTCCTCACCTTCTCCTCTTCCTCCTCGTCTTCTCTTCCCTTCCGCCTGTTCCTCATCCTTCTCATCCTCCTCCCCCTCCCCATGTCCTCCTCCTCCTCCTCCTCCTTCCTCCTACCTCCTCTCCTCCTCCTCCTCCTCCTCCTCCTCCTCGCTTCCCCCTCCTCCTCCTCCTCTTCCTCCTCCTCCGCCTCCTCCTCCTCCTCCTCCTCCTCCTTCTCCTCCTAAGACGGCCCAAAGAGGTGCCAAGGAGGCCCCAAGAGGCCCCCAAGATGCCCCAAGGTGCCCCCAAGTGGATCCCAAGAGACCCTCAAGAGGCCCTCAAGAGGCCCTCAGACAGGCACCCAAGAAGATCGAAGATGCCCCCTCCGGACTGCCAAGAGACCCACGAGACGCTCCAAGAGAACCCCAAGAAGCTCGTGGACGAAGTCCGTGGAAACCCTAGGGAGAATCCAAGAGGCATCTGGCCTTTCTGCTCGCCCTCCTCCTGCTCCTCCTCCTTCTCCTCCTCGTCGTCTTCCTCTTCCTCATCCGCCTGTTCCTCGTCCTTCCTCCTCCTCCCTCCCCCTCCCCATGTCCCTCCTCCTCCTCCTCCTCCTTCTCCTGCTACTCCTCCTCCTCCTCCTCCTCGCTTCCCCCTCCTCTTCCTCCTCCTCCTCCTTCTCCTCCTCCTCCTCCTCCTGCTTCACATCCGCTTCCTCCTCCGTCCTCCCCCCCTTGGGGTACGACGTCTCACTCAGCCCACTGTTCGACTACGTGGTATCCCGATCAGGGCATCCCTCTCGCCTGGGCACCGCTTCTGGATGGGCTGGCGGGGCTACGCGAAGCGTCTAGAATTACCACTGGCACTGGACCTGCTCGAGCTGGCCCGGGTGGGCACGCCGCGGCCATCCTACGCTCGGCCGCGCGCGCGCGGGCCCGCTGCGACCTGCCCCAGCTGGTTCGGGTGAGCAGGCCCGGGCCCCTCGCTGCCCAGCCGAACCGTCCGCTCGAGGTGGCGCAGGTGCTCGCGCCATGGCCCCTCGATGTCTGGCCCCTCTTGGGACGCAGAGAATACGAGTACCAATGTCGCTAGAAGGAGGAGGAGGAGGAGGAGGAGGAGGAGGAGGAGGAGCAGGAGGAGGAGGAGGAGGAGGAGGAGGGGGAGAAGGGGAGGAGGGGAGGAGGAGGAGGAGGAGGAGGAGGAGGAGGAGGAGGAGGAGGAGGAGAGGAGGAAGGAGGAGGAGGAGGAGGAGGAGGAGGAGAAGGAGCAGGAGAAGGAGGAGGAGGAGGAGAAGGAGGAGAAGGAGGGAGGAGGAGGAGGGAGGAAGAGGAGGAGGAGGAGGAGGAGGAGGAAGAGGCCTGCTCCTCCTCCTCCTCTTCCTCCTCCTCCTCTTCCTCCTCCTCTACCAATGCCGCTACTCTCCAGACATCGCCGGGATGCGGTCTGACCGGGATTTCTGGCGAATCCAGCTGTGGCGAGGGAAGGGTCGCGGTCGCGGTATCGGTACACGTGTTCCTCCTCTGAGGCTCCTGCCAGCGCCCGAGGAGCTTCACGAGGGCGACGCGGTAGAGGAACTGGTCCAGCACGCCGCACCACGGGGACTTGCTGATGCCCGCTGGCCACGCCGATTCGTCGAGCATCTTGCGCAGCCCGGACCTGTGCCGCGGCTGCCGCACCAACTCACGCAGCCTCAGCACCGCGCCCCCGTCCTCGTGCCATGCCGTGGCTCCGGAGGCCACGACCGCGCCTCCGCCGTCGGGAGCTGCCCCTGGCAGCTCCCGGGCGCGCCTCTCAGAGGAGAGCGGGCTGGCGCACGGAAGGTTCGCGTCGTGACGACCCTGGCGCTGGTTTTTGACACGGAGTGGATTGTTCAACCTTGCACGATCGGCGGCCCCTCGATCGCCATATCGTTCCAAGTTGGCCGGTTCTGGGACACCGGCGGCGTTCAACCTTGCAAACACCCGCGGCGGGATCGCCGCCGCATCGACACGACACGAACCTATCGTGATTAACCCGATGCCTCCAAGAATCAGGGGTGGGGATAATGAAGCCCGAGGCTGCGGATGGATAGTGACGTTTTCGCAGCAGGTCACAGCAGAAAGAAGGATGTTCCCAGAGGCTCGGAGGTTCCGCGGCTGCGGAAAGGAAGAAGGGGGGGCAAGCTTGAGAGGGGCAGGAAGAGGAGGAGGAGGAGGAGGAGGAGGAGGAGGAGGAGGAGGAGGAGGAGGAGGAGGAGCGCGGAGGAGGGCGGAGGAGGAGGAGGAGAAGGGAGAAGGAGCAGCAGCAGCAGCAAGGGCCTGAGCAGGGGCGAGCAGGAGCAGGGGCCCTGGGGTGACGGACTGTGCGAGAAGTGTGCAAAACTGGACTCGACGAAGGGCGCGGACACATGCGGGCACCGCGACGGGAACCTTCCGTGGAGCTCCCTGTGGGGCCACGAACGGTGTGTGTGTGGTGTGCAAGCGTGGGGCCCTACGACAGATACCGAAGATGATGCTGATGATGTTGCTAATGAGAATGAGAATGATGATGCTGATGGTAATGATAATAAAAGTAAGACTACGAATTATAAGGCTGACAATGACAATAATACGAGCACAACTCTTATGATACACACCTACAAAGTCTTATACGTATACGATACCGAATAACGGGATTACGATATCATACTTACAACAGATAATTACACGACTAGTAATGCAACGATAAATGATGATGATAACCATGCAGATGTTGATCATGCTGATGGTGATGATGATGCTGATGCTGATCCTGATGATGGTGATGATCATGCGATATTGATGATGCGACTGGTGATGCTGCCCATGATGATAACATTGTTGTTGATGCCGATGCTGATGCTGATGCTGATGCTGATGCTTATGCTGCTGCTGGTGGTGATGATGATGATGATGATAATGGTGATGGTGATGGTGATGGTGATTGTGATGATGGTGATGACGATGACGATGATGATGAAGATGAAGATGAAGATGAAGATGATGATGATGATGATGATGATGATGATGATGATGATGATGATGGTGATGGTGATGGTGATGGTGATGGTGATGATGATGATGATGATGATGATGATGATGATGATGATGATGATGATGATGATGATGATGATGATGATGATACTGCTAGTCATGGTAAGGATATTCCATATACGGTATACGATTGCCACTTCCCCCGGTGATACTGAACTTCGGACCCGCCGCTCCCCACCGCCGACCAAGACTGTCTTGGCCGGAGCTCATCATGAGGTTGGTGGGAAGGGGGGACTATGCTAAATTATCGGGGGCATGCGGTGAGTTGGCCCTCGGGGGGGGGCCCTCGGCACAACGGCTGGATGCAGCTCGGCAAACTGGCGCGCTTGGACCGGTTTAGAGCTACCACTGTCTCCGAGCCTCAATGCCGAGCCGGCGTGGCCCTCGGCGCACGCCACGCCGTGGTGGTTGAAGAGCCTGCGCAGCAGGGCCTCGGCCACCGCCTGGGCGCGGCCGCCGTCCCCGCACCACTCCTCCAGCGCGTCGAGGAGCAGTCGGAGGACCCGCACTCCGCGGGGGGCGCGATCCGCGCCGGCGTCGGCAAAGGCGGCGTCGAGATCGCGCGCGTCGTGCACGCCGCAGAAGGCCCTTGCCGCCGCCGCAACCTTCTCGCCGCTCCACTCGGCGCCGCCCCCTTCCCTCAGGAGGCGCTCTTCGATCTCTGCGGGGTCCAGGTTCCTGTGCCGGCTGGAAGGCTCCTCGCCGACGGGCGAGCTGGGGACGCACCCGCCGGGCCCGTCGTGTCGGAACTTGCACCTCCCGTTGAGGTTGCACGTGAAGAGGCGCCAATGCTTGCAGATCGGCGGCTTGCTGACTCCGACGGCCGCGTTCGCAGGTGCAGCATCCTTGGCATTCCAGGGTCGCTGCGGCGTAGTGCGCTTGCCGTCGCCGGAGAACTGGCAGCGCCTCCGAGGCAGTGCCAAAATATGTCACCTCTGCGGCCGTCATCCCCTACCGAGAACGAGGTGGAACACACCCCAGGACGCCCTCACACCCGGCACGGTCCCGTGGGAAAACTCATCCGACCAAGCATCTCGATCCTCGATATTCCTCCCCCCCGGCCCTCCTCCTCAAGAGCCCTCGATCCTGAGGAGAAGGCGGCGACGCCCCGCATGGCCCGCCTTGGATCGGGCGTTGGCAGAACTGGGTTAGTGATGTGTCCTGGGGGACGCCCCCCCCGCCCCGTTCCACTAACCGGACCTGCCGTTACCCAAAAAACACAGGTTACGGCAGACCTGGCTTAGTGCTTCTGGCCAATTCAAAGGCTCCAGGGCTCTACCACTAACCGGGTCCCCTTAATGCGGGATGACGATTAATAAAAAATTGGAGAGAACAATAAAAAAATAGTTTTCTGCTATTTCTGCATAATTTTCTGACTGGAGGAGAACGATTTAAAACAGTAGTTTTCCAGCCCGCGGCCGGTTTTTTCTAATCGTCATCCCGGGCGCCGCCGCGTGAACACGACCCCCGGTCATTTATTAATCGTCATCCTCCATTACCTGGGGTCCTGGCTCTACCCGACAGAAGCCCTGAACCCCAAAATGCGACACCACCTCATCGGGGACGCACTCTCCACTCTCGCCAGCCCTCCGGCGGCTTCCGCCGGCGCAGCCGCTGCCAAGACTGCCTCCACCCGCCTTCTCGCCGACCTGTGCCGCCGCGCTCCGCCGAGGAGGAGTCGGGCCGGGCGAGGGGGGATGGCAGAGCGGGGGTTTGAGAACCAGCTCGCGTAGCTAAGTTTCCCGGCGCCTGAGGCGCCCAGGCATCGAGAAATGGGCCCGGCGGAGGGGCGGACACCCGCTGCATGCAGCAGGTTTCGTAACCCCCCCTTTCCCTATCCCCCCCTTTCGTTCGGCCCGAAAGATGTCAACTTCTCGATCCATCGAAGGCCTCGAGGCCCTTTCTGCCACTCCCCATGTGGCTATGCTATGTTCTGCGCGTCGGAAGCGTTCGTCGATGCCGAAAGCCCCTAACGGCCCAAACACGACTGCCCTCTACCACATCCTTGGGCGTCGAGCTGGCTAGCGGACTCGAGGACCCCAAACCTATGAAGGAGCAGAGGGGGATCCTATCTTTCGTCCCAGGTGGGGCCCGACGACACATTGAACTTGGGCGATTTCTGCTCAATCGGCCAAGACACATCTCCTGGCAAGATACTTTTTTGTGCAACCGCATGCTGGCGATGATAAAGAGTCCACCCATTAAGTCTTATATCAGATTACTCCTGGGGCTGAATGTGGAAAATTGCTGCAGCAGGCGGTGAGGCCGAACGTTACGATCACCCCCGAAGTTCCTACCGCAGCTCTCCACCATCGTATGTCAACATAGTAATTCACAAGATTTGTGCTCATCAGACATCTCCAAGGAGCCAGCCCGGGAGGGAGCAATGAACAATTTCACCATCCTGTGACATAGAAGTTGTGCTCATCCCACATCTCCACGCAGGCCCCCAAGACGGATCATCGAGGATAAACCATGGAGCCTTCTGAAGACCGACTCAGACATCCTTACACCGAAATCTCAGGGAACAATGCATTATCCTTCCTGGACCCCGAACTTGATTACCTTTGCGGACTTATTCTCGCTGGCGCTGGGTTATTCCGGCGATAACCCAAGAGATCCGCTGGGCGAAGAGGTGTTGCCCGATGACCTAGCATGAACCCAGTGAGCAGCCCCACGTGTGCCGTATGCCCGCGCGCACCCGGTGCTGCGTACCACACGCGGACCTGCTCAACCGACAAGCTCAGGTCATCTGGGGAGGGGAGGGGGGGTGATGAGGGGAAAGGGGGGGCCTGCGGGTCCGATCAGAGATTGATTTTTTTGTATCCTTACTATTGAATGGAATGGCTGTTACCCGAGGGGGGGGGGGGGGCAGCGGGTAACGGTAGCGGCGGCCGCGGCGTGCGCCCGCCAGGGTGCGTCTGCGCCATCGTTAGCGTGCGTTACACCGGGGGGGGGGGGCCGGTAGCAAGCGTTACCCGCCAGAGGAACAAAAACGCTCTCTGACCTGTGGCTGCAGCGCTCGACTCCGAATATACACACATATATATATATATATATATATATATATATATAACTCGCTCTGGCGGCGGCGGCTTGAGTCCGAGACGCGGCCCAGGCAGCCGAGGGACGACCCCGCGGGGCCTGCCTGGTCCTCCCGGGAGGGGGGCAGGCGCAGGCGGAGGGAGCAGGCCGCGGGCGGCAGAGCGCCCTCGGACCGCGAAGATCTCGTCTTTCTTTAGACGTAGATGCAGGTATGTACGCACACCATAGGACATAGGAATCTCGTGCCTGCGTTAGGTCGGGCGTGTCCTCCTGCAGGCGGGTTGTGGAGTAAGATGAAGAATAGCCAGACACATATGTAGACTTTGTCAAACATAATAGGAAAAAAGGCGTCCGCATTTCTTTAAGCACCCCCCCGACTACTTTCAAACTATGTTGAATCTCCCTCCTGTAGAGTGACACGCCCGACTCAAACCTGACAAGCAGTCTCCGTCTCGAAGCGACCCCCCCAATGTGGGCGACGATCGACAACGGGTCTTACTCGGGAGCGGCCAAGAGGGGGCTGTCCAAGAGGGGGGGGTGCAACTCATGACCGGCGGCACGTGCGCGGCCCAGCGGGGGGACCTGGGACGTAATGAAATAAGAAGAGGCGCCATGAAATCTAAGGAAAAAGCATGGCCTGCACCATGAAATCCACCCCCCCTGGCCATCACCCCCCTCTTTTCCGCTCCCGACTTACGCGAGATGGCATGCGGCATCCTCGCGCGGCGGCTCCCGCCGGCCGCCAGCTCGGCACGCCACACTGGAGGCACAAGGGCGCTCCTTCTGCGCGCGACCTTCCGCGGGCAGCTGGCGCGCCAACGTCGGCGCAGGACCCCTACAAAAAAAAGCTACAGAAAAAGCTACAAACATAACACATACAAAAAAAAGCTACAAACATAACATAACAAAAACAAGCTACAAACATAACAAGCTGCATTTCCTTACCAAAAAAGCTAAAAAAAAATACAAAAAAGCTACATAACAAGCTGGCGCTTCCTCCCCTACAAAAAAAAGCTACAAACATAACCTTTTGGAGCGGCGCCGGACCCCCTGGCGCGCGGAACGCGCCAGGGGCTGCGCGGGAGGCGCCGCCAGAGGGGCCCAACGCGCATGCAAGACATCCGCGCGGAGCGCCGAACATGTTATGTATGTCCCAAATCGCATTTTTCGTTGGGGGGGTCCGGTTTATTCGGGCGCTTGCTTCGGATTAGAGCCTAGGGGGTCCGGTTGATTGGGGCGCCCCGTCGTCGAAGAGGGCCGAAACATCAGGACGCACCTGGAGGGGGGCGGTCCGGTTTTTCAGGGGGGGTCGATTCATAAGGGATTTGGAATAGATTATTTTGTTTTGTTCTGCTTCGATTTAAAAATCGGGGGTGTCCCCCTACAGGGGGGATTTTCGACGAAAAATAAAAGATACCCCAAAAATAATCCAAGAATGGTCTGGGGACTATCTTTTGAATATGTTTTGACGTTTTTGGTGCACTTTTGGGGTATCTTCCGTCGAAAATCCCCCTGTAGGGGGACACGCCCGCCTTAATCGGGAGCGGCCAAGAGGGGGGTGTCCAAGAGGGGGGGGTGCAACTCATGACCGGCGGCACGTGCGCGGCCCAGCGGGGGGGCCTGGGACGCCATGAAAGAAGAAGAGGCGCCATGAAAGCAGAGGAAACATCATGGCCCGCGCCATGACATCCACCCCCCTAGTCATCACCCCCCTCTTTTCCGCTCCCGATTTTCGACGAAAAGTACCAGATACCCCCAAAATAACCCAAAAATAGTCTGGGGACCATCTTTTGAATATGTTTTGACGCTTTGGGGCATGTTTGGGGTATGTTTTATTGTTCGTCGAAAATGCCCCCAGGCCCGACATCAAAATATTCTGCTGTTTTTTCTGCTTCGATCCCCGGCGCTGCCCGTGCCTCTGCAGGCCCGCCCCGCGCCGCCCAGGGACGCCGGCCGCCTGCTGCCGGGGCGCGGGCGCGAGCGCCCGCTCGAGGGGCAGCACCGCCCCCGCGGCGCCGGGCAGGTCGTCCTGCCCGGAGGTCCGACGCGCGGGCCGCGGACTGCGAAGGGGCCCAGGGACACGCACACACACACAAACACACACACACACACACACACACACACGCGCACACAGACACACACACACACCACACACAGACACACACACAACACACACACATATATATATATTATATATATATATATATATATATGTATATGTATATATATATATATACATTATATGAATACACGACGATCCCAGGATTCCCCATATGTTCTATGTTTTCTGAGTTTTCGTCTCCCCCCCCCCGTTCCGATACTTTCCTGGGTCCGACGCGCGGGCCCGGACTGAAGAGGGGCCCAGGGACACACAAATCAATAGACGAAAATCCCAGGATTCCCGATCTTCCCTGTTTTCTGGGTGTTCGTCTCCCCCCCCCTCCCCCTTGTCATAGTTTCCCATGTGCTCCTGGGAATCGACGATTCAATGTGTTCGTGTGTGTATGTGTGTGTGTGTTCTCCCTCCTGACGGAGGTCCGACGTGCGGGCCCTGACCCCCTCGCGTCGTGAACGAATCGCGGCGGATGCTTGCCCTTAAATTGCCACTCTGGGACTTCCCTGAGGTCCTGGCGGCTCGACTTCTTCTCGAGCCGGGCGCTTGTTCGCCTGTCTTCGGGTCCCCGGACCCTCACAGATCGATCCGGCCCGAGGAATGGCGCATGCGCCATTCTTCGAGCCGGAAGAAGAGTGACGCATGCGGCATTCTTCGGAGCCCCAGACCCCTTCTTCCTGCAGGACGAAGGGGTCCAGGCCTCCAGGCCCGGATGTTCCCCCGATGCTGCCAGTTTGCCTCCACATCGGATCGCAGGGCCCGGCGGCCCTCGAGGGAAGGGCTCGGGAGAACGCGGCGCTCAGAGGGGAATGCGTCGAGGCCTCTGTGAAGGGGCCCACAACACACACAAATAAATACACACCAATAAAACGATTCCCCATATTTTCCCATATTTTCTGAGTTTTTGTCTTCCCCACCCCTTCCCATATTTTCCCATATTTTCCGGGGGATCGACGATTAATTGTGTCTGTGTGTTTCTTCCCCTCCTGACTCTGGCGAACCATGGTGTGAGGAAGTCATGGCGTCGGGGGTCTGATGAGGGGGGCCAGACGAGACAACGGCGACACTCCCTGGCGCTCCTGGATGCTTCTCGTCGCCACGGCTGGATCCGCCAGGAGAGACAGGTCGGGACGGACTCGTGCAGGGGTCACGGGGGGGAGGGGCGATCTTGAGCGGATTGTGGCCGGTTGGGATAGTCGCCATTATCTCAACTGGCGCTCCTCCAGATTGTGTTCAAGACGAGGTCTCTGAAATCCTTGACCCTGGCCCCCAGAGCCGTCTTTTCATCCCGAGTCTGTTTTTGACGGTCCTGGGGCATAGCGAGCGAACTGGACGAGCGCGCTCCACTACTCGCAAAGGAACTACTCGCAAATGGCCTAGATCCGCCGCGGGGGATGTACGATCCATTCCATAGAGGAAGACTTGTGTTTTGGGGAACGTTTGCGAGTAGGCACCTTGTGAATAGTGGAACGCTGCCAGTGCAGAACACTGGACTCAAACCCCGCCTTCGTGACTTTTGTGATGCCGTGGACGCAGTGAAGTCTCGGTCCCTTGCTGGCGATCGGCTCTGCATCCTGAGGAGGAGGATGACGAGGAGGAGGAAGACGAGGAAGAGGAGGACGAGGAGGAGGAGCAGGAGGAGGAGGAGGAGGAGGAGGAGAAGGGAGGAGGGAGGAAGGAGGAGGGAGGAGGTAGGATGGAGGAGGGAGGAGGGAGGAGGAGGAGGCGGAGGAGGAGGAGAAGGAGGAGGAGGAGGAAGAGGAGGAGGACGGACGGACGTCTTCTGCCGGTCCCGCGGCGCGGCGCGCCCCCAGATGCAGAACAGAAGGAAACACCTCCAATCTTTGTGTTTCCGAGGGCGCGATGTGGTCTGGGGAGGCCCAGCAAACGCGCAGCCATTCCGCCGCTCGACGCTCCCTCCCAATCCGCTCGAGGCCTGTTGGTGGGCCTGTCTTGGCCACCACCACCACCAGAAGTAGGAGGGTTGGGGGGGGGGCCCTCCTCCTCGTCCTCCTCCCTCGCCTCCTCCTCCTCCTCTCCTCCTCCTCCTCTCTCCTCTTCCTCCTCCTCCCTCCTCCTCCTCCTCTCCTCCTCCTCCTCCTCCTCCTCCTCCTCCTCCTCCTCCTCCTCCTCCTCCTCCTCCTCCTCCTCCTCCTCCCCCCCTCCAGATTATTATGGCCGTGGTGGTGGTGGCAGCCAGGCCCATGACCTGTGGGGTAACGCGGGTGTCGCCGGACGGCTCGGCCTCCGCGGGCCAGGCGCCGCTGGGCTCCGACAGGGCGCACCCGGAGGAGGAGAGGGAGAGGGGGGGGAGGAGGAGGAGGAGAGGGAGCTCTCGACGGAGGAGAGGGAGCTCTCGACGGAGGAGGAGCGGAGGAGGTGGGGGAGAGGAGGACAGGAGATGAAGGAGAGGAGGAGATGACGGAGAAGAGGAGGTGGAGGAGGAGGGCGGAAGAGGGAGAGGAGATGGGGAAGAAGAGGGGATGGAGGAGGAAAAGAAGAGAGGAGGTGGAGGTTGAGAGAAGGCGCGAGGGGGGGGGGAGAAGTTGTCCTCTGAGCTTCCTGGCTCCCACATAATCAATGAGAGCCGTCCTCGGAAACAGCCGCAGGATCCCAAAACAGGCCCGGGGGCCGCCGGAGGGCCTCCCGACGTCTCACCCCGCCCCCATCGCAGGCCCCCGCCGCTGTCGAAGTCTGCCCACCTGGGCAAAGCGCGTCCGGATCCTGGCCGGGTTCTCGCTGCCCCTGCGGGCCTCCCCGCAGCAAGCCCCGAAGAGGCTGCGGGGAGCGGCGGCGGCGGCAGCGCAGCCGCAACGGGAGCAGAGAGGAGGAGGGGAGGGCGAGAGAAGGGAGGAGGGAGGAGGGAGGAGAGAGGAGAGAGGAGAGTGGGGGAGGAGGAGGAGGAGGAGGAGGAGGAGGAGGAGGAAGAGGAGGAAGAGGAGGAGGAGGAATAACAGGAGGAGGGGGAGGGCGAGAGGAGGCGAGAAAGGGTCCTCTGCGGCGTCGCCCTCGGATGCCGCGGAGGGCGCGGACGACGCCGGCGTCGCCGTCTCCGCCGTCGCGGACGGCGCCACGCTGGCCTTCGGGGAGAGCTCGACCTCAGCATCGGGTGCGCTGAAGAGGGAAGCCAAGCCCAGGGCCCCTCGCGGAGCTAGCACACAACACACGACGGGAGGGGTCTCCCCAGTCTGGGGCCCTCGCCGGGCCCAGGGACCGCCCACAGAACGACTCGGGAGGAAAAACTCGCCCCTGGGAAGGAGTTGAGACCTTCAGGGTCCACGTTGTGAAAGCATCAAGGCGTCGGGGGTCTGGGATCGTGGTCCGAGGCATGTGCGCGGACGAGGGAGGGGGGTGAAGCGGAGGCTTGTGCTGAAAGATGGGAAGGGGCCACGACATCGGGGAGGTCCATGGGGAGCAAGGGGACGCGATGAAAGAAGGATCATATTACACCAGAGAAAAAACCCAATCAGTGGATGGTTCGAACATTCGTGATATGGATATTGAGATCGATAGTGAGGTCGATAGTGAGAGACCGATAATAAGGATGATAGACAAAAAAAGTCGATCGCGAAATAAAAGAAGAGGTAATCACGGCCCAGGCACGAGGCACGAGGAGCGGTGAGGCGGGACGGGGAGGGGGGATGGCCCGAGTCACGGGAGCGCGGGACAGGGGGGGGAGGGGACGGTGCTGAGAGAGGTCAAGAGGCCGTGGCATCGGGGAAATCCCATGGCCCCAGCCATGATATCCAGGGGGGAGGAGGAGGAGGAGGAGGAGGAGGAGGAGGAGGAGGAGGAGGAGGAGGAGGAGGAGGAGGAGGAGCACCCCGAAGTGCTCATCACCCCCATTGGCCCCTTGGACGCTCCCGAATGGTCCTCGTCGCCTGGTTTTCGTTCCATGACTCGGGTCTCTGGAGGCCGTTCGGGAAGATCGGGGCCACCACAGAAAGCTCTCGACGAGGCGCGGCTGCTGGAAAACACCCCGCCCGGGGCGAGGAAGCATTCAAGAATCAACCACAGCTGCCTCAGACCCCTCCTCAAGAAACCAACTCACGGAATCTTGTTGCCGTCCCCATGGCGCACCATAGCATGACCAATCGCGCGCCAAGCGGACATGAGTCATCACCCTCACATGACGATTTGGGGCGCTACTGGTCGCTGTTGGACGCTATTTGAACGCTATTCGGCACTAGTGGGCGCTGCTGGGCGCTACGATGGCGCTACTCGGGCGCCATTCGCCGATGTGCATTCCAACCAAGACAAGCAGAGGCGTTCGCAATACAAGACCTCGTCCCTTGGTCCATGCGTTTGGCGAGGCTCCCCGACGAGCACGTGTAGTGGCCGCCCCTGGGCTATTCGTCCCTATCGTCGCCTCCGATTGCCGGAGGGACGAAAGGGTACACGTCGTTCATTTCTAATCGTGCTCATTTCTAAACATGTTCGTTCCTAATTGTTTCCAGCCCCCCAGTGGCCAGGAAGAGGCCTGGGATAGAATAATTAGAAATGAAAGGATCTTGGCCCCAAACAAATTAAAGACCAGTTTAGTAATTAGGAATGAACAATGGGTAGTATAGCAAAGGGAAAGAAGGAACACCACCTTCCGTACATTGGTGTTCCTGTCGCCTCCCGGCGGCGGGAGGCGCCGCTGCGTCGAGGAATGGGCCCGGCGGCGGGGAAGAGACCACCGGCACGCACCAGACTTCGCACCCCCCGTCTCGCGGCCCAGCTTGACAGTCCTAGGCTAACGTCGGGCGTGTCCTCCTACAGGCGGATCTTGGATAACAAATCAAACATCTTCAAAGCAAAACCCAAAATTGTCAAACATGGTGAAGCAAATGGAACCAGACTGTGTTTGCACGATGTCTGCATATTCCGACTTGATCCTGGGCATGGCCGGTACCTCTTTACGAGTTACCTCTGACATAAGATGTCTCCACGCACAGCCTCCGCGCGCCCTCCCCGCTGCGACAAGTGAAAAAAAACTAAAAAGCAACGGACATCACCAACAACCTACCCTGCCGACAAATTAGAAGAATAAGAGCCATAATAAATAAGAAGAAATCGAAGCGAGCGAAGCGTGCCACCATTGCGGACAAATGTCCGGGCCGACCTAGGACCTGGCGGGTAGGCCGTGGCGTCCAGAAACCTAATCGATGAGCTACACGCAATCATCCAAATAATAAAAAGAAAACTGGCAACAACCGAATAACAATAAAAATGCTATTACTAAAAAGTACTCATACAACTAAGAAGAATAATAAGCAGAAGCAGAAGCTGCATAAACATAAACTTTTGGCGCTCCGCGCGGATTTCTTGGATCTGCGCTGGATCCCTCTCCCTGGCGCGCGGAGCGCGCCAGGGGCGTCGCCGGATCGATAAGTCGGATCGGCGATCGACATCGGCGGGAATCGGCAGCCGAGTCAGGAAAAGTCGAATCGGGAGGAATCGGGATCCAACCCGAATCGAAGCGGGCTCGGAGTCGAAATCGACCCGAATCGAATCGGACTGGAGGAATCGAAACGAGCCCCAGAGATTGGGCTCCCCCGACCTTCGGGCAGAGCCCAGCGCCCGCCGCGGCGCCGCGGGAAGCAGCCGCGGGGAAGCAGGCCTGCGCGGCGGCGCGCCGGGCGCCGCCCTCGGGCAGGACCCTCCTCTGAGACGACGCCAGGACGAGGAGACATTCCCAGACATGCTGGCGCCGAGAAGAATCAGTACGGCACATTGCTCACTATGCTCGGCCCACCGGGCCCCGGGGCCGTCAAGACGACGCAGGATGACAACCCGGCCCCAGGAGACGTCGCATGTCTTGGCATGCAGCGGGGGGCTCTGAGATCCGGCGGCTCTGGAGGAGGTCTCGGGCGCCGCGGCCTTCTCGGATCCTTCGCTGAGCTGCTCGGAGAGCGCTGTGGAGCGCTCTGGAACTGATTATTCGTCCTCGTCCCAGCCCCGCCCGATCCTCATCCGAAGAAGACCGTTTGCACGCCGGAATGACCCAAAGCTTCGGTCGGGCATGTCCTCCTACATGCGGATTTTGGACGAACACCCGGAAAAGTGTCGAAAGAGTATCGAAACAGTGTCGAAACAGTGTCGGACAAGTGTCCCCCAGGGCTCGACACGTGAAAACCCTCCAATTAATCTCGGTACTTTCAGGTGCTCAAGGCCAAAGTAGGTTGGAACATTGTAACATGTTCGAATGCTCCTCCTGCAGAGGGACACGCCCGACTCGAGGCAAACGAGTGCCCTTTGGTGCGCGGCTTGAGGGGGCCGCGGGGGGAGAGCCCCAAAATAGCGCAGCCCGGACGCGCCGGCCGGTGCTGGCGGGACCCCCGCGGGCCCGCACCATGAGGCCACTCCAGCGACGGGTCCCTCGCATACCCAGACGCGATCGCGTCGCATAAAGAAAAAACAAAAACAGAGCGGCCAATTTTTTCCTATTTTCGGCACCCTGGGGCCCTCACCGGGCCCGGGGCCCTCAACAAACGAAGCAGGATGAAAAACCAGCCCCAGGGAGAGGGTCGGGACTTCCGGGGACGCCGTCCTGACAAGATCCGAATGTCACATGTCGGGGTATGCGCGCAGCCGATGCCACAGTTTCGGTCGCGGATCCCAGTGCCGATGTTATCGCGACGGGTCCCCGGTTTCGGTCGCGAGCGGTCGCGACCGATCCCAGATGGGGTCGCGAGAGTCCCGACCGCTCGCGAACGGTGTGCCGGGCGCGGCCGATCCCGCTTGTCGGCCGCGGTGGAACGGCACAGACGACTGGGTCGCGACCGAAAAACGACAAGGATCAGCGAGGGCCGCTCGCGAGCGAGAATCTCGCGTCGCGAGAGAGGTGGGGATACAGTCGGGGGCCTGAAGAAGGAACCCCTTTCGTCTGGGAGGGGCTCCGTGTCCCTTAGACGATCGGAAAACGAAGTTAAACTTAAGGAAAAAAGGGGCCTCGTTCCTTACTTATCGTTCCTTAGGTCAACGCCCCGGCTGTATGGGAGGGAGATCCTCGCCAGGCTCGTCCTGGGCACAGAATCGGCACATGCGCCCGCCTGGCTTGGGCGGGAAGGCGCATGCACCGATCCAGGGCCCGGGATCGGCCTGGCCAGGATCGGTGTGGGTGTATGGTTGGCGCCGTCCGCGAGAAGCTGCAAGAAGCCCAAACTTGGGGAGGTCCGCGCGGATCCGCGCATCGGTAGCCCCACTGGGGCGCGCCGACCTGAAAGACATGCTTTTTCGGACCTGCGAAAACCTGTGTTTGGGCAGCTGTTTCTTCCTCTGCTCCTGGTGTCGTGCACGAAGAGCAAGCCACACCCGCGGGGACCGGAGCAAACCTTGTCGGGAGGGCACCTGTTGCAGAGCAGCGTCTCGTGGTAGGGGAGGTCGTCGTAGTCCTCGGGGCCGAAGCCCTTGTCCGCGGTGCCCGCAAGCACCCCG
The DNA here is from genome assembly GCA_963575745.1 of Prorocentrum cordatum. Lineage (NCBI taxonomy): Eukaryota > Dinophyceae > Prorocentrales > Prorocentraceae > Prorocentrum > Prorocentrum cordatum. Next base: position 19,233 of record CAUYUJ010015842.1, read on the forward strand.
AAGCCATCTCCGGCGCTGCGTCCCGCCATCGCCCGCAGCCGGTTCCAAGCGGTATAACGAGGGGTGGTCCGCCGCGGAGGCAGCCCGAGCGAGGGCGCCACTGGCCTTGACTTGGCGGCGCGCACAGAGAGGTGGCGAAACATGTGGGCCTGGTAAGGAGACAGAGGCCCTTCTCGAAGGCGTGCCCCCCCTTAGAAGCGCCTGGCGGCTCGCGGGCAGCCTTCTTAAAAGTCTCCAGAGGGGCCTTCATAGGAAGCCCCTGCTTTCTAAGAAACATTCCGCCATCTTGGAAGGCACCTCCACACTCGAGCCACCGCTTTGTGCGCGCTGCGGGTTGACCCAATCTTGGGCCAAAACAGCTCCTGATCCTGCTGTTCCACAGGCGTGCTAACTCCCACTTGGCCACCTGGCCAGTCGGTAGTGCCCCAATCAGGCCGGCTCCTTCACACAGTGGAGGCCAATCCACAAGAAACCTTCCACAAGAAACCCAACCCTGAGACCCAGGACGTCCATCGATGTTTGGTGTGGGAACGGCACGCCCTCCATGGCAAAACCATCGCAACCCAAGAAGCCCAGGGCACCCTGGAGGCAAGATGGGTGTTTCTTGGCATGGGCCCCCACAGTAGTGCCCCAACCTGGGCAGCTCCTTCACAACCAGGACGAAGACATCAGCACAAAGTCAACCTTTGCCCTTTTCCACGAGGACGTCTTGCCGTTGGCGTTGCTCAAGGCGTGGTGGGAGTGATACGGTCCGCAGCAGGTCGACATCATGTCGCCCTCGCCTCGGCGCCGCGCACATGCCGCCTGAGAACGACCCTCCCGCCCAGGCGCGGCACACACTTTCGCTCACCAGTTCGTCGGAAGCGGGGACGCTTGCAAACTGTAGTTCTCGTCGAGGAAAAAAAACAGAATATAAATGACACGCCGCCGTGTGCAACCCATCAGCGTGCTGCTGTTGAAGAAACGCCAGGCCTTCCGACACATACGAAGGAACAACACGCTGATGGGCTGCCAACGGCAGCGTGTTATTGATACCACTTCTCCCTCCCGATCTCGACCCGGCAGCGCGCAAGTTTTGTGTGCACAATGTCGTTCCCGCATCGGTGCGGCGCATATTCTCCGTGCCGTTTGGGGCGGGGCCGTGCGCGAGCGGGCGCCTCTTGCCGCCCTCGCCCCGAGAAGGGATCCGTGCAGCTTCTGCGCCCGGAAGTGGCGTTCCCGCTCGGGCGGTGCACGTGTCGCCCACCGCACCGCGAGAAAACAGAAGCGGCACGCTCGGACCGAGGACAGAAGAACATCCACACGAAGAACCTCAGGGTGACCTTCCCGAACCGACCTCGATGTTTTACCTCGGTCCGACTGTCGCGGGGCAAACCGATGGCGGGCGCAATGCTACCCTCGGTAATGCGCGCCGCAATTCGTGCGTGAACGTGGCAGCTTTGTTTCGGCGCAGCGCACGGTGCGTCGTTGCCTCGCTCATCGGGAAATGATGCCGCCCGGGAGAGAAGGCGGGATTGGAGTCTCGCCGCAACGCCGCGTATGGTTTTTGTGAAGATTCACTCTCGCCCGTGCCAGAGGCCTCCTGGATGGGTTCCGAGGCGATAGGATCGGAGGATTGCAACACATCGGCGATGCATCGGCGACGTCGGCGACGCATTGGAGCCGTCGGCGTGGAGAACATCGGGCTCCACATCGAGCCACATCGCCGATGCATCGGTGATTCGGCACGATCCTTGAGCGTCATTCAATGGGGGGGGGCTCCTCCTCCTCCTCCTCCCTCCTCCTCCTCCTCCTCCTCCTCCTCCTCCTCCTCCTCCTCCTCCTCCTCCTCCTCCTCCTCCTCCTCCTCCTCCCCCTCTCCCTCTCCCTCTCCCTCTCCCCTCCTCCTCCTCATCCTGGGAGGCCCAGGCACTCCTGCCCGTGCGCGGCCCGCGCTGTCTTCCCCTCGCCAGATTCGTCGGACGCGGCACCGCGCGCGGCCGCCTGCCGCTCGCTGGCCGGCAGCGCGTCCCGGCCCGCATGCCAAGCCGTGGCACCAGCCTGATCCTGAGCAGCTTTGACGCTCCTGGGGCCTGGCGAGGGCCCTGAGAGGCCAACAAATAACCCTAACACGTTGACCGTGTTTTCTTCACGACGCGGGGGGATCTGGGTTACTTACGCGCAGCGGATCCTCATCGTCATAACCATGGCCCCACCACTGTGCTCAAACCTGCACAACGTGAACCGTGCTTTCTGTACGACGCGAGGGGATCTGGGCTAGTTACCCGCAGCGGATCCTCCTCGTCGTAACCATAACACCCCCCTAGGGCTCGAACCTGCGAGCTCTGGCCCGTGCCACGTGGCCCGGCGCCTCCGCACGGGGGGATGAGCCTGATCTCGAGGCAGTGCCCCTGCCTATCGGTGCTGCTGGCGACGAACGAAGGGTGGCCGCGAGATGCCGCCGATGACCGACGGGGTGATGAGAATGAGGGGTGGCCTTTGGCCTCTGGACACTTAAAACACATGTTTCTGGGTACTCCAGATTTCAAAATAAAGGGAGGGGGGTCTCATTTCGGGGGGGGGACTCTTCCAGGCTATCTTGGAGGGCCTGGGGGGTCTGGGGACGATTTTTTGGAGGGTTCTCCCAATGGGGAAGGTCTGAAATGGCTTGTCTTGGAGGGTCCAGACCCCCTCCCTTTTATTACGAAATCTGGAGGAACGGCTGTTACCCTGGGGTGTGGGGGGGAGGGTAACGGCAACGGCGGCCGCGGCGTGCCCCCGCCAGGGAGCGCCCGCGCCATCGGCACACCAATTGCCATACCTGCTGAGAGGAGGGGGGTCCGCCCTCCACCCCCGAAAAACGTACGATCGTTAGCGTTACCCAGGGGGGGGGGCGGGTAACAAGCGTTACCTGCCAGAGGGAAAATAAAGATCTCCTGGTGGTCTTTTTCAGCTAAAGACATTAGGGATAGAGGGCCTCTTCCGCCGATGTGTCGAGCCAAGCCGTCCCGATGTGACCCGTAAGGCAACGACGGGGACCTCAGTGAGGCCACGCCTTCATCGTGCTACCAGGGTGTAGTGAAGGAGCCCCAGAACATACAAATCAATACACACAAATAAAAGGGATTCCCCATAATTGGGTTTTTGAATTCCCCCCCACTTCCCATATTTTCGCATATTTTCGGGGGAATCGACGATTAATTGTGTCTGTGTGTTTTTTCCCTCCTGAGTTAGGGGCTAATTGGTTCACGAGAAGGCTCCCCCTCGTCCTCTGCGCACGCGTCGGAGATCTGGGCCGTCGTCGCTCCTCCTCGGAGGCGGCCACGGGGCCTGCGCTGGATGGCTTCAATCCGCTCCGCACTCCCCCGGGCCACTCCCGGGCGGGGTCGGCCTGGAGCAGCATGCCCAGTCGGGAGCCGAGAGACACAGGAGCCCTCCCCGAGCCCAGCCCGTCGGACCTCGCTCCCCCCTCCCGTGGTCGTTGGCGCCAGTTCCGGAGGCGGTTCACCGTCAGACTCGAGCGAGTTCACTTGCCCGGCACTTCGCCCGGCCCGCCCCCCCCCCCCCTCCGCCGCCTTTTCACCCAGCGCCGGGCCGAACAGTGGTGACAGAGGTGCAGGCGAGCGTCCCGCCCTGCGTGAAGTCCAGGCTCCAGAGTTCCCTTTCGGGCCTCGCCAAGCACTCCCCCCAACCCCCCAATGCAAGTAAAAAACTTGCCAGGATCAAGTGCGACCCGGATTTCTGTAGGTGGCGCGCCCGCGCGGGGAAGTGAGAAGGGGTGGACCTTCTGAGAAGTTATCTGAGCCTTCCCCGAATACGCAGAGAACCTCTCAGAACGCGCGAGGGCTTCTGCGAAGTCCCGCCGCCTTCTGAGATCCCTTCGCCACTTCATTTCCCCCCTCGCTCGCGGCCGATCCGAGCCCATCCCAGTCACTGACCCCCGGCCGGCGCCCTCACGCGGCACCTTGCGCGGGCCGCCAACGCGAGACGCTGCGTCGGAGAAGACGACGCTTACGCGCTACCTCACGCGGGCAGCTTGCCCGCGAACGCTGGCGCGGACGACTCCTTTTTCTTGCGTCGCTCAAGTGAGAAACTTGCCAGAATCAAAATGCAACACGGCCTCCTCGGCCACCGCCCCCCTTCACGCTTCTCACTCCACCCCCGGGGCGCGCCGCCGAATCTGGCTTTTTGGTCGTAACTCGGGTCTCTGGCAGCCCTTCGGGACGATCCGGGCACCCCCAGAACGCCCTCGGCGAGGCGCAGCTGCTGGCTAGCATCACGAGGCTGGCACTTAGTGGGCCCTGGAAACGACAGGGCCGTTTTTTCACCGGTTCCGTTTTGCCGTTTTTGTTGCCGGTTCCGACGCCGCTTTTTTACGGGTTCCGTCGCCGTTCTTGACCGGTTCCGGCTCCGGTTCCAATCCTGGAGCCGTGTTTTTGCCGTTTCCGGTCGCCTTTATTTTGCCGTTTCCATGTTCAAGGGCTATTTTTTGGAAACGGTGAGAAAACGGCCCTGTCGTTTCCGGGGCCCACAAAGGGCTGGCACACCGCCGAAGACGCTTGAAAAAACCTAGAACCTCCCTCGGCGCCCGCCGCCGATCCTGGGCCACCCCAGTCGCTGACCCCTGGCCAGCGCCGAGCTCCTCCTTTGAAGGGGCCCTGGGACACACAAGTAAATACACACAAATAAAAAGATTCCCAATATGATCCCGTATTTTCTGGGTTTTTGTTTTCCCCCTCACTTCCCATGTTTTCCCATATTTTCCTGAGAACCGACGATTAGTTGTGTCTGTGTGTTTTCTCCCCTCCTGATCCTTGGACGCCCGAAGGAGGTACGGCGAAAATGGGCACAGTACCCAACGGCAACTCCTCTTCATTTTGAACAGGGCTCGCTGTCCGCACCGCCGCGGACACTGCTCTTTGAAGACAGAAAAGAAAGGCCCGAGGGGTTAAACCGAGACGGTCTCAGCCAGAAACGCTCTGAGAGCACCTCGCGCCGACCACCGAAGGGTCTTTGAACATTCTTCGGTGGGCCTCTAGACCAGCCAAGATGCTTCGCCACCGCTTGAGTGATGGGCAACGATGGGGGGGGACTGGCATAGGGGGCGATGCATCGGCCTGGAATCGGCGATACACCGCCGGTAGATCGGCGATGGGCTCCCGATCGTGAATCCGTGCCTTCCTGTGCAGGTTGGAGCTATCGGGTGGATTGGGGGTCGATGCGTCCCCCCCTTCTGCCTATCCCCCCCCTTAGTGGGCCCTGGAAACGACAGGGCCGTTTTTTCACCGGTTCCGTTTTGCTGATTTGTTGCCGGTTCCGACGCCGTTGTTTTGCCGGTTCCGTCGCCGTTGTTTGACCTGTTCCGGCTCCGGCTCCAATCCTGGAGCCGTTTGTTTGCCGTTTCCGGTCGCCGTTTTTTTGCCGTTTCCACTTTCAAGGAACATTTTTGGGGAAACGGTGAAAAAACGGCCCTGCCGTTTCCACGGCCCACAAAGTCCCCCCCTATCGTTGCCCCCGAGTGAGGTCCTGGGCCACCCAGGTCGCTGACACCCTGGCCGGCGTCTACCTCTCTTTCTCTCTCTCCGGCCGCCCGCCTGCCCCGCCGCCGAGGCGAGTCCAGGATCAAATCGACAAATCGACAAATCGGCAAATCGACGAATCGACGAATCGACAAATCGACAAATCGACAAATCGACAATCGACAATCGACAAATCGACAAATCGACAAATCGACAAATCGACGAATCGACGAATCGACAAATCGACAAATCGACAAATCGAATCGACAATCGACAATCGACAAATCGACAAGTCCACAATCGAATCGGCAAATCGACAAGTCGGATCGGAAGCTGATACGAGTCGGATCGGCGGAAATCGGACCTTCGGGTTTCCAGGGGTGTATCCCCCACTGGGCTGGTCATTTGGTGGGAGTCTCGAAGGGGATGGGGATGGGGATGGGGATTGGTTAAACGATCCCGACGCAAGGCTCCGACAAGAAATCGGAACCCAATTCGGAAGCCTCAGTCTAGGGGAACAAACAGTGGCATAAACATAAAAACTCGGAGGTCCGCGCGGATTTCTCGGATCGGAGCTGGACTTGTTCCCCTAAAACCGAGCCGACTCGGCATCGGAGGCCATCGACGCCGGAGCGACTCGCATGTCATGCTTATGCCACTGCTTGTTCCCCTAAAGTCGGGCCGACTCGGCATCGGAGGCCATCGAAGCCGGAGCGACTCGCATATTATGCTTATGCCACTTGTTTGTTCCCCTAAAGTCGAGCCGACTCGGAACGGAGCGAATCGCACAGGAAGGCGCCGAAGCGACTCGCACTTTTTTCTCCCCTAAAGTCGAGCCGACTCGGCGTCGGAGGCCTTCGACGTCGGAGCGACGCGCGCAAAGGGAAGGCGCGCCGAGGCGAACCCCGCGCCGCCCCCCGGCGCAACGAGGCCCCCGCCGGGGAGCACCGCTCGGCGGTGGGCGGCCGGCCGTCGTCGGCGGCCGCGGCGTGGGGGGCGAAGTCCGCGAAGGGCGCGAAGGAGACGCCCGCGTCGCTGGCGGGGCGGCGCCGGGTATCGGCCCCCACGGGGGGCTGCGAGAGGAACTCCAGCGACCGACGAAGCAGGCTTCGGAGGAGGAGCGCCTGCACCCACAGGCCGACAAAACAGGTTTCGGGAGGAGGAGGGGGAGGAGGAGGAGGAGGAGGAGGAGGAGGAGGAAGGAGGAGGAGGAGGAGGAGGAGGAGGAGGAGGAGGAGGGAGGAGGGGGGAGAAGGAGGAGGGGTCGGGGGAGGAGGGGGAGGAGCTACCCTTCGCCCGTCTTCCCTCCCCGTGTTGGGCCTCCCGGGAGAGGCCCTCGTCGCCGCGGAGGCGGTGGCGGGCGGCGGCGGGTCGGGACCCAACAGGGCACGCGACGACTGCGCGGCAGGCGTCGCGTCTGCGGGGCGCCTCTCTGCGCGGGCAGCGCTCCTGCTCCTCCCCCTCCTCCTGCTCTCGTCCTCCTCCTCCTCCTCCTCCCTCTCCTCCTCCTCCTCCTCCTCCCTCCTCCTCCTCCTTCTCCTCCTCCTCCTCCTCCTCCTCCTCCTTCTCCTCCCCTCCTCCTCCTCCTCCTCCTCCTCCTCCTCCTCCTCCTCCTCCTCCTCCTCCTCCCCCTCCTCTGCGCGGGCAGCGCTCCTGCGAGGACTTTCTGCGGCGGGTCGGCTCCACAGGGCTGTAAAGACTGCGCGGCAGGCGTCGCGCTTGCGGGGCGCCTCTCTGCGCGGGCAGCGCTCCTGCGAGGGCTTTCTGCGGCGGCCAACCGCGCTGCCAAAGCGTCCCGCCGCAAGGGTCGTTCGGCCGCTCGCGCCGGGGAGGCCCAGCTCCGCAGATGGAAACGCCTGGGCACGCAGAGGCCGATATGTTTGTCGGGGGCTCCAGCGACAAACCAAGCAAAACGGGTCTCGGAGGAGGAAAGGGCACCCACAGTTCTCTACCCTTCGCCCGTTGTCTCTCTCTCTCTCTCTCTTTTTTGGCCTCTGGGAGGTCCTCGTCGCCGCCGCTGGGTTCGCCTCGATTAAATCCTGGTCAGAACGCGCCCCGGGCGAGGTCTGGGGAGTAGCAGTATCAGCACCTTTTGGTTCCCCCAGGAAGCAAACGCAGCGATAGACAATACAGGGGCCCCTAAATCATTTGGGGGGACTTGCGTCAGGAGGGCCGCGGCGGGTCAGCCCAATAGGGCTGCCATAGGAACTCCAGTGCTAAACTTAGGTCGGGCGTGTCCCCCTACAGGCGGCTCTTGAAGGACAAATGGAAAATATTCCAAACATGCTCAACAGTATTCAAAAATACTAACAAAACGTCCTTGACGATGTTTTTGCTACTTGTGAACGTCCCTCCTGTAGAGGGCCACGCCCGACTTCACGGAAAGCAGAACAAATACCTCCCAACCCCCCGTGGGTGGGGGGACCGACGGGCTGCCTGAGAACCTCCAGCGACAAACAGAACAAGTACATCAAACCCTGTGGGGAAGGGGAACCTAAGTTAGGACCGCCCCCAAACAACCATTTGGGACAAGGGGCTCTTTTCCGCAGACGTATCGTACCAAACCGCCCAGATGTGTGTTATCCATGATGCGAAGACGGGGACCCAAGTGAGGCCACGTCTTCATCGTGCAATTAAGGTTAAGGGATTTGTTGTTGCCGATGACCCAGGAGGCCAGAAAACACGGCCCCATCGGCCCCGAAGATCGCCCCAAAACGTGCCAAAAGGACCCTTCGCGCCGTCCACAGAAACGTCGGCGGGAAAATGATCTGCCACTTTCTGCCTCAGGGGGCCCTCGCCGGGCCCCGGAACCGTCAACCAAACGACTCAGGATGCAAAAGCCAGTCCCAGGGAATGGGTCGAGACCTCCGGGGATCGACGTCATGAGAAAATCCCAGACATGCGACGTCCGGATTTTTTCAGGCCGGCGTCCCCCGAAGTCCAGACCCTTTCCCCGGGGCCAGCTTTTCATCCTGAGTCGTTCTGTGGCGGCACCGGGGCCCGGCGAGGGCCCCCAGGGGCCGAAGGCAGGGCAGAACTCGCCGTCCAAATTTTCTTCACGCCGCGATCGCGTCCGGGTATGAGAAAATCATGGCGCCGGGGAGCTCTGGGTCTCTGGCGTCCGGGGCGGCGCTAGGGAGAGCAGACTTTCTTCACGCCGCGATCGCGTCCGGGTATGAGGAAATCATGGCGCCGGGGAGCTCTGGGTCTCTGGCGTCCGGGGCGGCGGTGGGGCGAGCAGCTCTCTGACCGACAGAGGGCGCGCCCGCGTGTGGCCGGGGCGATGGCCCCGCCCTGGGGGCGAGGTGGACGAGCAGACCTCAGGAGGACGCCGGCCTGCACGGTGTTCTTCGGGGCCGTAGAGGCGACGCGAGGCGGAGGAGGGGGAGGGGGGGAGGAGGAGGTGGAGGAGGAGGAGGAGGAGGAGGAGGAGGAGGGGAAGGAGGAAGAGGAGGAGGAGGAGGATGAGGAGGAGGAGGAGGAGGAGGGGTCGCCTAGGCCTCTCGGAGAAACCCTCTGGAGTGCACCATGGGGAAGCGTGGCCTCTGGTGCGCGGCTTGTCGGGGGGCCGCGGGCGGACCCCAGTCACACCAGCACGCAGGACGCTACTGTGTCGCGCCACACTCGGCGATCCGGGAGGCCAGGCCAACCCTCCTCCTCTTTCTCCTCCCCCTCCTCCTCCTCCTCCTCCTCCTCCTCCTCCTCCTCCTCCTCCTTTCTGCTCTTCCTCCTCCTCCTCCTCCTGCTCTTCCTCCTCCTCCTCCTCCTCCTCCTCCTGCTTTTCCTCCTGCTCCTGCTCCTCCTCACACTCGGCGAGCGGGAGGCCTGGTCACTCCGGCGAAGGGCCACTCTTGAAGGGGCCCTGGGACACACAGATACATACACACAAATAAAAAAAAGCCCCCAGATTTATTTCCCCATATTTCCTGGGTTTTTGCCATCCCGCCCAATTCCCACATATTCCCATATTTTCTTGGGGATCGACGATTACTTGTGTCTGTGTGTTTTCCCCTCCTGAACTCTCGCGCGCAGTCGGCTCCTTGGCGCTCGTCTCGGTGGGGGTCCGCGTCCTATGGTCTTGGGTGGGCGGCCCACGCCCCTCGCCCCAGGCGGCCCCGCGTCGAGGTCACCACGCTGCGCTCTCAGAGAGCGTTCCCCCCCGCCCTGGCCCTCCAGAGCCCGTCGCGTCGCGCCGCAAGAAGCACGACGGGCGGTTATCGGCCGTTTTCGGCCCCTGGGGGCCTGGGGTGAAACACAACTAGTGTTCGACGGTGTTCGACGGTCCTCGCCCGTTGTCTGGCGGTTTCCGACGGTGTGCGGTTTCCGACGGTTTTCAGACCTCTGGGAGCCGACACTATGAGTAGAGAGGTCAGATGCGGGGGGTCTGGCTCTCAGGATGGGCCATGCAAAAATCCCAGCCCTCTGGGCGTGGGCGGTTCCCTACACAGCTTGCCCACAAGGTTCCTTATACGCATACAATGGAGACCAGTCCACAAGAAACCTTCCACGAGAAACCAAACCCTGAGACCCCAGGGCGTCCATGGATTTTTGGTGTGGGCACGTCAAGCTTTCTCGGTGGCGCGCAGACATGGATTAGCGATCCACGAATTTGGCGCGCGGTTGCCAAATCCATGGATTAGCAATCCATCGGGGGAGGTGCCCTCCTCAAAATGCGGCTGGTGCCGCCTCGCTCGGCGTCGGAAATCCGCAAATTTCCCATGGAAACGGGACCCGTCGCTAATCCACGCCCCCTTGATCCATGTTTGCCACCGCCTGATTTCTCATGGCAAAAACATCGAAACCCAAAAAACCCACGGCACCCTGGAGGCAAGCAGGGTGTGTTTCTTGGCATGGGCCTCCGCTGTACCGCGGAGCGCCCTCCTGGGACGTCTGGCCCTGGGTCTGGCGCCGGCGGCCCGCCGGGTCTCCCACATGCGGTCCTGCGTCTGGTCTGCCGTGTGGTCCCCCCGAACGGAGCTGCTGCGTGAGTTCAGCCGGCAGCAAAATCCTGCCTCTTCGGCGGCGGGGCGCCGGTTCTATTGTCGTTTGCTGCTGATGACCAGCCTGGAACATATCCCTATCCCTATGCTGGGCATCTCCTCATCACGATGCCAATCTTAGGGATTCCCTTAGTTTTTCAGGGCGCATCCCTAAGATTGTCATCGCTTTTTGGCGTGCAAATCTTAGGGATAGGGATAGGTTCGAAGCTGGTGAGCTAAGGAAGTGCCCCTGGCCCAAGGTGCCCCCAGGACTTCCCGGGAGGCCCGCACGGCCTCCAGAGCACCCCATCACGAGGCCCAGGGGGCCCTAGGGGCTCCAACATGGACCGAGAAGCTGGGGGCACCTTGGGCAGGGGCACCTATCTAGCACCCCCCGACATGTTGCCAGCGGAAGACATTCCGGAAGGGGCCGTTCGGCGATGGGGCCCCAGCACAAGGTTGCCAGGGTGCGCCTCGATACCTCGAGTCACGAAGGCATCTCTGCGACATTTGGAACTCGGGCCAAGGGTTTCGACGTCGGTCGGAAGCATTTCGTCGATGAGGTGTTGGGCGGGTACGCCATTTCGACTTCGGGCCGTCGGGTTTCGACATCAGGTCGAAATCGTTGTTTCGAGGATGTCCCACGCGACAGCCAAACTTTCGACTTTTCGGGCTCACGCACTGGAATTTCTCAACGCCAAATGTGTTGCCCGAATCCAAACGGTCATTTCGCTTGAGACTTGCTCCAAAAAGCCGTTTCTACTGAAGTCGAACATTTCTGGTTCGAAAGCGAAAGTGCGGTACCGCCCAATGCTTCCTCCGAGACAGGAGTCAAAACCCGTTCAGTTCAAAGTCGAAATGGCGATTGCGCCCATGACGTCCTCCAGATCTCAATTCGAACTTCTCCCGGTTTGATGTCAAAATGGGGCGACCTGCGATAGGTCTCTGCCCTCCATTGGAGCCTTCATTCGGCATTGCGGTGGTAAAGCCACTAAGTGGGTCAACATGTTCCTAGCGGCGATGAGTGGCCCCGCGTATGCACAGCGCAGTACGATGCTCTTTTTATTGTTTGACTGCGTTCTTCAGGGAGGTCTGACGCCATGGTGTAATGACTGTTACTCATAGGGAAGCCCCTCAGGCACATGCGTGTCCAGTCACGCGCATGATGATGCCCTCCAGGTCGCGAGCCCTCCTGCCACGAACCCTCGCGCCATGCGCCCTTGAGGCCCACGCGAATCGATGTGCAGTCAGGCCACTACCAAAATCAACGGTAAACGAGGAGCGACACGCCTCCTTGGCACCCCAAAGCGCCTGGGCGCACGAAGGGCGAAGCGCTGGAGGAACAATCATGGAAGCATCTGAAGAACAGCGAGCCCCTCGCGAACACCAAGGGTTCCTTGTTCCAGCGCGGTGACCTGACCCATCGGACGGAAGAAGTAGGCAGACACCTGAAGTGAGAAGGCGTTGAACATAGATTGGGTGCCCGCCAGCCCCCTGGAGAGGGCGGAAAAGTTATGAAAAGTTGAAGCCACTCGACTCTCGAAGTGGGAAGGCGGCAAACGTAGATTGGAATCTGGGGCTCCCAAAATACCTACCTTCAACGACCGATAGGTACGCATATGTCTCAGTTTCGCTCAGTGTCTTGACCTTATGCAGCATGTCTCCGTGCCGCTCCTGAATTCACCGAACTTGTTGTTCCAACCTTCGGCGGGTTGGGGGTTGACCTGTGCGCCGGACCGCCTCCCCTGGATCTGGTGGGGGGGGGGGTCGCCAGGGGTCAGGGCGTCCAGGCGGGGGGGGCGCCAGGGGTCAGGGCGTCCAGGATGGCCGAGCACAGCTCCGAGAGAACTGGCCCGCCTGCTCAGGAGGAGACCCCCCCCCCCCGCACTGCCCGTGGGCCCAGGCCGGCCAGGGCCACCCTCCTCCTCTTTCTCCTCCTCCTCCTCCTCCTCCTCCTCCTGCTCTCCCTCCTCCTCATCTTGCTCTTCCTCCTGCTGCTCCTCCTCCTCCTCCTCCTCCTGCTCCTCCTCCTCCTCCTGCTGCTCCTCCTCCTCCTTCGCTTCCCTGGAGCGTCGAAGCTCGAGGCTCGAAGATGCAGGCTGCGCAGCCTGGCCGAGCTGCACCGCGGAAGCGAAGCTGCCGCCAGAGAGAGGAGCGAGGCACGTGGGGCCCGCGAGTGGAACAGGCACGCGCCGTCGCTCGTCTGGGCCTCCTCGCCCTCCTCGCTCGTCCTCCTCCTCCTCCTCCTCCTCCTCCTCCTCTCGTCTCCCTCCTCTGCAGCCCCTCTCTCCCCTCCCCTCCCCCGTTTCCTCCCTGTGCCTCTCCGCCCTCTCACCTCCTTCCCCTCCTCCTCCTCACTCCCCTCCTCCTCCTCCTCCTCCTCCTCCTCCTCCTCCTCCTCCTACTCCCTCCTACTCCCTCCTACGCCCTCCTCATCCAACTTACTCCTCTCACGGGGGCTTCCCGACACGTTAGGAATCGTGACGACTGCCCCGCTAGGGCTTTCGCCACTTCCTCAAGGGAACGACACTGCATCAAGGAAATCGGTCCCCAGAACACTACAGATCCCCCCCCAAAACGACCCCAAAACGTGACCACAAAACCTTCCTGAGCTTCGATCCTGGAACATCTCGATCCCCAGGAGGCAGCCCCTCCTGGCACTGCCTTAGGAGGCACCTCCTGGGAGGTCTTCGGCACAAAAGTGGAAGGCTGCTACAAGCGATGAAGAGGCCACTGGGACAGACTTGGCCAAATCAAACCTGGGAGGAAGCCGCATCGAGCGGGATTCGCCCGGGCGAAGCGGGATCCAGCCGGATAGTTCGGGAGTCCACGAAACAGGGTTGGGCCCGTCCTTGGCCAGGGGATCTGCCAGCGCCGATTCTGAATTGAGCCTCCCAGGAGCTGCGTCCCCTGGATCACGTGGCAAAGAAAGCTGCAACATCGTAGAACATCCCGCCTGGAGCCCTAGACCACATCTTTCTGCGAAATGCGTCGAGTCGGATCGATCTGCGAGGGCCCCATGGCCCCAAATGGAGCGAAAACGCTGGTTGTAACGAAAAATGGCATCGCCAGGATCTCAGGGTCCTAAGCTGCCTGCTGGAACTGGACAAGCGCGCTCCACTATATTCGCAAACCGGCTGCTCGCAGAGGGCCTGGATCCGCCGCGAAGGATGCACGATCCATCACTTCGAGGCACGCGTGTTTTTCTCACATTTGCGAGTCGGCACTTTGCCAATAGTGGAACGCGCTCTGTGAGGAACGTCAGGGTGCACGGTTTCCCCTGGGGCCGTAGGCGACCCGAGGAGGAGGAGGAGGAGGAGGAGGAGGAGGAGGAGGAGGAGGGAGGAGGAGGAGGAGGAGGAGGAGGAGGAGGAGGAGGAGAGGAGGGAGGAGGGGGAGGAGGAGGGAGGAGGGAGGAGGAGGAGGAGGAGGAGGAGGAGGAGCAGGAGGAGAAGGAGGACGGGTCGCCTAAGCCCTTCGGAGAAGCCCTCCACGTCAGGGATTCCCCCCCCCCTCCGCGGGCGAGAGCCCCCCGGCGACCGCGGCGGACGGTCCGCGGCCTGCTGCAGGGGCCCGCGCCTGGCGGCGCGCGCGCGCTCCGGGAAGGGCGCGCTGCCCGTCGCCGGCGCTAAGCCGCTCGGAAGGCCAGCATCAGGTCGGGCCTGTCCCCCTGCAGGGGGATGTTGGAGGACAAATCAACATGCATCAAACCATATACGGTTTGGACAATGAAATGAAAAGCAAAGGACACTTAGATTAGAGGACAATTAAATCAAAGGACATACTCTGTGGACACATACAAACTCAAACAGCAAAGACAATTTAAATTCATGTTTAAAAGTATCCCGGCAAAGCAACCTAACAGCGATGTGTAGGAGCATATCTGGAAGCATTCCCCTTAAGATTCAGATGAGAACCCAGTTGTAGAATTCAGTTGTTCTCGCAGTCGTAGTCGCATTCGCGATGACAGTCGCAGTGGCAACGGCAGTCGCAGTCACAGCCTCGGCCTCAGCCTGCCTCAGCCTCAGCCTCAGCCTGCCTCAGCCTCATCCTGCCTCAGCCTCAGCCTCAGCCTGCTTCAGCCTCAGCCTCAGTCTGCCTTCAGCCTCGGCGTCAGCCTCAGGCTGCCTCAGCCTCAGCCTGCATCAGCCTCAGCCTCAGCCTCAGCCTCAGCCTCAGCCTGCCTCAACATCAGCCTGCCTCAGCCTCAGCCTCAGCCTGCCTCAGCCTCAGCCTCAGCCTGCTTCGGCCTCAGCCTCAGTCTGCCTTCAGCCTCGGCCTCAGCCGCAGCCTGCCTCATCCTCAGCTTGCCTCAGCCTCAGCATCAGCCTGCCTCAGCATTCAAAATGTGGCCCGGGAGTGATGTTCTGGGAAGTCCAAGAACACGAAGTGGCCTACAGTTGGCTCCGAGCATCCAAAATAATGCCCAGGATTGGACTTCTGGGAACTCGAAGACCACGAAGTGGCCTACAGTTGGCTCCGGGCATTCAAAATGCGTCCCGGGAATGGAATTCTGGGAAGTCGAACACCACGAAGTGGCCTACAGTTGGCTCCGAGCATCCAAAATGTGGCCCACGAGTGGGGTTCTGGGAAGTCGAAGAGCACGAAGTGGCCTACAGTTGGCTCCGGGTATTCAAAATGTGACCCGGGAATGGAGTTCTGGGAGGTCGAAGAGCACGAAGTGTGAGACTGTTTGCTTAAAATGAGCCCGGCCCTGAGCCCGGCCCTCGCTGTCCGGATGCCGCCCGGACCTCCCTTCTGAGTCATCAGATGCTCTCTTTTGACACCACTATCCCGGCAAAGCAACCTAACAGCGATGTGTAGGAGCATATCTGGAAGCATTCCCCTTAAGATTCAGATGAGAATCCAATTGTAGAATTCTGCTGTTCTCGCAGTCGTAGTCTCATTCGCGATGGCAGTCGCAGTGGTAACGGCAGTCGCAGTCACAGCCTCGGCCTCAGCCTGCCTCAGCCTCAGCCTGCCTCAGCCTCAGCCTCAGCCTGGCTCAGCCTCAGCCTGCCTCGGCCTCAGCTTCAGCCTGCCTCCGCATCAGCGCGCCTCAGCCTCAGCCTCAGCCTGCATCAGCCTCAGCCTCAGCCTGCTTCAGCCGCAGCCTCAGTCTGCCGTCGGCCTCGGCCTCAGCCTCATCATTAGCCTGCCTCAGCCTGCATCAGCCTCAGCCTCAGCCTCAGCGTGCCTCAGCATCAGCCTGCCTCAGCCTCAGCCTCGGCCTCAGCCTCGGCCTCAGCCTGCCTCAGCCTCAGCCTCAGCCTGCTTCAGCTTCAGCCTCAGCCTCAGTCTGCCTTCAGCGTCGGCCTCAGCCTCAGCCTGCCTCAGCCTCAGCCTGCCTCAGCCTGCGTCAGCCTCAGCCTCAGCCTGCCTCAGCCTCAGCCTCAGCCTGCTTCAGCCTCAGCCTCAGTCTGCCTTCAGCCTCGGCCTCAGCCTCAGCGTGCCGCAGCCTCAGCGCGCCTCAGCCTCAGCCTCAGCCTCAGCCTGCCTCAGCCTCAGCCTCAGCCTGCCTCAGCCTCAGCCTCAGCCTGCTTCAGCCTCAGCCTCAGTCTGCCTTCAGCCTCGGCCTCAGCATCCGCCTGCTTCAGCCTCAGCCTGCATGAGCCTCAGCCTCAGCCTCAGCCTGCCTCAGCATCAGCCTGCCTCAGCCTCAGCCTCAGCCTGCCTCAGCCTCAGCCTCAGCCTGCTTCAGCCCCAGCATCAGTCTGCCTTCAGCCCGCGGTATCCGGCCGAACTGCTTCACGTGCTCGACGAGCGTTTGCAGAGGACCGCTCAACGCAGCACGCTGAGGAGCAGCGCTGTTCCCAACCGCAGGCTGAGGAACACCGCTGTTCAATGCAGCAGGGTCAGGAGCACCGCCGCCAGACCGAGAACTATCAGCATGTCCTGGCATTAAGGTGCGCAGTAGGCGCTGCGCAGTTCCTTTGAAAAGGAAGTCTTCGAAAGCAGGGCTGTAGCCAAGAAGGCTACGGGGACGATGGTGATGATGATGATGATTATGAAGATGATGAGTCTTGGAAGTCTGGGAAGTGGAAGAGCACGAAGTGGCGTAACGTTGGCTCCGGGCATTCAAAATGTAGCCTGGGAGTTGAGTTGTGGGAAGTGGAAGAGCACGAAGTGGCCTACAGTAAGCTCCGGGCATTCAAAATGTGGCCCGGGAGTGGTGTTCTAGGAAGTCCAAGAGCACGAAGTGGCCTACAGTTGGCTCCGGGCATCCAAAATGTGGCCCGGGAGTGATGTTCTGGGAAGTCGAAGAGCACGAAGTGGCCTACAGTTGGCTCCGGGCATCCAGAATGAGGTCCGGGAGTGGAGTTCTGGGAAGTCGAACAACACGAAGTGGCCTACAGTTGGCTCCGGGTATTCAAAATGTGGCCCGGGAATGGAGTTCTGGGAGGTCGAAGAGCACGAAGTGTATGACTGTTTGCTTAAAACGAGCCCGGCCCTGAGCCCGGCCCTCGCTGTCCAGATGCCGCCCAGACCTTCCTTCTGAGTCATCAGATGCTCTCTTTTGACACCACTAGAAACCTATCAGTCTTCGCTGTTAGGTAACTAGAAACCTATCAGTCTTCGCTGTTAGGTAAAAAAACCCAACAATATACAAAACTTCGTCCCATACTATGTTTGACTATTTTTGAATCGTCCTCCTGTCGAGGAACACGCCCGACGGAAAGCCAGCACCGAGCAGGCGCCGACGACGACGGCCGGCCTCTCTGGCACGCTCAGACGAAGCCAGGACGACCACACCTTCGGGCGGGGATGCATCGAGAATCTCGGAGATCTGCAGGTTCTGGGCCCAGATACGATCGCGTGGTGAAACATTCATGACGGAGGTTCTTCGCCGTTCTCGGCCTCCAGAGGCCCTCGCCAGGCCCCGGGCACAGGCAAAAACGACTCGGGATGAAAAACCGGTCCCAATGAAAAGGTCGGGCTTTCCGGGGATGCTGTCCTGAAAAAATCAAGACGTCGCATGCCTGGGGAGGATGTCTCGGGCGCCGCGGCCTTCTCAGAGCGCTGCGGAACGCTCTGAGAGCGTGCCGGAACGATCTGGGACGGATTCATCTTCTTCGTAGCCCCGCTCGAGAGCAGGCGTCGATGAAGATGGCCTGCCTCCCTGACATCCTCGCGACGCAAAAGAATCTCGACGGACAGTTTCTGCCTGTTTTCGGCCTCCCTGGGGCCCTCGAAGGGGACCAGGACTGTCAACAAACAGCTCGGGAGTAAAAATGGGTCTCGGGAAAGGGGTCCAGACCTCCGGGGAGCCACGTTGTGAAACAAGTCACGACGCCGGATGTCTGGGATCGAGCTCATCCCCTGGGGTTGACAGGTCCAAGGCGATGTCAACCTTATGGACGTGCCCTAAGAGACCGAGGGTGCTCTTAAGATCGGGAATGAGATGGGGTGGTACTATAACATCTGGCTACGGATATACCTTGGGGATGTGCGTCGAGGCGTTGGGCGCGAGATTCGACGATCGAGGATCGAGCACGACGACGGGAGACAGTAGTCTCCTAGCACTGGCGCGCCTGAGGGTGGCTCGGCAGGTCTGCAAAGCAGGCACATATCGAGCAGTCGTCGGACAGGAGCGCACGGCGAGGGGAAACGTCAGCTCAGCGTGCACCCGAATTTTGTACGCACTTTTGCTCGTGAGACGACTCGAGCGGCGCGCGTCGCAGCCGCTGCGCTTTTCGCCCTGGCCCTGAGAAACACAACGCACTCTGGTCGGCGGCGAGCGAGGGGGGGGAGTGAGAAGGAGAAGGCCTTCTCAGAAGTTTCGGAAGTCCC
>CAUYUJ010015842.1:42500-57500 GCA_963575745.1 Prorocentrum cordatum
GCGGGGGTCTCGAGGGGGATGGGGATGGGGACTGGCCATCGCTCGGACGTCCATTCCGTGTGTTTTTTTTCGGTTTCGTGCGTGGCTTTTTCGCCAAATGATCAAGGATGCTCCTCGATGGTCGTCGCCGAAGGAAAAATGCACACGTCCGAGCGATGCCAAGGGGATGGGGGTCGGCAGACCGATGCTGGCCCTCGCCCCCCCCGTGGACCCCCCTGGCGCCTCGAGGAGAGGCCTTGTCCGTGCTCGGCCTCTGGGGAGGGAGCCCTCGCCTGGCCCCAGGGCCGTCGGGAACCGACTCGGGAGGAAGAACCGGTCCCTGCCCAGAGCATCGGCTACCGACTTCCCTCGGTCGCGATGGGTAGCGACCGATCGACATTCCTAGTCGGCCGCGGCCGATCCCCAAATCGGCCGTGACCGGTCGCCACCGATATCGCGACCGAGATTTGGCGCAGATCGGTCGCGACCGATACACCGAAACTTGAAGCAGCATCGGTAGCGACCGTTCTCGTCGGTCGCGACTGGAAAATTCCACCATCAAATGACTCGCCGTCGCTCGGACGTCCATTTTCCGTGCATGTTTCGGTTTCGCGCGTGTTGTTCTTGCTCGTTGGTCCAGGATGGTCCTCGATGGTCCTCGCCGAGGAAAAATGCACACGTCCAAGCGATGCCAGGATGATCAGGGACGGGCACAACTTTTCCTTCCCCCCCTGCTCTCGGCGCGCGCGCCAGGCGCGCGCTCGCTCGTGTCCCCTCCATGGGGCTTCCCCTCGAGCGCGCTTCTCTCTGTGTTTCGGCGGCCACGGGAGTCTTAAGGGGGGGATGGGGGCGGGTGTGTGCAACGTGACGCCCCCGCCCCCCCCCCCGCCGTGTGGCTCCGGCACCACAGGAGCCCTTATTTTCCGGGATAGCGGCCGTCATCGGCCCCGGCCCCCCAGATGACGCCACGTTACGTCAAGGCCCGTAACCGGGCCCTGGGACCATCAAAAAAGGATCCGGAACGTAAGCAAGAGTAGAAGGGGTCGGGGCATCAGGGGACGCACTGGAACAAAACACATCGTCGATACCTCAGGAGAGAAGGCACGAGGAGGAGGCCAAGGAGGAGGAGGAGGCCCTAAACAAACATCTGAAGTATAGACTGCGGATTGACCCAGGTGATGTGGCAAAGGCGTGCAACACGCACTGAAGGAACGGGAGGGACCAGGGAGGAGTCAGGAAGCGCTCTTCGCCTTCCTGTAGACTGCTTGAAGGGGCAGAGAGGAAAGTCTCACGATGGTGAGAGTATGAACTTTTCTCAGGACGAGCATGTCCTCCTACAGGCGGATTTTGAAGGACAAGAGAAACAAAGTCAAACTGCGGACAAATAGCCCACAACAAAATAATCACAGCATTGTCCCCGTACTATGTTTGTAACATGTTTGAATATTTCCCCTGTAGAGGGACATGCCCGACTGAAGATGGCGTCATGGCGTCGCCACATTTTACGGGGCGGCGGCTGGCTTCCTCCAGAGACGCCGCCGTCCGCGGCCAGACAGCTACGGATGGTCCACCTCTGTGGGGCGTATATTGCGCTGACGCGCGAGAGGCGACTGTACTTCTGAGATTCTGCGTTCCCTTGACGCGGCATTCGTTGACGAAGCGTTCGGCAGCGCGGCGTCGGGCAACACTGCCCTCGAGCCAGCTTGCCCCTAACAGCCTGCATTGTCTCCGTGGGTCCGCACACCAGGCAGGTATTGCTGGAGCAATCCTTGGAAAGCATGCACATCCCGGGTACAAGTCCACATGAGCGACGAGCAAAAACGGGTCTTGCGCCTGATGACGTAGCGAGCGACCTTCCGCCGCAGCTTACGCGGGCCGCCAGCGCGGCACGCCACAGTAGAGACAAGGGCGCGCACGCGCGACCTTACGCGGGAAGCATGCGCGCCACTGTCGGCGCAGACGACCCCGTTTTCTTCCGTCTCCCATCTGGTGGCCCGCTCATAGTGCGAGGTGGCCTCCTGGTTCCACGCCTGAGTGCTGATCGGACTTTCGCGGCGAGTCCAGCCTTGGCGACGCGCGGCCCCCTGGTCCAGGAGGACTCTCTAGGAGTCTGGGAGGCCCACAGAGGCGGAGCAAAAGCACAGACTCCGCCCTCCAGATCGAATCGTCGTCCTTGAGCTCCGACCCTCGGCCCCCACGGCACGGCGACAACGACGGCGAGGCCGGCGGCGACGGCGCAGACGACGACGACAACGGCGTCGTTGTCGACGACGACGGCGACGGCGACGACAGCGAGAACGGCGACGATGAGCACGACGACGGCAATCACAACAACACCGCGACGCAGGCGATGACCACGTATCGGCAACAACGGCGACAACGGCGACGACAAGCACGACGACGTCGGCGACGGCGGCAACGACAACACCGACGACGGAAACGACGGCGACGGCGACGGCGACGACGACGAGGTCGACGACGGCGATGGCGACGACGGCGGCGATGAACACGACGACGACGATGATGCCGACGACGACGGCGACGTCGGGGACGACGACGGCGACGGCGACGACGACGAGGTCGACGACGGCGATGGCGACGACGGCGGCGATGAACACGACGACGACGATGATGCCGACGACGACGGCGACGTCGGGGACGACGACGGCGACGGCGACGACGGCGACAACGGCGACGACGAACACGACGACGCAGGCAAAGACGGCAATAACGACGACGGCGGCGACGCCGACGACGAAAACGACGACGACGACGATCCGACGAGAGCGACCACGCAGTCGCAACGGGCCTTCGGAGACCTGCCGCCCGGGCGCCAAAGGGGCAGCCAGCTCCGCCTTCGAGGCGCGGGCGGAACGCGACGTCGACGTCGACGCTGGCGTTGTCGTCAGCGTGGTCGACGACGACCCAAAGATCCAGCATATTGAAAAAAACAAGACGGCGTGTTTTCGCACGGCTCCTAGGGGCCCTCGCCAGGCCCCGGGACCGTCAAAAAACGAGTCAGGATGGAAAACCAGTCCTGGGGACTGGGTCGAGACTTCGGGGGACCGCGTATGGAACAAATCACGACGTCGGATCTCTGGGTTGTCAGCGCATAGTCGACGAAAGAACGAGGATGTCGCCCTTCGTCGTCGACGACGACGTCGACGACGTCGACCTTGTCAGCGTGGTCGTCGGCGTCATCGTCGACGTCGTCGTCGCCGGCGTTGTCCTCGTCGTCGGCGTCGGCGCCGCGGGCGCGGCGGCCGCCGAGGTGTGAGGCGTGCCACCGGCCGACGAGCGGGCCTCTCTCGCCGGCGGAGGAGGTGCCGGCGTGCTGCCGGGCGCCGGGAGGCTGGAGAAACGAGAACGACGTGCACGTCGTCGTCGTCGTGCGTCCTCGTCGCCGGCAACGACGTCGACAACGTCGCCGTGGAACCACGTCGACGTCGGCGTCGTTCCTCGGCGTCGTCGTCGTTCCCGTTCGCCCTCGAGCGCTGCTGTCGCTCCTCTGGCAGCTCTTGGAGGCGAAAGTTGAGCAGGGACCAACCGTCCTGGCATTCCTATAGTCATACCACGAAATGTCCTTAGAACCCAAACATGTTCTAAGAACAAAAACGAAGATCTTAGAACATGAACCCGATGTGATAACACAAGACAGACTCCGCCAGAAATGTTCTAAGAACATTTCGTGGAAACCACAAGAGGTTCTTAGAACATTGTTTGGTAGGGCGATAGGCGAGCCAGGACGCTCCGCCGCCGCTTGAGAAAGGGCGCTGGGGGGGTCGCGGCTTCCTCCCCAGGGCCAGCCTCCCCGCCCGGTCGTTCTGCCCCTGCTCCTGCGCCTTCCGCAGGTTCGAAGCCGTGGCGACTTGCCCGCTGGTGTCTGCCACCGCGTAGAACGCTAATGGCCTTGAGCGGTCGCGGCTCTCTCGGGTCGGGCGAAAGGGGGGGATAGCAAAGGGGGGGGTTGAGAACCAGCTCACGTGGCTGATTTTCCCGGCGCCTCCCGGCGCCGCAGGCGGCTTTGTATCGAGGAATGGGCCCCTCGGTGAGGCCCCGAAAACAGCTGCATGCAGCACATGTCGTAACCCCACCTTTCCCAATCCCCCCCTTTCGTCTAGCCCGACGCTCCGAGGCACATCGCTCGATGGATCGGCCGCCCGCGGGCCACTGGCGGAGTTCAGCCTTGCACGCCGCCAGGTCGAGACGGCGCGAAGAATCTCGTCTTCAGAGAACCGACGTCTTGAGCTGCTCAATACGGGCTCCCCAAGATGCTCTGAGAATTCAGTCCCCAGGGCCGGCATTTCATCTCGAGTAGTTTTTCGATGGCCCCACGGTCACCCCGGCATCCCCGGACGCCTCCTGACGAGGTGCATCTGCTGGCAAGCATCCCGAGGCGAACACATCTCCTCCAACCAACGACACACGGCGAAAACAGACGTCCGGATTTTCGAACTCCGCGGAGTTCGAAAATCCTCGTCGACGTCTTCGCCGCCGTCCCGCCCCCCCGAGGCCAATAGAACTTGGCGGCGCGCAGAGAGGGGTAGGGGGAGGGGGGAAGGCTTCTTAGAAGCACCCCTGCTTCTCAGAAGGTGCGGGCCTTCTCTGTAGATGTAAGGCCGGCGCCTTCTAAGAAGCAGCCTCCTTCTAAGAAGCCTTCCCCCCTCCACCTACCCCATTCTGCTCGCCGCCAAAGAACACCTCGATCTTCTGAATTCGAAATTCCTCGTCGCCGTACTCGCCACCGTCACGCCACCCTGAGGCCCACAAAAAGCCTCGGTCCTCGAGCTTGGGGGGCTGCCGCGGCCCAGAGAAAACAGGTCAAGACGGGGGAGCGGTGACCACGGCCGCGCTAAACCGCAGTGTTGGTGAACGGCGATATTGGGAATCTGATGTTTGTGACACCGAGCTCGCGCAGAACAAAGTGTAGGAAATCACGGAACACCGTTTCCTAGATTTCAAATATGCGAATGTATCGAACGAAAACGACACAGCGAGGTGTAGGAAAACACGAACCACGCGTTGCTACAATTGGTTTGGCCAGAAACCACGCCCTCCTACCATTCGTTGTCCCACTCCGCCGTTAGCTCACACACCGTTAGCGCGTCTACAGAGTGAAGGCAAATTCCCTCAACACCAACTTCCAGACGCCTCTCGGGATCGAACGTCGGAAAACCAACGAGTTTTCCCGGCCGCGTCCAGCCGTGGGACGAGGGGCCCTTCCTCCCCCCCTTCCCTTCCTGCTGGCTGGAGCCTGTGATGGGTCACATCCCAAGCCAGTTCCAATCTCGAGCATCGAAGATTCTCGGACACTGGTTTTGTTAAGACTCAGGTCAGTTGACTTGCATGGCACTTCCCCCCCCCGCAGCCATTCCACACAGCGCTGGGCCGAACAGGCGCGCAAGTGTGTCTGGAATTCTGCGGGGTCAAGATTTCATTTTCGTCGGACCTCGCCACGCATCCCCCCACTGTACCAAGCTTGCCGGTACCTTGAGGAACATCACCTCCTCTACTGCTGGCATAACCAATGCTGGGCCACCTCAGCCCCCAAGCAAGCTCAGCCTGCAGAAACCAAAGGGTACAGATTCCGATACGCACTCCCTGGACCTCTCCTGGGGCGCGTTCGGGCCAGAATTTCGAGGCGAATCCAGCGGTGGCGACGAGGGCCTCCCAGACGGCCGCAAGTGGGCAAAACGAGGGAAAGGTAGTAGTATTGGGATCTTGCTTGCCCTCCTCAGAAAGCCAGCTCGTCGTCGTCGCCGGCACCGTCGTTGTCGTCGTCGTCGTCGTCGTCGTCGTCGTCGTCGTCGTCTTCGTCGTCGTAGTCGTAGTCGTCGTCGTCGTCCTCAACGTCGTCGTTGTCGTCGTAGTCGTCGTCGTCGTCTTCGTCGGCGTCGGCGTCGGCGTCGGCGTCGGCGTCGGCGTCGTAGTCGACATCAACGTCGTCGTCGTCCCCGTCGCCGTCGCCGTCGCCGTCGGCGTCGTCGTCGTCGTAGTCGTCGTCGTAGTCGTCGTCGGCGTCGGCGTCGGCGTCGTCGCCGGCGTCGTCGCCGGCGTCTGCGTCGGTGTCGGCTGCGCCGTCGGCGTCGGCGTCGTCGTCGTTGTCGTCGCCGTCGTCGTCGTCGTCGTCGGCGTCGGCGTCGTCGTCGGGCCGCGGGCCTCCAGCATGAGCTCTCCCCGCCGCCGCCCCCGCGGGGGTATTGAGCAAAAACCGGCCGCCCCGGCATTCCTGTAGTCCTACCACGAAATGGTCTTAGAACTCCCCAAAGATTAGAAAAGCAACAACACGTTTCCTAGAACATCTAAAGAAGACGATGTGCTCAGACAAGACAGTCCCAGCCAGAACTGCTCTGAGAGCATCTCGCGCAGACCACGAAAGGTTCTTGGAACATCCTGCGGTAGGCCTACGGGCAAGCTGAGACGCTTCGCCGCTACTTGACGGGGGGCTGCGCGCGCGCCGCCTCCGCCCCAGGCACGGCCGCCCCGTCGGCAAGCTCCGGCGAGGCCGGCCGGGCGGCGGGCCGCCACGCCGGCGCGGAGGCGGCGGCCTCTGGCAGCCTCGGCGGGGGAAGGAGCACGTCCTGAGATCCTGGCGTGGCAACTTTTTTCGCACTGGGCGGTTTCGCTGCGTCTCGCTGGCGTTTTCGTGCTGCGCGGCCTTCCTCTCCAACTCCTCCTTCCCCTCCTCCGCCTCCTCCTCCTCCTTCTCCTCCTCCTCCTTCTCGTCCGCCTCCTCCTCCTTCTCCTCCGCCTCCTCCTCCTCCTTCTCCTGCTCTTCGGGTGGGGGGTCGGGGATCTTCTGACCCAGGTCAATCCAGACCCAGGTCAGTCGGGCCTTGCAGGGCCCTGCAAAATCCTGCAGGATTCTGCACCCAGGCCAAGGTCAATACGGCCCTGGCCCTCCAGAAACCAGCAAGATCCGGCGCTCTGGCTGAGCCCCGTTTGCATTGATCCCCGTCTCTTGAGCCCCGACCGAGGGGCGCGCCGAGATGGGCAGAGGAACCGCACGCGAACCCTGCCATTGGGCCCTTCGGCGGGACTCCTTTCGGGCCAGGCGAAAGGGGGGGATAGCAAAGGGGAGGTTTGAGAATCAGCTCACGTAGCTGATTTTCCCGGCGCCTCCTGGCGCCGGAGGCGGCTATGTATCGAGGAATGGGCCCCTCGGTGGGGCCCGAAACCAGCTGCATGCAGCAGATTTCGTAACGCCCCCTTTCCCATTCCCCCCCTTTCGTCCGGCCCGATCCTTCTGGTGCCACGAGACTTGAGGAGAGGGGTGCGCCGTATTGAAAATTGGAATCGCACGCGAACCGTGCGACCTGTGGCCTTCGGTAGAGCTCCCATAGGGGAGCACGAAACGTCTGAGGAGTGTGCCGCAACGGGGGTGGAACCGCACGCGAACGCAAACATTGTGGCCTTCGGTGGAGCTCCCCATGGTGCCACGGAAGGTGCGAGGGGTGTGCCGAAAGGAGGGTTGAACCGCATGCGAACGCAGCCACTGGGGCCGTCCGTGGAACTCCCCATGGAGCCGCGAAATGTGTGATGGGGCGCGCCGGGAGCGCCGACATGGAAGGTGGAACCACATCCGAACGCGGCCACTATGACCTTCGGTGGAGCCCCCTATAGGGCACGAAACGTGTGAGTGGTGCGCCAAAGCGTGGACGACACCGTATGCGTGGGGCCACGAAACGTGTGAGGGGTGCGGCGGAACGGCATACAAACGCAGCCACTGGGTCCTTGGGTGGAGCTCTCGATGGGTCCACGAAACGTGTGACGAGCGTGCCGAAATGGAGGGTGGAACCGCATGCGAATGCAGCCACTGGCAGTACTGGGGCCTTCGGTGGAGCTCCCGATGGGGCAGCGAAACGAATGAGGGGTGTGCCGAAAAGGAGGAACCTCCATACGAACACAACCAGTGGGGCCTCATGTTGAGCTCCGTATGGAGCCACGAAGTGTGTGAGAGGTGCGCCGAAAATGACATGCGGAAGACAGCGACAAGGGTGGGAGGAGGGAGAAAGGGGGAGGAGGAGAGGAGAGGAGAGGAGAGGAGGAAGGACGCAGGGCACTCTCTTCAAATCGAGGGCCCAACACCGCAGGATGTGGTTGGGGCGCAAAAAGCCTTCTGTCTGTTTTTTTTGTTGGCTCGTGACCCAAAAAGGGCCTGGGCAACCAGGTTTCGGGCATCTCCCTCTGGAAGAGGAAAAGCAAACTCAAGCAATAATCAACTTAGCCAAAAGAAAGAAACAACTCTCAACAAAAAATCCAACTTAGCCAATAGTTGGGCATTGACAGAAACAGCACCTCAACAAAGAACCCAACTGAGCCAAACGAGCACGAGGCGTCGTCTCCAGACCATGTTTTGACTATCCTTGGCACCTCCTGCGGTGGGGGGATCTGCCCGCGACTTTAAAACGAGGACCGGACCTCCAGAAGACAAGCCACCGTCCTGGCGCTGCCCTCCTGCCCGCCCACCACTCCAGGGGCTTCCTGCCGCACCTCCTCCTCTTCCTCCCGCCGTCGCCCGCATACACACACACACACACACACACACACACACACACACACACACACGCACACACACACGCACATACACACACACACGTACACACACAGGCCGCATCACAGGGATGCGGGGCCAGGGATGCCAGGGCCTTGGTAGAGGAAGAAGAACCATGCACATGCACCGATTCTGGCCAGGCCCATCCTGAGCCCAGGATCGGTGCATACGCCCTCCTACCTTGGCCAGGAAGGCACACACACCGATCCTGGGTCCAGGATGGGCCTTGCCAGGGTCGGTGCATGTGCATAGTTCTCTCCGCCCGACCTGGAGGGCCACGACCACGTTCTCGGTGAGCGAGGCTGGCCAGCGCGAAAGTCGCCGAGGCTGGGCCGAGGAGGCAAGGCTGCAAGGGCACCCCTGCAAGGGCACCCTTGGGAGGAGGCTGCCCAGCCTTCCCGTGGCGGGTCCACTGCCTGCTGCACCTCGTCCGCCGAGGCTCGGGCGGGCCCTCTCGCGGAGGCACCGCACGCCCCCTGCGCCGCCGAGGGGGCGGGGGAGGGGGCACCACCTCCCGCAGCTGCTGTGCGCCGCGAAGCCCCCTCCAATGACGATGACGACGACGGTCTGCGCCGCCCAGATCACTGGATGCCTTCGGTGGCAAAGCATGGGAGCTCTCCATACCATCTAGTCGGCTCTTGCGAATCTCGACGCCGGTCGACGCTAAATCGACGCTAAATCGACGCTGAGCGACTGAGCGACGATAGATCGACGCTAGGCGACGCTGAATCGACGCCAAAACGGCGCTGTCGCATCGACTCCCAGACGCTAATCGACGCTAAAGTGTCGACGCTAAAGACAAACTTGCGAGGGTACACGAAGCTTCCATGATTTGCTACCGAAGACACCGTTTTTCTCGGTCGCGATCGGTAGCGACCGAGCGGCACTCCAAGTGGGTCATGACAGATCGCGGCCGATCCCAGCATCGGACGTGACTGGTCGCCACGGATCGCGGCCAAGTGGTCGCGACCGACTTCCGCGACCGATTCTGAAGCAGATAGGCCGCGACCGAGGCCAAACTTTGAAGCGAAATCGGTAGCGACCAATCCCGTCGGTCGCGACTGGAAAACTCCAGTACACAATGATCAAGGGATGAAGCTGACGATGACGATCTGCGCCGCCAGGATCCACCACCCTCACTGCAGCTGGTGCCGCCCCCCCCCCTGCCCCTCCAGGTTAAAACCGCTGGGTGCGGTTTGCTATTCTCTTCGTCTTCAGCTGTTCAATTATCGGCTAACCAAAATAAGGGGGGAAACAGCCGCCGCAGCCCGAAACAGCGAAACAAACTTAAAAAACTGAAGGGAACACACCGAACACAGGGCGAAGGAGAATCCCCAAACGGAACATAACAGACCGCCACACTGAAAACGTGTAGATCTTGAGCACTGGAAAAGGAAGGCCCCGAGCGATGGTAGCTCCATTTATTGTTTGTTTGTCTCTCTCTCTCTCTCTCTCTTCTTTCTCTCACCATGTTCACATATATATATATAAACATGTATAGGTAAAAGCATGTTGTATAACTATGTGTATGTCGTTCTCTCTGGTTTTTGGTTTCTCTCTCCCTCTCTCTCTCTCTCTCCTCTGTGCACCCTTACCCCTCCCCCCCCCCGAGGTGCCCCCCCCCGGCCCGCCTGGCCCCCCTCCCCCCCCCCCCCCCCCGCATGCGGGGCCGCTGGACTCCCCGGGGAAGGGCAGGGCAACCACCCCCCAGGGGCCGCGGCGACCCTGGCCCTCCCAGGGGGGCAGGGACCGAAGGCCCCCACGTGGGCGGTGGCTCTGCCGCGGGGCCGGGAGGTGGCCCGGCCCCACGGGCACACCCTATGGCCCTATTTGGGCGCCCGAGTTATCCGGGGTAACTCGGGTCCGGGGTAACTCGGGTTTGGATTTCCGAAGAAGGAACCCGAGTTAGCCCTGACCCGAGTTACCCCTGATGATTCGGGGCTCTGGAGGCCCCAACTATCCGGGGTAAGTCGGGTCCGGGGTAACTCGGGTTTGGATTCCCGAAAAAGGAACCCGAGTTAGCCCTGACCCGAGTTACCCCTGATGATTCGGGGCTCTGACCTATGGGGAGCTGCTCGGGGCCACGTCGTCCGACACAGAGCCCCCGTCCGCCCTCCGCCACCGAGGTGCTCCTCCCAGTGGTCCTGAGAAGGCGTGTTGGCCACCACGTGTGTCTGTCCATCGAGGCCCTGCGGTACGACGCAGGCGATGTAATGATCTGCTGGTTGGGCTGAGGGGGCTAAACACACACACACACACACATTGGGCTAACACACGTCGTGCGGATCATCGATCCTCCTCTGACGTGGCCACCTCGTGCCAGGGAGTTGCCCGGTCCCACGGGCACCCCCATATGGGGACTGCTCTCGGAACAGCATGCTCCGAGACGGAGCCCTTTCCTCGCTCCTCCGCCGGGGTGCCCCTCCCCTGAGATCCGACGTTGCAAAAAAAAATGCAACATCGTAAGAAATCACGCCCGGAGCCAAAGACCCCATCTTTCTGCGTCATTCTTCGAACCCGACCCATCTGCGACGGTCCCAAAGGCCCGAAATGGAGCGGAAACGCCGGCCGTGACCAAAACAAATTGCCACGCCAGGACCTCAGGGGACCGCTGACGTGGCCACCGCGCGCTCACCCTCCCCCCCTTTTGGAGCCCCGAAACGGTGCGGGGACAGACCGTGCGGTGACCTCGAAATCCCCCAGGACCTCACCGCACGGTCCGTCAGCGCACGGTTCTGGGGCCTCGGATGCCCCAGCCGCCCGAGACGTCCTCGGAGAACGACCCGAGGCCCAAGACCGTGCGGTGACCCCGGATCCCCACCGACGCACCGCACGGTGCGGCTACCACCCCGTTTGGGGGCCCCCGGCCCCTCTCGGGAGCGGCCAAGAGGGGGGTGTCCAAGAGGGGGGGGTGCAAATCATGACCGGCGGCATGCGCGCGGCCCAGCGGGGGGGGCCAGGGACGTAAATGAAACAAGAAGAGGCGCCATGAAATCTGGGGAAATATCATGGCCCCCGCCATGATATCCACACCCCCCTAGTCATCACCCCCCTCTTTTCCGCCCCCGGCCCCTCCTCGGATGTGCTCCTGCGGCCCGACCTCCCGGGAAGGCGCGCGATCGCGCAGGGCGGCGGGCGCGCGCTCGCGCGCGACGGGGCGCCTCCGCGCGAGCGCGGCGGGGCGCGGCCGCGGCGGCGGCGGCGCGGAGGGGCGCTCCGGCAGCTCGGCCAGGACTTCGGCGGGGGGCGCGCGGGCGGGCGGGCGGGGAGGCGTCGGCAGCGCGAGGGGGACGTCTTGGCGCGGCTGGTTCCCCGACGTGCCCGCGTCGTGACAAAAATCAGGACGGCGAGTTGTTCCATACTTTCGGCCCCCGGGGTCCCTCACCAGGCCCGAAAAGACTACTCAGGATGAAAAGCCGGCCCCAGGGAACGGGACGGGACTTCCGGGGACGACGTCCTGAAAAATCAAGACGTCGCATGTCTGGGTTTGGGGGGCGAAGAAAGGTTTGCATTCAACTTTTCCGCCCTCGTTTCAGCAGGGACCAACCGTCCCGGCATTCCTTGAGGCCTGCCGCGAAAGATTCGTAGACCCAGAAACGTTCTGAGAACAAGAACAGTGTTCTTAGAACACAAGCCTGACGTGTCAGAAACAAGACAGTCTCAGCCAGACATGTTCCAAAAAACAAAAAACATCTCGTGCTGACCACATAAGGTTATCATAACATTCTTTGGTGGGCTTATAGGCGAGTCAAGACGCTTCGCCACTGTTTGACTCGGGGACGCTCGACACCCCGCGGCTGCAAACTTGAATACCCCTGCGGTGCCACGTAGGGGTATAAACTCTGCAGCCGCACGGGAGGCAGGCGTCCCCGACGGCGGAACACTTTATCCGATCCTGCCCTTCGCCCGCTAGCTGGTTCAGGGGACGAGCTCCAGGAGTTCTGGGGAACCTGGAGCCCACACGGGGCCATGGGGACGCTTGGAGTGCTCGAGCGTCAAGGCTTCCTGCACCTCCCGGGGGGTCTTTGTGGAGACGATGGTCCAGGGCTGTGGAGTCCGAGTCGGGGGCCACGCGGGACTGAGCAAACTCGAACT
The DNA here is from genome assembly GCA_963575745.1 of Prorocentrum cordatum. NCBI lineage: Eukaryota > Dinophyceae > Prorocentrales > Prorocentraceae > Prorocentrum > Prorocentrum cordatum. Next base: position 55,129 of record CAUYUJ010015842.1, read on the forward strand.
ACGGAATAATTGCGCCCACCGTAGCTGGATGGAACGGGACTCACCTGGATTAGCTAGGGTTAGAGCAAGTTTGGCTGGCATGTGACTGCGGATGTACCGGTGCCGAGGCTGAAGGAACCCTCGGAATTAGGAATTGCCACGTCGGGGGCCGAAAGGAGACTGGAGACTGCGCTGTGTCGTCCAGGAAGGACGGCATATCCGAGAGGCCAGCACGGGCAAGTGTCGAAGTGTCGAGTACCAGGTGGCGACAGCCCGGCAGCGCTCACTCAGTGTCAGTACACAGCGGCGCAGGAGCTGAGTAGAACAAGTGCGGCGGCCCATCTGGTCGCACAGTGAAGGCGTCTGCCCCCCTGCGGTAACATATTTCGTGGCATGCAGGTTTCAGGCGCGTCAGCCAGTGACCGGAATTCGTAGGCCTCGTGGGGCTAGCTCGTATTAGCGACGCACATGCAGTGCAATATCGCATCGCGCATCGCTGTCACAACTGGAACGCGGTTGCCATTCTGCGGGGGAAACCAAACCGGAAAAACTCGAAGCCACAACCTGGAGAACAGGTGGAGGCTTAGCAATGGGCACCACTACCAACAACGAGGGCTGCCTGCACCAGGGAGAGCCTATCCTAGAGTACAGTCGGGGCGTTGACCGAAGGAACCCAAAATAAGGAACGAGGCCCCTTTCTTCCATAAGTTAAATTTCGATTTCCGATCAAACACAAGGAAAACCTGAGGCAAGCTGCGAAACAATTAAGGAACACGGAGCCCCTCCACAACGAAAAGGGTTCCTTCTTCAGGGCCCCGACTGTCTGGTAGTGGTGGGCATCTGTCGGCCACCCTGGCAGCCCGAATCGTACCACCATCACCGAGGTAGGGATCATCTTCCCACGGTGGAGGCACATCGCCGAGATTGGTGTTGGTGTCATCAACCTCTGGGCCTCCGAAGCATGTTCACTAGGGGGGAAATAAACCTACCTCGCTTTTGACCACCCTCGCTTCCAAGATATACCAAACAATGCCAGATTGAAGCCTGTACTGGTCAGGCCGCTTGACGAGGAGGCGCGTGGTATGGCTTGGTTTTGCTTGGAAGCGAAAGCGGAGTAGGTAATTCACGCTCTGATTCACTCCCCGCCAGGGCCCCCCGCGTCCGTGCCTGGGGCGCTCGAGACCTTCCGGAGCCTCAGCATGTCCTGCCGGTGCCTCCGGAAGGCCACCTCCTGGTCGATGCTGTCCAGTACGGGCCGCGACCGCAGGATCCTCGGCGGGGGCCAAAAAAAGAGGCGGGCCTCTGCCCGCGGCAGGGAGAGGCACCGCCGAGGAGAGGAGCGCCCTCCGTGGCGCGGAAAGCGCGCGCGAGGCTCGTGAACACGGAGCCAGGAGTAGGATGAAGTCGGGAGAGGATGAATCGAACATCTCTGAGATTGGCGGTTCTGGAGGAGGGGGAGGAGGAGGAGGAGGAGGAGGGGGAGGAGGAGGTGGAGGAGGAGGAGAAGGAGGACGGGGAGGAGGAGGACGAGGAGGAGGAGGAGGAGGAGGAGGAGGGGGAGGAGGAGGAGGAGGAGGAGGAGAGGAGGAGGAGGAGGAGGAGACGGACGAGGAGAAGGAGGATGACGGGGAGGCGGAGGAGGAGGAGAAGGAGGGGGAGGCGGAGGAGGAGGAGGAGGAGGAGGAGGGAGAAGAGGAGGAGGAGGAGGAGGAGGAGGAGGAGGACCAGTGTAAACCCAAGTGCCATCAACGATGTTGGAATACACCCTCCCTCCAAGCGCCCTCTTCATGGGCCCCTACAACGGTTCATTTCCATTGAGGGATCTGCCTTGTTGGAAGACAACCTTTTGAAGACCCAGAAGCATGCCAAAACATTGTTCTCGGGATCCGAACGCCACGGATCAACCTGAGGTCATGACGATCCTGGATCGCGCCGGAACACCATTCTTAGGATTTCAGCACCGCGTTTCAACGTAAATGCTGCACCCGTAAAATCCTGAATCCGTCCAAAACACAAATTCTTGTACGTTGATCGCTGGAATCCGTGAAACGCTTGCAAATTGTATGAACGAATGTGCGCGGCGCTAATGCGAGGGCCACATTTGGCAAAGGAGAAGCCGTCGATCCGTGGAACTCTTGGACATTGTTTGAACGAGTGTGCGCGGCGCTACGTCGAGCCACATTTTGAAAAGGAACCGCCCTCGATCCGTGAAACTCTTGCAATTGCTTTTCTTTAAAGAATGTGCGCGGCGCGAAAGAGAGAGCCATATGTTGAAAGCGGGTTATCCTCAATTCGTGAAGCTCTTGCAATTGTTTGGAACGGCTGTGCGCGGCGCGAAGGCGAGAACCACATGTTGCAAACGGGTTATCATCCATCTGTGAAGCCCTTGCAAC
>CAUYUJ010015842.1:62500-110000 GCA_963575745.1 Prorocentrum cordatum
ATAGGGGGGGGGGAGGCAAACCGACGCGAATTCGAAGCACGTCGACGCTAAATCCACGCTGCTCGACGCCAATCGACGCCAAATCGGCGCTACTTCATCGATCGCCAGTGCCCTACTAAAGACGCAGTTGCGCAGGTACACACGCACACGGCACCCATGATTTGCTACCGAAGGTTGGCGGCGCGCAGAGGGGGGGTAGGGGAGAGGGGGGAAGGCTTCTTAGAAGGATGCTGCTTCTCAGAGGGCGCGGCCCCTACATCTATACTGAGAAGGCCCGCGCCTTCTCAGAACAAGGAATGCCTCTAAGAAGCCTTTTTGGCGGCGCGCAGAGGGGGGTAGGGGAGAGGGGGGAAGGCTTCTTCTCACAGGGCGCGGTCCCTACATCTATACTGAGAAGGCCCGCGCCTTCTCAGAACCAGGAGTGCCTCTAAGAAGCATTTGCTCCCCTTCCCCCACCCCCTCTACTGCGCGTGGCCGACACTCGGGGCTCCGCAAACACGGGCGTAGCTGAACGGCGGCTTGGACATCTCCATCTGCCCCCGCTACCCATCGCTCGGAAAAAAGTAGGTAGACACATGACATAGGAAGGCGTTGAAAGAGAAAGGGGTGTCCACCCGCCCCCTGAAGAGGACGGAAAAGGGTGAAGCCACTCGATCACTGAAGTAGTAGGCAGGCGCTTCCAGTAGATTGGAATCGTGAAATCCACAAATACGTAATTTTATGTCGGGCGTGTCCCCCATACAGGGGGATTTTCGACGAAAAATAAAAAATACACCAAACATGTCCCCAAAAGGTAAAACAACAAAAAGACTACCCCCCAAAACGTCCCCAGGCTATTTTTGGAGCATTTTTTGATTATTGCTTGGTGTTTTTTTTTTTTTTGACGGAATTCCCTTTGTAGGGGGACAGGCCCGACTCAAACCTAATTTCGGCGAGCGGTGGGCTCATTTATGCCCCCGTCCACGGCGCCCGGGGCCCCCCCCCGCGCCGGCGGGGGAAACATTTATGTTGGCGCTCTCACCCCCCAACCTCCGATCTAACTTCAGCGAACGATGGGCATCTATGCCCCCGTCTACGGTGCCCGGGGCCCCCCCCCCTTAAGAACACGGGGGCACGGCCGGATGTGGATGTGGACACCTCGGCACTCTCTCCGTGCCCCCGCTCCCTGGGCCCCGGGTCTCGGGCGCTCTGGCGCCACCCAACCCATGGCGGCGCCGGGATGCTGCAATTCTTATTTTGTTGTTCCTCCCCCAGCGCCCTGGCTTCCCTGGGCCCCGGGTCTCGGGCGCCCTAGCGCCACTCAACCCATGGCGGCGCCGGGATGCTGCAATTCTTATGTTTTTTTCCTCCCCCAGCGAACACGAGCACCCGATGCCCGTCCATGGGCAAGACCAGTTCGACTGAGCGCCAAATGCGCTTCCCCATCAAGGGGGCGATCACCGCGCTCACATATGACTCGATAGCGGCGCCGGGATGTTGCAATGATACCGCCGAGATCTATAGCAAGGACGGGCCGTAAAGATGCGGGGGCCTTGTACGCCGAAGTTGGCACTTCTTGGGAGGCGGACTGCGCACACCCTGAAGGTCTGGCCAGCGCAGGCCGCGAAGGACGGACCGCAGAGGCAAGGACGCAACGGCACCCCAAGAACATCCGCGCGTCCTTACTAGGAATGCTGACTGTGCACGCTTTTGACGGCGCGCACAAGGGGTGGAGGGAGGGGGGAGGGCTTCTTAGAAGGAGGCTGCTCCTTAGAAGGCGCCGGCCTTACATCCATAGATGAGGCCCGCGCCTGCTAAGAAGCAGAGGTGCCTCTAAGAAGCCCTCCCCCCTCCCCCCCCCCCTCTGCGCGTGGCTGACGCTTGTTCTCGCGCTGGCGGGCCCCAAGGGTATCTCGCCTCCTTGCCAGCACCGCGCCGGGTCTGGGGCCTGCCTCCTCGGGCAGCTGCGTCTCGGCGAGCGCTCCGGCCAGCACCCGGCCTCCTCTCCCCCGAGGCGCTGCCCGAGGGACGAGGAGAGGGGGAGGAGGGGGAGGAGGGGGGAGGAGGGGGAGGAGGGGGAGGAGGGGGAGGAGGAGGAGGGGGAGGAGGAGGAGGAGGAGGAGGAGGGAGGAGGAGGAGGAGGAGGAGGAGGAGGAGGAGGAGGAGAAGGAGGAGGAGAAGGGGGAGGGAGGAGGAGGGAGGAAGGAGGAGGAAGAGGAGGGAGGGAGGAAAGGGGAGGGGGGGGGCGGAGGAGGAGGGAGCGGCAGCAGAAGTCGCCGCTGCGTCCCGGCGGCCTGGGCCGCGGCTTCAGATCGCGCGTGCGACCCTGACGCGGCCGCGTGTCGCAGGAGCCAGGCCTCCGCCTGCCGCGAGCGGGAGCGGGGTCGAGATCGGGGCGCGGGGTGCGCTGTGCCGCCCGCCGCCCCCCCACCCCCCCCCCTCTGGACTTAGGTCGGGCGTGCCTTCCGACAGGGGCATCTGTGACGACACATTAAAACATGCAGAAACAAAGATTGAACCTGATTTTTTCTTATATATATATATAAGAAAAAAACGTCAACAAATCGTCCACCGACTGGCTCTTGACGATGTTTGGACATTCCTCCTGTAGAGCGACGCGCCGGGCTCAGACTCCAGACGGCGCAGCCTGGCCCAGGGGGGCTGGAAAGAACCCCCCCGAGTGGCAGGTGCGGCCCCGCGAGGCCAGCGCTCTCCCCCCCCGCGTCGCCCGCCCGCTGTCCTGCCCACCATCTTCCGGTTGTCCTCCTGGACGTCGTGGACCTTCTGAAGGCGCCCAGGGCACACTAATAAATACGCACAAATAAAAAGATTCCCCATATTTTCCTATAGTTTCTGGGCCTCTGTCTTCCCCCCCCCACTTCCCATACTTGCCCCTATTTTCAGGGCAGTCGACGATTCATTGTGTCTGTGTGTGTTTGTTCCCCTCCGGACCTTCATCATGCGGTGGCGCGTCATGGTCTCGGAGAGCGCGCCCTTGCTCCACGCCAGGGAGCCTCGGCCCTGCAGCTGGGACACCTGGCTGCGCGCGGCGGGGCGGCTCCGCCCCCCCGCGCGCTCCGTCCGGGAGGCGGGGGCCGAGGCAGAGACTCCGCCGCACGCTGGCCGGGCAGCGGGCAACAAGTGCAGGAAGCTGCTGCATCATGCTCGCCTCGGTCGGGGAGTGTCCTCCCACAGGCGGCCTTTGGAGGACAGATCAAAGCTAGCGACAACATGTGCAAGCATGTGCTTCGAATTAGAGGAACGAGCCCCCCCAAAAGCCCCCCGAGACAGAGATTCCGTCGCACACTGGCCGAGCTGCGGGCGACAAGTGCAGGAAGCTGCTGCATTATGCTAGCCTCGGTCGGGGAGTGTCCTCTCAGAGGCGGCTTTTGGAGGACAGATTGAAGCTAGCGAAAACATGTGCAAGCATGTGTTTCGACTTAAAAGAGCGAGCCCCCCAGACAGAACCCCTTACCTTTTTTACAGCTATGTTTAACTATTCATCCTGTAGACGGACGCTCCCTGCTTGAAGCCAGCCCTCCCTCGACTGCTGGATGGTCACCCGCCCCCCTTCCGGCGGGCGGACCTGGCTGGGCTTCGCGTTGATGCTGTGGATGGCCTTCTGGTGCTTGAGGTTCTCCTGGCCGAGCTTTCCCCGCCGCTGCGCGCTGGCCGAGCACGCGCAAGTTTCCCCTTGGAGCCCGCGCAGCCTGTGCAGTTGCTCCCGAAGGGCCGCCGGAAGCCCGAGGCATGCCCCGAATAGCACTGGCGACGGGGACAGAGGCAACTTTTCACGACCGCCCTGTGGTGCTGGGCCTCGTTTTGAAGAGACGGTCTCCGCGTTCCTTCCCTCTTTCCCTCCCTCCTTCCTCAGGGGAACAACAAGTGGCATGAACATAACAACTCGGAGGTCCGCGCGGATTTCTCGGATCGGCGCTGGGGCCCCCCGGCGGCGCCTCCGGAGCCGCCCCTGGCGCGCTCCGCGCGCCAGGGGAGGGGGGGGTCAGCGCCGATCCGAGAAATCCGCGCGGGCCTCAGACTTGTTATGTTCATGCCAATTTTTTGTTCCCCTATTCCCTCCTTCTCCCCGTCCTCCCCTCCCACCCCTGCCTCTGCCCTGCGCATGTCCCCGCGCTCCTTCCCTCCCTCCTTCCTTCCTCCTCCCCATCCTCCCTCCTCCCTTCCTTCCTCCTTCCTGCCTCCTCCTTCCCTCCCTTCGTCCTTCCTCCTTCCCTCGCCCTCCTACCCTCCTCCCACCCCTGCCTCTGCCCTGCGCATGTCCTCAGCGCTTCGTGGCCACACACGGGGAGCGCCGCCGGAGGTCCCAAGCGGCCCCCCCCCTCGCGTGGCGGACAGGAGCGCGGCGGAGCAGGTCGGCTCCTGCGGGGCCCTGCCGCCTCCCGGGCCCCGGGGCCGTCGGGCAGCGCCTGCATGGCATTCGGCAACGCCGAAACGAGATTCGATAATTATGAAGGGGCCCTGGGACACACAAATGAATACACACCAAATACCAGGATTCCCATATATGTTCCTACATTTCTGGGATCTTGTCTTCCCCCCCACTTTCCATCTTTTCCAATATTTTCCTGAGGATCGACGATTACTTGTGTCTGTGTGTTTTCCCCCTCCTGAAATTAGCGCTGCGCAGCTCTAATTGATAACGGCCACAGCAACGAGAACTCGATCGCTGCCGATTCCAGCTGGGGGGAATCGGGTAACTACCGAGTCTTGCTTCGCGCTACTGGTTTCTTGGGCATCGGATGACCTGGGTCAGGATGGAGCGCTGGTTCCAGGAAATTGGACGACACCTCCAAGGGCACAGGTCGTGGGAAATCACGGCGTCGGGGGTCTGAGCCTGGGGCCCCCAGAGCCCACAACCAGCTACCCGCGGCACGGAGCCCCTTCGAAAGAAGGGGAGGCTGGATGCCGCACCGCGGGTGGGTCATTGCGGCCTCCGGGGCCTCCAGCAGGCTAGCAGCAAAACGGCATCTTCGGAATTGAAATCTTCGTCCTGACTCCCAAGCCCCAGTGCCTGAACCGCCGCCCCTGAACCGACGCCAACGCCGCCCACCCTCCTGCAGTCTTTGTTTTGTTTGTGTTTGGTTGCTTCTCATGTTTTGTCCATGTGTGGAATCCGCCTGCCCTGGGTTTGTGAAAACCTCTCTGAACAATACCGTCGTGCCAACTGTACTCCGTGAGTGGCCGGCTTCCGACTTCAGCAGAATCGAGAGACATTCTGGGATCAACTGCGCACCGTGCGCACAAATGCGCACGGCGTTCCGAAATCCGAGCACACAGCAACCTCATATTCCACCAAGTTGCAAATTATACCACCTTGTCACACGCCCACAGAAGATCCAGATCGGAGAAACACAACGGTTTTCCGCCAGCAAGGAAAGGAGGGGAGGAGGAAGAGGAGGAGCGCCCACGTCCCTCAGCTGAAGGCGCCGCTCACCAGGGTGCGCAACGAGTCTGCGAAGCTACTTCCGGTCTTCAGCGCCTCATTCTTAGGTCGGGCATGTCCTCCTATAAGCGGATTTTGGACGAATGTAAAACACCACAAAGTTTGACAAATGCTCAGCACTATCCCAAAACAGTTTAGAAATCGTCCCCAGACTATTGTTCAACTATTTCCGAAGATCCCTCCTGTAGAAGGACATGCCCGACTCAACCTCATTGGCAAGGGAGTCTGAGTGGAACCATCGGCTCCCCCCGTGCCCCTTGCTGTCTGAGGAGCCCGAGGGCTCTCTCGTAGAACGGTCGCAGCGTCCGCTTCCAGCAGCGCCACTCGCACGACCGAGAGGGAATCGACTTGGAAACATGCCTCGCTCCTCCCGCTGCCCCTGAAGCGACGCCAACGCCGCCGAAGCCCGACGACGAAGCATCTGCTGTTGGGCATCCTCCCCCTTTGTGCCGCCCTCATGCTGCTGGGCATCCCTATTTCCCGCATGCAATGGCAGATTCTGCATACTGCTCTCCTCCCGCCCCTGACCCTGCCCGAAAGACAGTTGGCCCCTCCGCGTACACTTCTCAAACACAAGATGTGAAGCATTGCTGCTTTGATATAGTTTTGTTAAACAAAATGAAAGTGCTTGGGTTTTTTTCAGACTGGTGCTCTCGCTGCAGAGTGGGACTCATTTTCGGATCGGCGCTTTGCTTCCGTCGTTCAGATTGGCGCTCTCGCCCCAGCGCGGGCCACGGTTCTGGATCCGTGTCCTTTTTCACCATTGTCGCCCCCCTCGTTTCCCCTCCTCCGCCTTCCCCTGGTCCTCCTGCTCCTCCCGCCCCTTCCACGACAGTTCCTGCTGCCGCTGTTCTTCCTCGTCCCCCTCCTTATCCATCCTCCCTTTCCTCCTGCTCATCTGCTCATCCCCCATCTCCTCCTCCAAGGTACGCAGCTCCCTCTCCGACTGAGCATCACACGACCGGGCCCTCTCTGGAGTGGCCCTCTCTGGAGTTCCAGAACCGCTGTGGCGCCGGCGGATCAGGAAACAGCAGCACAATGGAAAGGAAGGGGTGGGAGTGGTGGGCTGTCAGGCGCGGCGCGAGCGCACCCGGCGTGCCCCATCGCCTCTCCGCCCTCTCCTCCCTCCTTGCTCCTCGTGTTGTGTTGCTCCCATCCTGCTCAAGGACCGCACCCAGAAATGATTTCGTTCTGCTAATCATCCCCACCTCCTCCTCCTCCTCCTCCTCCTCCTCCTCCTCCTCCTCCTCCTCCAATTCCAATTCCTCCTCCTCCTCCTCCAATTCCTTCTCCGCCAATTCCTCCTCCTCGTCCTCCTCCTCCAATTCCTCCTCCTCGTCCTCCTGCTCCTGCTCCTGCTCCTGCTCCTACTCCTCCTCCTCCTCCTCCTCCTCCTCCTCCTCCTCCTCCTCCTCCTCCTCCTCCTCTTTCTCCTCCTGCTCCTCCTGCTCCTGGCAGCCCACCCCCCCCCCAAGTGGGACGGAGCGGCCGCCCTCTGGGCGCCGCGGGCTCCTCTAGGATGCGCCTCTCCGCCTGAGGCGTGGGCGCTCCCCCCGCGGGGGGGGGGCCTCGGAGGTCTGTGCCAACACCAGCGCAAGGGGCTCGCCTCCACCATGGGAAAAAGATCCTGGACTTGGAGGAGGAGGAGGAGGAGGAGGAGGAGGAGGAGGAGGAGGAGGAGTGGAGGAGGAGGAGGAGGAGGAGGAGGAGGAGGAGGAGGAGGAGGAGGAGGAGGAGATGAACATCCCTTCGCAGGCCCCTATCCCCTGTGGGCGTGTCCTGGGCACCACCGGCCGATTTTTACCCCCCTGGATCAGTATGGGGATGCAGGCTGGTCCTTTTGGGCTTCCGGGGGTAGATCCCCCACTGGGGTGGTGGGATGGTGGGGGTCTGGATGGGGATGGGGATGGGGATGAGGGTCGCTTGAAACGATACTGAGAAGATGACCCTGGACTTGGGTGCTGATCCCTCTGTCACCTCAGGAGCTCGAATATCACAGGCATCGCCGAGATCGGGGTCATCTTCCCTCTCGGCGAAGGCAACGCGAATACGGGTGTTGGTGCCAACCTCTAAGCCCCCCCCCTGGCTAGGGCAGGCAAGAGAGCGGAGAACGAGGCGGGCACCACTACCCTCGACAGACTTGACTTCCAAAGCAGTTGCCACCGCCCCTGCAGTGCGGCCCCTCCTGCGCCCCCCCCCCCGGCCGCATCGCCCCCCCCCCCCCCGCCAGCCAGCGCCGAAGCAGGGCGGAGCGCGGCCTGGGCGGGTGCGGCTCGGACGTCCCACGATGACCGACATCGGCGAAAAGGACATCGTGCTAATGTCTCATTGTGCTCGATTCAACTTGGTCCTGGCCCCCCCGTGGCCAGGAACGGGCCCGGGATGGAACAATCAGAGATGATGGAAGGATCTTGGCCCCCCCAACAAAAATCAAAGAACCTTCGAAGAATCAGGAGTGAACGAACATATAGGCAGTTCGGCTGGCTCGCCTTCGATGCCGCCGTTGCCGAGGGCCGCGGGTCGCCTCGCCTCCGGGGCGAGACGGCAGCGCGGCCTCGCGGCCCCCCCCCTGGGCGGGGAGAGGGCTCCTCCTCCGCCCGGGGGGGGAGCGCGAGGGTGCCAAGGGGATCGAGGGAGCAGCCTGGGTCCTGGGTCGATCCTGCCCGTCGGCCCCACGAGGAGAGTGAGGAGGAAAGACGAGGACGAGGAGGGAGAGGAGGAGGAGGAGGAGGGAGGAGGAGGAGGAGGAGGAGGAGGAGGAGGAGGAGGAGGAGGAGGAGGAGGGGAGGAGGAGGAGGAGGAGGAAGGAGGAGGTGGAGGAGGAGGGGAGGGCGCGGAGAAAGAGGAGAATGAGGAGTGCGAGGACGAGGAGGAGGATGATGATGATGATGATGATGATGATGATGAGGAGGAGGAGGAGGAGGATGAAGATGATGATGAAGATGATGATGATGATGATGATGATGATGATGATGATGATGATGATGATGATGATGATGATGATGAGGATGAGGAGGAGGAGGAGGAGGAGGAGAAGGGAGGAGGAGGAGGAGGAGGAGTAGGAGGAGTGCGCTTCCCCGTTCCTGGACGACGAAACTTCTCCTGGGTCTGGAATATTTTCCCGGGCACCATTTTTTCGTGACGGATCATCTTTTCAACGTTCTGGGGCCGGAGAGCGTCCTTCTTTGGATGCCAAGCGCGTAAGAAAACAAATGCCGTCGCTGTTCCTGAGCGCCGCTCGGATCGGCTACGGTACTTCTCTGACGCTTCCGGGCGAAGCCAAAAAGCGGCCATCGCACGTGTTTTAAGACGCCCTGCTCTGAGGGCTTCGGCGCAGCGCGCGGCACGGACGCAGAGGAGCCGATGGCTGGGGCGCGGGGGGAGGCAGCGGCTGGGGGCGCGGCGAGAAGCAGGGGAGGCGGGAGAGGGGGGGGGGGGAAGTCAGACCAGAACACAACCAAGTTCCCACGTCTTCGTCTCCATGATTGTTGCAAGCAGGGAGGTCGTCGTAGATGTCGGTCTCTGGGGTCTGGTCTTGGGCCCCGTGCAGCACCAACAAAAGTTATTCCAGGACGGCGAACTGCCCCCAGGGAAGGGGTCGGGATCTCTGGGGCTGCGCGTTGAACACAAACAAAAACATCGCTCTGCTCTCCACCCTGGAGGATCGAAGAAGGATGAGGACGAGGATACATAAGCATAAGGACGAGGGCGTGATGTTGTTTTCCCTGTTCATGCCACCAGGTTCCGAAGCTATCAACAATAATGGTGGTGATACTTAATAAACGTAGTTGGTGAACCGCGACGGAGCGAAGCTACAAAGAGGTTCGCCAAGAGCTCCGCGACAAAAAGGCCCACTCAGCGTCAACAGAGAGAACACGCACTTGATTGGCCTGGACCCGAGACAGGTGTGGAGACAAATGTGGGAGCCCCGACTCCCTGCACTTCTCACGCGGGGTGCATCCTGACCATGCGGGATAGAACGAAACTTGACGAGAACGCGGCGCGGCCCGGCCCGTCACAGCTTGGCCTGCCCGGCCTCGAGGCCCTGGTACTCCGCGGGCCCAAACGGCTCGTACTTCCCGGTGACCAGAGGGGAGGGGGTGCGCGTGGGAGGGGCGAGGGCGGGGAGGGGGGGCACCTCTGCTGCTGCTGCGTTCCCCACTTGGGGCTGCTGGGGGGGGATGGAGTTCGGAGGGCGGGTGGGCTCTTCTCCTCCTCCGTCCTCTTTCTCCTCCTCCTCCTCCGCCTCCTCCTCCTCCTCCTCTTCCTCCTCCTCCATCTGCTCCTCCTCCTCTTTCTCCTCCTCCTCCTCCTCCTCCTTCTCTTCCTCCTCATGCTCCATCTCGTCCCCCTTCTCCCCTCCACCCTTCCCCCTCCTTCGGGGGGCGCCAGCTGCCGCGCCGGCCTCCTTTTGCCCGCGAGTCCCAAAACAAGGGACCGTTCGGCTCGAAGGCTGCGGAAGGGGGGGGGTGGCGGCGCATCCTGGCACGGGAGGCGTCCGCGATGCATCGAGGAGAGCGCTCTGCGGCGAGGCCAGAATGCAGCTGCACGCCGCAGATATCGTGCCAGGTACGTGGAAACATACACACACACATGGCTCGACTCACATCTGGGAAGCCACGCGGGAGATGCACATGCGGAAGCTCGTCGCACCTGGCTATAGAGAGGCCGAGCCTCGCAACGACGTCTGGCTACTGTATCCAGCCCTCGTCCAGGCTCGCCGCGCCGTTGGAACGACGACTGGCTACTGAATCCACCTTCCCCACGCCCCCCCTCCCCCTCCTCGGACCCTTTGCTTTTGCGACGCGGGCCCGTGAGGATCTCGACCTCTCTTCAGGGGCGGCTGGCTGCCTTCCCGAGCCCGTTCGACGGCGCCGAGGCCGGAAGACGGAGCCCAGGCGCCGAAAACATAGGGCACCGCCTGTCGCGTGTTGGCTTCCAGCGACGCCACGATCCGTCCAGCTTCCCGGCAATGAATGCCCCCTTGCACTATCGGCTGTCCGCGCCTGCCTCCGAAAGCGTATGTTTCTGCAGATCGTTCGTCGGTCCCAAAGCACAACGCATCCGAAACGCACCGCAGGGGAACATGTGCATCCACACCCACCGCAAGGAAACATCCCCAGACATCCGACGACGATTCTTTTCAAAAAGCGGCCACAGGTCCAAACCATTTCCCTGGGAGCAAGTGTTCATCCTGGGTTCATTTCTAATGGCCCCGGGCCCCAATGATCGGACACAGCCACCGCAGCTTAAGGAAAACGTCCTAATAGAAAGAACATCGCAAGTCGTCTGAAAGTTGGTTTACGTCCAAACCGATTTGGAGGCCTCCCAAATTAAGTCCGACAAGATGGGGTGGGACGATCGCGCCGCATCGCCCATGCATGGTAGATGCACCCGCGACTGAGCGTCGACGTCGGCGATGCATCTGAAATGTCAGCGTGGAGAACCTTGGGCTCCGCATCAGGCTGAGGCATCGGAGATGCATCCGCGATCCGCCGACCCCCTCCGCCCGGGCAACGCTTGGGCTGCCTGGACGAACCGGGGGCTTCCGAGAGGGGGACGTGCGAGAGGGGAGCCCGCAAACCCTGGTCCGCGAGGCATGTGCGCAGCCGAAGGAGGGCCAGGGCACGCCTCGGAGGAACAGGAAGGGGGCAACACATCTGGAGAGGTCTCAGGCTCCGGCCACGATAGCCACACACACTCAGTCCTTACTCCTCCTCCTCCTCCTCCTCCTCCTCCTCCTCCTCCTCCTCCTCCTCCTCCTCCTCCTCCTCCCTCCTCCTCCGCCGCCTCCTCCTCCTCCGCCTCCGCCTCCGCCTCCGCCTCCGCCTCCGCCTCCGCCTCCGCCTCCGCCTCCTCCTCCGCCTCCGCCTCCGCTTCCTCCTCCTCCGCCTCCTCGCCCGCGCTGGAGGGGAGGAGAGGACGAGGGGGCCGGGCTCAGCCAGAACATCGCGTCCGCGACCACCTTCGGGTCGCAGCCCTGCTCCCGCAGGTTCGCCTGTCTCGGGCGGGCGCCGGGAGAGGGGCGGGTGGGGGGCCAAGCAGGCAGGGGGAGGGGTGCGAGGCGTGGACTTATCCACATCCACCGCCTGGGAACCGACGTCCTGGTGCCCCAGCGGGCGGTGGACAGGGATACATATTCGGCCCCTGGGGGCCCGAATCTGTCCACAGCCATTGCCTGCCGAGGCTCCGGAAACTGGCCCTCCAGGCGGTGGTCATGCACAAATGCCCGCCTCGGATGGGGGGGCCAGCGCCTCTCGTCCCGGTCGAGGGCACAGAAGCGCGGACGGACGGGGGGGGACGTGCTGAAAGGAGAGGCCCGGCTCTCCGGCGATATCTGACACGAGCGGGCCAGGACGTTTTCCTCCTTGACGTCGGCCTCTGGGGCCCACTCTCGGGCCCCAGAGGCCAGCAGCCACGGCGCCGAGAGGAAGCACAGGCCCCCCTTGGAGAAGCGGTCGGGGCTCCAGCGGCCGAGCACTGACACGAGTACTGTGGGAAGCATGTGGGATGGGGCCGTGAAGCCCGGGAGGTACCATGGCCCTGGTCATGGCACCCACACACGCACACACAAACACAGAGAAGCACACAGAAGCACACACGTAAACACACACATGCACACGCACGCACGCACGCACGCACGCACGCACGCACGCACGCACGCACGCACACCCACATCAGACATCACTCATCGCACACACACACACACACACACACACACACACGCACACATACACGCGCGCGCACGCACGCACGCACACAAACACACACATTCACACACTGACGCACACACACACACACATACACGCACGGACGCACACACAGACACACACACACACTGACGCACACGCACGCACGCACGCACGGACGCACACGCACACAAACACACGCACACACCCACAGCACACATCACATCACACACAATGAGGGGGAACCGTCTCGGAGGTGGCTTGGCCATCGCGCCGGTGACGAGGTCTTCTCTGGCTGCTGCGGCAAGGGCGCTGGCACGCGAACAACACATCCGGGCCGCCCCGTCAACGAGGAGCTGGGCTCTTGATACGTCTCCAGTCGGAAACTGCTAGCAGGAAAGAATTGGTGCACGACCTGGCCCTCCCATCTGCTTCGAGAGTGCCGCGCACTTCGCAGCGCGTGGGTTTGCCGGCCTCGACAGCACGCATCGTGCCGTGGCCTGAACGTTGCTCACCGTCAAGCCTTGGTCGCCAAGCCGTCCGAAATCGTCGATGGCGCCCAGCGCCATCCTCCACAGGAAGGCCCCACGACTAATTCGCGCCGCATGTGCCGACACGTCCACGCTCGAGCAGGCCGTCGACCACGTAGCTGGCGTCAGCCCGCAGCGTGATGGGTGCCAAGCTGGGCCTCAAAGAGATGAGCGCTGCCAGAAGCTCACTTCGATGGACTGGTGCAGCCCCCTCACACGCGACCCAAACCACTCGTAGAGTACAATGCGGCCCTGGATCGCGCCAGCCTGGTCCGAAAGGACTTTGCACCACCGCGCAGCCAGCCGCGCCGTGATAGATGCCGTGGTCGAGAGCTGCGAGGGCGCTCCATGAGTAATCGTTCTGCCAACAGTTCGATGCTGGGATGGCTTGCCGTGGGCTTCAGCAGCCCGATTGAGGCAGGCATAACCCCTTGATACCAATTCATTGGGCACTCCACATGTCGGTGCCACCACGTACCCTCCACACCTGGACAAAGCTTGCAACGCGGGCACTTCGCATGCAGCGGGCTGTTGTGCTACCTCCTGGAATTCGACCACTGCCCACCAACAGTGATAGATCTCGGGCACCGTCTTTCGACGCGGCCGAAGGTATGCCATTCTCGACCCGCGCTGAAAACAGGGCGACCATTCGCAGAACCATTGGGGGCTGAACCATTGGTTGATCAATCGCCCCACTGCCGGCATGCGCCCAGTGCGCGAGGCTGGCAGATGCCCGGCCGACTCAATGCAGGGGCACGCGCGCAGCACGTATGCGCGCCGTGGCCTGGGCACAAAATATATGGCCGTGCCAGATGCGCGACATGGCGCAAACAGACGCTTCCCAGATTGCCCGGTGGAGCACGCAAGCTGGACCGGTCGTGGCATGGCACGCTGGATCGAGCGCACTGGCGGAGGGCAAGCGTGAGACTCAAAATGCGACTCTTTCTTGCCGTCAGCCCTCACCTCCCTGGAACTGTGGGCCCCTGGATGGGCCGCCTGCAGGTCGTCGTCGCTCAGCCCTGCGCAGTGGACTCGGGAAGCGCAACCTGCCCACAAACAAGAAGCTTGGCGCCCCGAGCTGTCGCGCCTCGACGCGCCCTCCTCCGGGCAGCGTCCTCGAACGCGGCGCGTGCCTGTGAGCTGCTTGGGTCCGTGCGCGGCAGACCTCTCTTCCGACTGAGTATCGTTTAGCCGATCCCCATCCCCAGCGACGTGGCCTGGGCCCCACTGGCCGATTTACCCCCCTAGATGGGGGGCATAGGTCGTTCCCTTCGGGTTTCGAAAGGTATATCCCCCACTGGGGTGGTAATTTGGTGGGGGTCTCGAAAGGGATGGGGATGGGGATGGGGATCGTGCAAACGATACTGACCGACAGCGCAGCCCGGTGCGAAGTCGGCGAAAAAAATCGCGCGCTTGACCGCCTGTGCTTCTGTGACTCTGCTGAGTTTGGCTGGCAACATCTGCCCGATGGGCAGATGGGGACGCCAGCCACGGGGACTTCTTGGCCGCAGCGCGAATCCCGTCTCTGGCCAGCCCATTGCCAAGAACTTGCGGTGTAGGGCTAAAGGTCGGGCGAGGCGTCGACGGGTGGACTGAGGGACGTGGGGAGCCGGGCGTAGGATCGTAGGAGGGCTGGGCATCGGCAGGCTGGCGGAGGATCGGCCAGGGGCGTTTCGAGGCAGAGCGTTGGGGCTCAGGGTGGGTCCCAGACCCCCGACGTCATGATTTTGTCACAACGTCGAACCCAAAGGTCTGGACCCCTTCTCGGGTCGGGCGAAAGGGGGGGATAGCAAAGGGGGGGGGTGAGACTCAGCTCAAGTAGCTGATTTTCCCGGCGCCTCCCGGCGCCGGAGGCGGCTATGTATCGAGGAATGGGCCCCTCGGTGAGGCCAAAACCAGCTGCATGCCAGAAATTTCGTAACCCCCCCCTTTCCCAATCCCCCCCTCTCGTCCGGCCCGACCGTCCCCCGGGGACCGGTCCTTCGTCCTGGGTCGCTTTGCTGACGGTCGCGAGGCCAGGGAAGGGCCCTCCCCCCTCCGAGGCCGAAGCCAACGAAGGAGGTCTGGGGGCCGGACGTCGGGCGCTTCGTGGGAGGCAGAGTCAGATACACAGAGGGCCGACCACAAGAATGAAGGGGCCCTGGGACACACAAATAAATACACACAAATAAAAGGATTCCCCATATTTTCCTATATTTTCTGAGTTTTTGTCTTCCCCACCACTTCCCATGTTTTCCCAATGTTCTGGGGAGGCGACGATTAATTGTGTCTGTGTGTTTCTTTCCCTCCTGAAAGAAACCTGCCGCGCGAAACCCAATCCCTGAGAGCCCAGGACGTCCACTGAGGTTTGGCTTGGGAGCACCTTGAATTTCCATCGCAGAACCGTCGAAATCCAAGAAGCCCATGGCACCCTGGAAGCAGGCAGGGTGCTCCTTGGCAGGGGCCTCCGCCCTCCAGCTGTACAGTCGAGGCGTTTACCTAAGGAACCCTAAATAAGGAACGAGGCCCCCTTTTTCGTCAGTTAAGCTTTGATTTCCCATCGAAAACAGAAGGGAAACCTTGGACAAGGTGTGGAACAATGAAGGAACATCGAGCCCCTCCCCAACGAAAAGGGTTCCTTCTTCAGCGCCCCGACTGTTGTGGTGCCAGGTGCCGAGGTCCGGCTCGGGCTGGGAGTCCGAGGCCGGCGCCTCGCAGGGCAGCGGCAGGGCCCCCTGCAGCCGCTGCCGGCGCTGGCGCTCACGGACCTCGTGATTTGGCGCCGAGGAGAAGGGGGCAGGGGGAGGGGGGAAGGCTTCGTAGAAGGAGGCTGCTTCTTAGAAGGCGCCGGCCTTACATCTACAGAGAAGGCCCGCACCTTCTGAGAAGCAGGGGTGCTTCTGAGAAGCCTTCCCCCCTCCCCCTACCCCCCTCTGCGCGCCGCCAAGTTATTGCAGCTGATCGCGCAGGGCTCATCCTGGCCAATCTCTCTGACTGCCGCACGGCGGCTGATCGTGTGCTGGCCATCGCTCGGACGTCCATTCCCTGTGTTTTTGCTCGGTTTCGCGCGTGGTTTTTGCGCCCTCTGATCAAGGATGCTCCTCGATCGCCCTCGCCGAGAAAAAAAATGCACACGTCCGAGCGATGCCAGGCGTGAGACGTCTCGGGCTCGCCGATGCCCTTGGTGCGGCCGATCGGACACTGGGCGTCCCCTCCCACGCCCGCGCGCCGCAGAGCGGGGGCACCGTTCGCGGGCGCGGCATCCCCAAGCCCGCATGCGCTGATGGCTTGCACTGCAGTTGATCACTCTGTGTCCCTCAATAGTTCTGGGGGTACCTGTAGTCCGGGGGGGTACCTATAGTCCGGGGGGGGGGGTACTTGTAGTCCGGGGGGGGGGTACCTGTAGTCCTGGGGGGGGTACTTGTAGTCCGGGGGGGGGTACCTGTAGTCCAGGGGGGGGTACCTGTAGTCCGGGTGGGGGTACCTGTAGTCCGGGGGAGGGGTACTTGTAGTCCGGGGAGTACCTGTAGTCCGGGGCCCCAAAACTATTGAGGGACACAGAGCATGCTGGGCACGCACTTGACAACCAGCAGCAGCGGCAGGGCCCGCGGCCACGGCCCTCTGGCTTCGCACGGATGGCTGGTCCCAGCTTTGTGGCTGAGCACGTCGGGTCGGAGAGGGGAGGGGGTGTGCGGGCGGGAGGCGGGGGGCAAGCGGACGCCGGGCTGGGCACTGGACAGGAAGTCGAGACGGCGCGGGGCGAGGCGTCGGGATTAGGCCTCGGGCTGGTCGGCGCAGATGCCAGCACTGTAGCTGGTCGCTTCGGCCTCGGATTCGGAGATCTGCATCTCCGCTGCTGTGACGGTCGTCTTTCGACGGGCGGCTTGCGTGAAAACGGTGCCATTCAACACAACTCGCGGCACTGAAGCTGAAAATGTTGGGCTGGGGGTGCGGGGGTGGCGTCGGGCACTCCAAATCCCTCATTAATCGTCCCCCCGGGTCCGGTTTTTAAGGCGCCTTTTTAGGGCGCTTTCTGTGGATTGGAGCTCAGGGGGTCCGGTTCATTGAGGCGCCCCGTCGAAGAAGAGGGTCCGGAATATTCGGTCGCATTTGGAGGGGGGTCCGGTCTTTTAGGGGGGGGTCGATTAATAAGGGAAAAGGAATAGGAAAGGAGGTGGGTCGTCGGCCTCCAGAGCAGCGTCGTGGCCCGCTGGCACTGCTCGTGGACCTCACAGTCATTTGTCCAGCACACATATGCACACCATACACACACACACACACCACACACACATACACACACGCACACACACACACACACACACACACACACACACACACACACACACACACACACGCGTTCCTCACCGACCAACTCGACGCCTGGAGGCTTTCGGATCACGACTCGTGCGCTTGGCCACCGGTCCGAAGAACTCACTCGGGCACCCCCGGAACACCTCCGGCAAGCGCAGCTGCTGGGAAGCGTGACGAGGATACCCATCCGCAGAGACACGACAAGCACGTCCGAGAACGTCGAACACCTCGAGAGCCCCATTCGCCCGGCCCGGGCCTGACCCGAGGCCCCCTCTTGGACAGCCCCAGGCCTTCTGCTGCTTGAACGTCGCCGTCTGCTCCATCTCGGGCAGGAACCTCGGCGGCCAGTGAGGGAGAGGACGGGCCTGTTTTTTTTTCAACCACCACCACAAGCTGGAGGGGCGAAGAGGTGGAGGAATAACAGGCGGAGGAGGAGGAGGACAAGGAGAAGGAGGAGGAGGAATAATAGGCGGAAGAGGAGGAGGAGGAGGAGGAGGAGGAGGAGGAGGAGGACCCCCTCCCCCTTCTACTTCTGGTGGTGGCGGTGGAGAGCAAGGCAAAACAGGAGAGGCGAGCCCAGGGCTCCGCTGCAGTCTGGGCGCTGCTCGTGGACTTCGGCCTCGCCCTCGGCGGCGGCGTCGCGCCTCGATGTCGGCAGCCGCTTCGTCCCGTGTTCGGCCCCCTGTGGGGCCGTCCGTCACGTGGGCCCCGGGGCGGTTAAACACTGATCAGCGTCCGTATCAAAGGATGCCCTCCCGTGCGTGAGCAAAACCGAGAGGAGGAGGAGGAGGAGGAGGAGGAGGAGGAGGAGGAGGAGGAGGCGGAGGAGGAGGAGGGGGAGGGGGAGGAGGAGGAGGAGGAGGGGGAGGAGGAGGAGGAGGAGGAGGAGGAGGCGCAGAGGAACGGGAGTGCCTTGGCCATCGCGGAAAGGTGGATGTCGGGCCTCTTCTGCGGCGGCCGGCCCCCGAGATCCAGGCGAGGCACTTTGTTACACGCTGGGCGTTATCGCCTTCAGTCATCGTCCTGCCCTAAGGAACGATCAATGAGGAACGAAGCCCCTGGTTTTTTCAAAGGCTAACGCATAAGGAACGATAGAAACTGAACAATAACGAATAAGGAACGATAACTAGCGCATGCAAGCCTGAGGAACCAACGAACCCCTTTTGAGAAGAGGTACGCGTTCCTTGTGTAAGCCGCTCACTGTATAGACCCCGGACTCGGCGCCAAGCGGTTCTCTCGCGGAAATAGATCCGGCGAATCGATCCGTCCCGAGGCATCAAGAGAGACTGGGTCGAGGGTTCGGGACCGCGATGTCTGACGCTGGTTCCTGTTTTGTCGTGATCCTCTCACGAAAAAACAAAGAAGAAATAAGAAAGTAAGATGAGGAGGAGGAGGGCACGAAGCTCAAGAGGAGGAGGAGGAGGAGGAGGAGGAGGAGGAGGAGGAGGAGGAGAGCGAGGAGGAGAGCGAGGAGGAGGAGGGCAATGAGGAGGAGGAGAATGAGGAGGAAAATGAGGTGGAGGAGGAGGAGGAGGAGGAGGAGGAGGAGGGTGGAGAGGCATCCGTAGCCATTTTGGCTCAAGCCATTTTGGCTCAAGGCCATATCGGGGAACCCCCGTCTCAAGTGGCCTTGCCCGCCGCGCGCGCGAGACCCTGGAAACGCTCTGTTGGACAAGGGCTCTCTGCTTTCATTCTTTCCTTCCATATACATTTCGTGTACTGTTGGTGTTCCGCCTTCGGACGGCACCGAGGACCTGTGCAGCCATTCTTCCTCTCGCGCGATGGATCGGCGGAACTTCCCGTGGCGCCGAGACGCCGCCGCCGCGTGGGACGAGTGGGATGATGGCGGTGGGAAAGGTGGTAATAGCGGCCGTGGTAGAGGAGCGGGGCGCGGGGGCAAGCCTTCGGCCCGAGCAGCATCTCCACGTCGCCAGCCTTCCCGCACACGGGATGGGCACCCGCAGCATACGGCGCTCACCGAAGGGGGTGGGCAACAGCAGAGATGGACGTGTGCTCTCTGCGGATGTAAGAAGAACCTCGGCAAGTATGAGTACGGCAAACATTGTCATGAGTGGCGTACGGAAGCTCCCACGGATGTGTCGACTCTTGCTCTTCCTCAGCCTGCTGGTGGGAGTCATGAGCGGCGCGGCTCGCGGGGCGCAGCCAGGCGGGCCCTCTCTGCCCAAGGCGGGAGTCAGGGACCGCCAGCGCTGCCGCTGTATGACGCCAGCGGCAAGCCATGGCCCACGATCGACGAGCTCGAGAACTTCGTGGGGCTCGCGGAGAAGCTGGGAGACAAGAACACGGCAGCCAAGTATCGTGCTGAGCTTGAGGAGTTGCGACGCGGGCCAGAACTCACGGTACAGGAGAGGGCTCAGCGGACACACGACAGAGTGCAGAAGCTCGAGGAGATGCTGGCGACGGAGGTTGACAAGCTCGAGATGTACCAGGGGTGGGTCAGCGTGCAGTCCAAGTGTGTGCGTGTACTGGAACAGTCCTTGCAGGAGGCTGATGCGGAGTATGCGAAGATCGTGTCGGAGTTGGCGACGACCGTGGCTAAGGAGAAGGAGCCAGGCCACATTGCAGCTGGCAAGCCCGTGGAGGCCAAAGTCTCCTTGGCGGACGTCGTCGACGGCACTCAGGACGTGGTCAGCCTCATCGACTTCGACAGCTTCTTCAAGGTTGGCGACGAGTTCGAGGTGTCTGCTGAAGACGCCCGCGAGATCGAGTCGCGGAAGGAGCAGCTCAGGCAGCAGATGCAGTCGGTCACACGTGGCCTGTTCAAGCCGGCGATGGACAATGTGGACAGCATCAAGTTGGAGCATGCAGCGCACCTTACGCGGCTGGCGCGCAAGCGTGCCCGACGTGACGACGAGCCTACGCCAGTGGCAGCTGATGATAATGCAAAAGATGG
Source organism: Prorocentrum cordatum (assembly GCA_963575745.1). Lineage (NCBI taxonomy): Eukaryota > Dinophyceae > Prorocentrales > Prorocentraceae > Prorocentrum > Prorocentrum cordatum. Next base: position 82,367 of record CAUYUJ010015842.1, read on the forward strand.
CACCTGTACTGGAGTGGTTCGCGGAGATCAGCCAGTCGAGCACATCCCAGATGCGAATCGCCACAATGCTTTCCTGCCGTCGCAAGGGGAGGCGTCAGCTGCTCCTGCGCAAGGGGCGTCAGCTGCTACGGCTGCAGATGGCGGCGGCCCCGCCAGGCCTTCGCAAGGGGCAGCGCCTGCGGCGAAGCCTGAGGCCAAGCCGAAGGTCTCCTTCGCGGCCCCTCCCAACGTCCGCGCTCGTACGCAGCGTGCGCTGGGTGAAGCTGACGGCCGAGACGCTGGCGGCAAGGCAGATGGCGGCAATAATGGCGATTGACTCCCCCCCGTCGGTCGCGACGGTGTTCGACGGCCTGGACTCCGAGGATACCGGCGGGGGGGGGGCCTACATGTACGACGTAGACGGCTACCTGTACCAGTTCGGCGGCTGGAAGGAGGCGGAGCTCGAGCAGGACACCGCCGCGGCGGCGGCGCTGGGCGCCCCATCGCTCACCCCCACGGACTGCCCCCCGTGGGTAGAGCCTCCCTTGCTAGTCTCACGTCAGAGCCTGGCGTGTGAAGACGGCGCAGAGGAGGCTTGCGAGCACTCACCCTCGGGGATTGGCCTGGGGGCAGAGATGGGGAACGACAGCGACGATTTCGGTAGATGCTCTGAGCCTGCCCCTGCAGGATCTATTGCTGCTTGTCTTGTTGTTGAAGCCTCTGGCCCTGGGCATTGGGGCGGGGCCCCTCAGGACGGTTCCCTCGTCGCCAAATGCACGAAGCGGATCTTGCCAAGATTTCCTTTGCCTCAGCTGGTGGAGCCAGTTGAACCTTCGGTCTCGGGTAGCAGTGAGCCTGGGGCCGAGGGCGTAGCTGTCGCGGTTGCTAGCTTGAATCGGCCTGTCCTCTCTGCAATTGCACAGCCTGATGCCCCCTTGGAACCTCACGAGGGGGCGGTGGCGAACAAGAGCAGGAGGCTCCGACTTGAGACTTGTAACTGCACCTCGCTCGCGTCCCTGAAGCGATGTCTGGAAGCCGAGACCAGCGCGTCGCTCATCTGCGTCCAAGAGCTCACGCTCAAGGCCACCGACAGGGCTGAGACCGAGGCCTCGCTCAAGAAGAATGGGTGGTTGGCCTGCCTGCACCCGTCCATCGTGCGGACGCTGGAGGACTGTCGTGCGGGGTTGGAATTATAGTCCGAAACAACATCGGGGTTGGGGACATCCCCAAAAGTCGTGCCAGTCCCGCCCCCCGCAGGCGCGCCCTTGTCTGGGTGAATGCCTTTGTGCCTGGGGAGGTCATTCTCGGCAGCGTGTACCTTCCTCAAGGGGCCCCCCTCGGTGAAGAGGGGTGTCACCTTTTGGCCAGACTGGGGGAAGGTGCTTTATGGACTCGGGCTGCCCTTCATCATCGGAGGGGACTGGAATTGCGAGCCCTCGTTCCTTCGCGAGTCGGGTTGGGTCGAGCGCCTCGGGGGGCAGATTGTGGCGCCCACGGTTTCCACTTGTCGCTCTGTCGCCAAGCGGTGGAAGACCATTGACTTTTATGTGTGCTCGGCCGCGTTGGCGCCGACCCTCTCTGACATCGGCAGGAACGAAGATGCCACCACCAGCCCGCGCTGGCCGATCGGCGTCACTTTTAAAGGGAACCCCCGTTTGGACAAGGTCTGGGTTTTGCCTCGGCCTGCCCCCCTGCGTCGGGACGTCCCCCCTGGGCCCAGAGAGGCCCCGCCTGACTATCAGGCTGTTTTAGCGCGTGCTGAGGAAGGGGGGTCGGCCAGCGATCTGGACGGTTGCTTCGGCGCTTTCTTGGACAAGCTTGAACGCGAGCTTGGCTCCATCTACCAGGTCCATGATGCCAAGTATTTCGGCCGAGGCAAACATAAACGTTTGAAGCAAGTCCCCGCTCTCCGAACCTCAGGAGGCGCGTTCCCCCTCGGATGTCCTCAGTCTCGGGGGTGGAGGAGAGTGAGCATTCTCCTGCACGAGTTGCGCCACCTGGGAGCCAAGGAAAACTCATGTGGGCTGCCCGAATCGTCCCGGATCACAAATAAAATCATGCAAGGACCTGCCAGCCTTAGGAACGACGTGGAATGGCTGAGCTGGAAGCCGCTGTTCCCAGACGTCCTGTTCGCCTGTTCGGCCCAGGACTTGGATGCGCTCAAGAGGGAGGCCGCCGATGCAGCGGATAGGCTCGAGCGCCAGTTCAAGTCGGCTCGGGGGGAACGTTGGAGAGGTTGGGTTCAGGACGCTGTCGGCAACGGGGGGGGGGGGGGCTGCCCATAAATACAGCAAAGCCCCCATCGGATGGCAACCTGCGTTGGCCAGGCCAGGGGGGCCACCCCCAGGGCCTGGGGCCCTCATGGACCATATGCAGAGAATGTGGGGGGATGTCTGGACCCAGCCCGCTGAAGCGGCACATTTCCCTGACGCCATTCCCTTGTTGGACCACCATATTCTTAGTTTCCGTGCCCATGGGCACGAGTGCGCTGCGGCCCGAGCCAGAGCCTCGGTGTGTGACGTCAGGGACGCCGCTCGCCGATTTAAGAAGCGCTCGGCGCTTGGGTCGGACACGATCCACCATCGGGACTTGGCCCTGGTTTGTGATGAGGCGCTCGAGACCCTGTGTGCGATCTGGCAGTGGAGTGAGGCCATTGGTCGCATTCCAGTGCAGCTCGCGCTCATGTTCACGGCCCTCCTTCCCAAGCCCGGCGGGGGGTTGAGACCGATTGGGCTGCTGCCAGGAATTTGCAAGGTTTTTTGCAAAGTCACGCGTAGAGAGGCGGTGGCCTGGGAGCGCAGCCAGAAAAGGACGTACCATTACGGTGCGGCTGGAAAGAGCTGTGAGCGGGCGGTCTGGGAGCAAGCGCAAGCCACCGAGTATGGTACTTTTGGTCGGGATCGGGACGGCCGCGGCCCTGGTGGACCTTACGAAAGCCTACGAAAAAAGTGTTGCACATCCTTCTTGCCCATGCGGCTATTCGCCATGGGTTTCCTCTGGTCAGGCTCCGTTTGCTGCTCACTATGTATCAGGCCCCCAAGTTGCTCCAGATGGGGCAGGTCATGTCGGGTATCATTACCGCTGGCCAGGGGATCATTGCGGGATGCGCCTTCGCGGCCAGTCTGATGAAACTAATCCTGCTCACCCCCATCGATGCTATGATCATCCACTGGCCGAGCACGCGTGTGTTTAACGTGGTGGACGACATCGCTTTGTTCGCGGCTGGTGCGACAGCTCACCTCGGTCGGCGGCTGGGAGCCGCTGCCCAATACCTTCTCTGCCAGCTCCAGGGGCTCCACTTGGTGATTTCCAGGGACAAAGGAAGTGGTTCTGGCTACGCATGCTGAAGTTGGGAGAGAGGTGGGTACGACGATCAAAGGGTGGGGGTTTCAGGTTTGGACGGCCACCAAAAACCTCGGGGTGGATTTTACCCTCGAGAAACGACAACGGAGCGCCAAGGTCCAGAAGAAACGAGTTGCCTCCCTCAAGCCACGTGCGAGGAGGTTTCAAGCTTTGCGCTCCTCCTTCCGCGGTGCCGCCAAAGTTGTTGAGACTGGAGGCGTGCCCGCGGTGATGTATGGCAGTGCTGTTATGGGCATGGCTGATGCCAAGCTGCGCCTTGTCAGGTCTTTCTTGGGCCAGGCCGTCTTCAGAACCCCCAAGGGTAGATCCAGGACTATTGGGTTCCAGCTTGGAGGGGGGCCCAAGGCGGACCCAACCTTTGCGGCTAACACCGCGCCCCTTCTGATGCGGTGCCAGGCGCTGCATGGAGACTGGGCGCCGAGAGCTCAGATGCGCAAGAGTTTTGAAGCTTTCCTGAACACCCCTGGGTTCGGCTGGGGGCAGGTCACTGGACCTGCTGGTGCGGTGGTGTGCACCCTTCGTCGCCTCGGCTGGACGGTGCGAGGATACTGTGATTGGGTGACGGACCGTGGGAGTCCGATTGACCCCAGCGTGCTTGGGAAGAGATCTCTCAAGACCTTGGTTGAGCTTTCTACGCAGAGGGAGCTGGTCCAGTCCATTGGGCGTAAAGTGGATGGGCTGGCTTCTGGGCCCCTCTTGGGGCCGATCGTTCAGAAACTGTCCAAGCTCAGAGCTCAGGGCCGTGGTCTCGAGGCGGCCATGGTGTCAGGCGTCGTGGCTGGAGGCTACGCGACGCAGCAGAGCCTTTTTGCGGGACGCCGCGTCCTGAGTCCGCTTTGTAAGTGGTGCGGCGGGTCCACTGGCACCCCGAAGCACACGTTTTTTGACTGTGACGGCAGCCGCGCTGTTCGTGAAAACCTTGACCTTGAGGAGTTTCTGGCCCTGGGTCGTGAAAGAGGTGACGAAGACCCTGGCACGACCAGGGCGTTGTTTCCCAGTCCTGAATGGAGGTGGCCCTCCCCCCGTGTGGATGCCAGCTTCCAGTGGATGGTCTACCCCCCCTCTGGGGCCCTGGACACTGGCATGATCTGCCTGGATGGTTCTGCCGTGGACCCCGACAGTGACCTGTTCGCCCGAGCGGGGTGGGGGGCTGTGGCCGTCGATATTGGGGGAAACGTTCATGGGTCGATCTATGGTCATCTTCCCCACCCGCTCCAATGGGCGGGCGGGCTGGGTTCATGCATTTCTCATGGCTCTTAGGCGTCTGGGGGCGTGTGAAACGGAGTTCATGACGGACTGCAAGATGGTCCTGTATATATGAGCCTTGGGGCCAGACCAGGACCTCACCAATGTGGCGTTCAGCGAGATCTGGTGCGACATTTTTGCCAGGGCTCGGGATGTGAGGCTGCATAACATTCGCGTGAGTAAGGTTAAGAGTCACCTGTCTCGGGGCCAGGCTCTGGATCGGGGGGTCCCGTACTGGGCCTGGGCTGGGAACCGAGAGGCGGACCGTCTTGCTCGGATAGGTGCCGAACTGCAGCCCCACAACCCCGAAGTGCGGAGGCTTATGCATGTCCAGGAAGCGCTCGTGGCCCAGGGGGTGTGCCTCATCCACGAGACGATGAGGCACTCATCAAAGCTCGGCCTCCCAGATGTCGAGAAGGTCCGAGCGAGGATCAAGTGCAGGCCGAATTACCTCGAGTTGGTGCCAGATGCTCTTGGACACCAGCTGAGCCGAGTGGATAAAAAGGGCAAGTATCGGTGTGCACGGTGCGGAGAGGCAGGCAGTAGGATAGGAATCTGCAAGGTGCCGTGCCGTGGCGTGCCGAGGGTCGCTCGGTCGGCCCACTCCTCACACCGCCTGTATGCGGGGGGTGGCCGAATCGTGTGGTGTGTGCGGTGCGGTGCGTTCGGGGCCCTGCGTTCGCAGTTTTTACGTGCGGTGTGTGTGTGTGTGGGCCGTCCCCGTAATAAAGATGCCTCTCAGAGCTTGAGGAAGCTCCGCCGAGGCGTCGACCCATCCTCGGGCCGAGAATTCGGTCGGTCCGAGCCGCACTCCAGTGTGTGCTGAGAGTGTGGGGAGAGCGGGGGGCCGCCCTGTCGTCGTTGTCGTGTCCTGCCCATCTTCCACTTCGGCAGCGACAAGTACGGCTTTCAGGTGCGCGCACCCGCTCTCTCTCCCATGTTTGTCATGTGCTCACATGTTTCACGCTTGCGCGAGGGATGTGATCATTATCGCAGAAGGACGCAGAAGGAGGGTGGAGAGGCAGGGCGACGAAGACATCATGGACGCGGGTGCGGTCGAGGACGCCGGCGGAGCATCACCGGCCGCTCCCTGGGAAGCCTCAATGCGCCAGAGCGAAGCTTGCATCCAGCCTCCACCTCCCCCTGCGCCAGAGCTTTTGGGATCGCTCGATCTCGCGAGGAGTCGGGTTGCCGATGTTGTTGCTCTAGCTGGTGCTGTCCTCCCTTGTTTCCTTGAGGACAGCCCTCAGCGCTGGCGTCGGCCTGCGGTGCTGCGACGTAAAACTAACTCTCGTGGGGAGGGGTGGTACTCTTGGGGGTGGAGTGATCTGGGCTGGCAATGTGCTTTTTGTTTCAAGGCTGCGCCCTCGTGCCGCAATCTGCCGAATAATGGATGTCTCTGGACCCCGTTGTTTCTGAAGCCCCTCACGGACGACCCTCTCGGGCACCAGCTGGTTGCCGTGTCGCGCTCTCGCCTTGCTCCCCTTCGTGCCGTGCAGCGCATTGCCGAGAGCGAGGAGGCTAGGCGTGGTCCCTCTTGTGGGCGAAGTGCGGGGGGTGGAGTCAGGAGAAAGCCATCAAGCTGGCCACAGCCTGTGCTCCCCCGACCCGCACAGGCGAAATGATTGCCTCGCTTTCGGCGGGGGTTGGCCCCCGACCCTCGTATCCGTGCGGTGATCGAGCGGGCCATCCCCGCCCCCCGCGTCGGTGTCGGTCGCGTCTGCTCGGGACGTCGTGTCCAGGACCACCGTCGCCGGCAGTGCCAATTGTGCGTTGGACAGCGCTGTCCCGTATGAAGCTTGACTGGCACGCCTCCACGAGCGGATCCGAGCTCGTCAAGAGGCCCGTCGGGGGCCCCAGTGGGGCGGCGTGACCTGTCGCAAACATCTCCTTCGATGGTGTCCCCCCCCCCCAATTTTGTATCGGGCTGGCCCCTTCCTCCCTGGACGTCCCTGGGAGCCGTCTCGTCTCATCTCATATCATCCCCCTCCCCCTCTCCCTCCCCTCTCCTCCCCCTCCCCTCCCCCTCCCCCTCCCCCTCCCCCTCCCCCTCCTCCTCCACCTCCCCCTCCCCCTCCACCTCCGCCCCATCCTAGCAGTTCCTCTCTCTCCTCCCCCTCCCCCTCATCTCCACCTGGGGCCCAAGCTCTGGCCGGAGCATGTGCGCTCCCCCCCCCAAACAGCGGCACCTCCACCGTGAGCTACGTCGATCGATGTGTTGGGCAACGCCCCGGCAAACATGTAGGTACGATGCTGGACGACGGCAAAAAAAACAACCTGGCGGTCAGTGGAGGCATGTCCGAAATATGGTTCCGTCCTTCCATGGCAGGCGGTGCATGTCAATGGTCTGCGAAGTGCATGCCACTTAGCTGTGAATGCGACGGTGCCGAGCCCCGTAGCAAGACTTAGATATCAGTATGATCTCCATTGTATGTGACGAGCTGTGCTGCCTGGATGGCTTAGCAACGCTGCTGTAAAGGTCCGCCCGAATATGGCTCAGACACTGCGTGTGCGTCCATCGCGTATACATCCTATGTGCATGGAACTCGCTCAATGCGCAACTCGCCTAACCATTGGAGCACGATCCAACGATCGGTCGGCGACGTTCGGGGGGAAAGCGGAGACAGGGGGCACGAAATCGGCGCGTCCCCCCAGAACGGCGACCAACTCGTTCCCAAAATGATGGAGATCATACACTGGGTGCTCTGGCCAACGCCTCCATGCGGCAACATGTGGACGGCTCCAGGAAACCTGGGCCCAAATTCGGCGGCTAGCGAGGGGGAGAAAGGCGAAGGAGAAGGCCTCCTCAGAAGGTTCGGACGTCCCCAGGCCTTCTGAGAAGTTTTCCAAGCCTTACCCGAAGAAAGAGAAACACATCTCGGAAGGCGCGAGGGCTTCTGCGAAGTCCCGCCGCCTTCTGAGAAGGCCTTCCCCTTCTCATTTCCCCCCCTCGCTCGCCGCCGCTCCATCTTCTGGTGTTTCGCTTTTTCTTCCGCCGCCTTCCGCCAGCTTCCGCTGAATGGCGAGACGCGCCGAATGCGAAGCCATTTCTCCGGAGCGCGCCATTCTATGTATATAAGGACCTCGCCCAGGCAGGCCACGTCATGTGCATCCAGCAACGTCCGAGCCCCCCCCCAGGCACATACGACCCTTCTGAAGAGGCGGAGGGGGTCTTCCCAGAACGAGGCCCCTTCCCCCGCCTCCCGACCCCTCCCCGCGTTGCTTCCCGCCAGGCGCCGCAGGAAGAGGGGCAGCGAGTACTTCGGGAGCTCCTTCTTGCACAGCTCCAGCAGGGCGTCCAGCCTCTCCTGGCTCTGTAGATCCGCCCTGCCCTGCACGGCCGCCATGCAGGCGCGGCCGTCCAGGCTGCCCGGGACCTTGACGCCGTACACGTTGGCCTCCTCAATGCCAGGGAACGAAGACACGATCTCGGACACCTCCGTCGTGGAGCAATTCTCGCCCTTCCATCTGAATGTGTCGCCGATTCGGTCCACGAAATAGATGAAGCCCATGGAATCCTTCGAGAGCAGGTCGCCGGTCCGGAACCAGCTGTCGCCCTTGACCACAACGTCGCTGAGCAACTTCTTGGCGGTCGCCTTCGGGTCTCTGTAACCCTTGAAGTCCTTCGTCGGATCGCCCTGCACGTTCGGGAAGAGCAGCTCCCCAGGCTCCATCAAGCCGCACTCGATGCAGAGGCCGTCCGGCCCGCGGACCACCTCCTCCGTCTCAACGTCGAACTTCACGATCTTGGGCTTCATGACCTTCGCCAGGATGCCGCCCACACGCCCCACGGCGCCGCGGCTGGCCTTATCTGACCTCTCCGAGTAGTTGATGAGCGCCCCGTTTCCTTCCCAGGCAGTGACGGGCGGAATCATCGCCAAGGTTGCCCGCCCCCTCACTGACGAGCAGCCCCCTTACCCTCAAAAACTCCCAAGCCCAAACCTCACAAGTCCAGGCCATCCGGAAACTCGCGAAACTGCCCCCCCCCCCAAACAAAAACATAATCTCCATCCTCGATCCTCGAGGCTCGATTCTCGGGGGAAGCTGGCGACCCGACTCCCGAAATGCCCTCAAAGTGGCGACCCCTCGGCGCTGCCGGGCCTTCCGTGGCGCCGTAGAACTCGAGCACGGCTGGGATCTTGAATCCGTCCTGGAAGTCGTCCCAAACCTCGGGCCGCAGCCCATTGCCTATCGCAAACTTCAGCGTGTGCGGGATCTGGTAGACTTCGGGATGCTCCTTCGCGTAATTGACCAAGAAGCGCCCGAGCTCACCGATGTACTGGAAGCCCGTGCAGCCGTACGCGCTGATCTCGTTCCAGAAGCGGCTGGCGGAGAACTTTTTGATTATGACTAGGGCCGACCCCGTGAGCATAGTGCCAATTACTCCGATGCCACCGCCGGCCGAATGGAACAGTGGCAAGCAGCAGTGAGTTCTGTCTCCAGGGCGAGCGCCAGCAATAGCCATCAAATTCCCCATTGCAGCCATCTTGATGTGCATTATGTTCGCAGCTTTTGGCAGCCCAGTGGTTCCCGAGGTGTAAATAAAACCGAAATTGTCCATCATCTTGATACCTTTTCGCAACGCTTTCAAGGGGCTGCCGTCAATAGGCAAGCTAAGCATCTGGTCGTGGCCCACGGTTGTGACATCCTTGAATGGTCGTGATGGTGGGCACGGCCCCCAATAGAACAAACGAGCCTCCAAATCGCCTTCCACATCAAACACGTTCTCCTCCGTATCTGTATCGAAGACAACTGCCTTCGAATCCGCCACTTTGATGCAGTGAACGAGGCCCTTCCGCTTGACACTATAATTTACAAGTGCTACCTGGGCCGCAATCTTGGTCATCGCTAGCCACCAGCCGATGAACTCCGGCTTGTTCTCCATCACCAAGGCCAACACATCCCCTGCCTGGATGTTCTGCTTCAGAAGCCAATGGGCCATCTGCGTCGAGAACAACTCCATGTCACCATATGTCATCCGCCGGTGCTCGAAAATCACGAACGTCTCACCGCCGTGCTTAGAGACGCCGTCCGTCCACACGTCGGCAAGGGTGTAGTCGTCGGTCCGCTTGCCGAGCTTGTTTATCGCGAGCAGCGGCTTTGCACCGCGGTACATGGTCTTCAAGTCTGCAGAGAGGTTCATGCTGGAGTCGAGGGCCTCTTGGCACGAAAAAACAGCGGGCCCAAAGGGAAGCGGGCCCGGTGGACCCTGGGGCCACCCCCCGCTTCCAGCTCTCCATCCTAAGTCGCTTTGCGGCAGTCCAAGGGCCCGAAGAGGGGCTGGGGGGGCGAACACGGCGAAACGCATCCGCCGTGTTTGTTTTTGCTGCTCGCTGGAAACCTGGCCTTCGCGCCCTAGCTCGGGCCCCCGGTGGCCGCTCGAGACGCTCCAGGCACCCCTACAGAACGCCCCCGGCGAGTCGCAGCGACTGGAAAGCCACCCGAGGCCAGACAGCCTCGGACCATCGACGAACACTACCAACAAAATATAACTCCCGAGGTGCGTTCAGCGCAAGCCGCACGAATTACCAAACCCCGCTTGCTCCGTGGCGGGCCTTGAAGCCCACGGCCCCCGCGACGAGGGTGGCCGCGCCGGCGGCGGCGGCCTTCTGCATAGTGTCCGCGCCTGGCCGAGCCCAGATGAGGCGCCCCGAGACGGCCCGCGGGCGACCGCTATACTCGTGCCCGAGCTTCTCTCGAGCTGCGACAGCTTCGGGGGAGGATGATAAGGAACAGGGAAGAGGAGGAGGAGGAGGAGGAGGAGGAGGAGGAGGAGGAGGAGGAGCAGCAGCAGCAGCAGCAGCAGCAGCAGCAGCAGCAGCAGCAGCAGAGGGCAGCGGTCAAAGATCTCTCATACCGTAACCAGGAACCAGCAGCAGCAGGGACGAGGAGAGGAACAGGCAGGAGCAGGAGGAACAAGGAAGAGGAGGAGGAGGAGGAACCGAGGGATAGGGGGCGGAGAGCAGGGAGGAGCGTCGAGGTGCGAGGGGGGAGAATTCGGAGAGAGGGAGGGGGTCTTTCCCTCAACCGCCTGACCTTGCCTCTGACCCTCATGCCCTCATCCTGCCTCACCCGTCCACTTGTCTTGATTCCTCCTCCTACTCCCCCTCTTCCGCTTCCTCCTTCTCCCCCTCCCCCTCCCCCTCCCCCCCCCCCTCCCCCCCTCCTCCTCCTCCTCCTCCTCCTCCTCCTCCTCTCCTCCTCCTCCTCCTCCTCCTCCTCCTCCTCCTGCTCCTCCTCCCTGTTCCTCCTCCCTGTTCCTCCTCCCTGTTCCTCCTCCTCCTCCTCCTCCTCTTCCTCTCCTCCTCCCTGCTCCTCCTCCTCCTCCTCCTCTCCTCCTCCTCCTCCTCCTTTCTCCTCCCCCTCCTCCTCCTGTTCCTTCCTCCTCCTCCTCCTCCTCCTCCTCCTCCTCCTCCTCCCTGTTCCTCCTCCTCTGCTCCTCCTCCACCTCCTCCTCCTCCTCCTCCCCTCCTCCGCCCTCCTCCGCCTCCTCGTCCTCCTCCGCCTCCTCCGCCTCCTCCTCCTCCTCCTCGTCCTTCTCCTCCTCCTCCTCCTCCTCCTCCTCCTCCTCCTCCTCCTGCTCCTCCTCATCCTCCTGCTCCTGCTCCTCCTCCTCCTCCTCCTCCTCCTCCTCCTCCTCCTCCTCCTCGTACTCCGCCGCAACGGGGCCAGCAGCGACACCCCGCCACAAATCCAGCCCCAGAGATCCGATGTCCTGCCTCTCCAATACGGACCCTCCGGAAGTTCCGACCCTTCCTCCAGGGCCAGGTTACCGTCTCGAGTCGCTTTTCGGCGGCACCGGTGCCAGGGCAACACGACGAACCACATAATTACAGCAGGAGCTAGACCACAAGGAACCTTCAACAAGAAACCCAACCCTGAGACCCCAGGACGTCCACTGATCTTTGATGTGGGAACGTCATAGTTTCCATTGCACAAGCATCGATGCCCAAAACACCCTGGGCACCCTGGAAGAAGCAGGGTGTTTCCCTTGGCTTATGTTGCTCCCGTCGTACGTAAGGGCCACATCTCAGAAATAACTTCGAGCACCCGGAAAAGTGTCGAAACGGTGCCGACACAGTGCCGGACGAGCGTCTCCCAGGGCCGGGCACGTAAACACCATTGAGTTTCGGTACTTTCTGGGGGTTCAGAATTTTTCCTCGTGGTCAAAGCTAAAGTAGGCAGGGACATCATAACCCTTGGCATGGGTTTCCACTGTCAACGCCGTGCCTCCCTCAAACACGTGGGAGGCCTGGGCAGCGCCTCTCCGCCGACGTCGCGCCGACTACGCGGCGTGGGCCCCGGGTGACCGGAGCGCTGTTGAGGGAGTCCCGGGGCCGACGGTCAGGAGAACAGAGGGAGCCACTACCACCAGAACTCCACAGAGAACCCCGCTCCCACAGACCCCCCCCCCCGAGCTGGTGGCACTCCGATCCAGGCGCTCTCTAGGGGCGCGCGCCCAAGGGTGGCAGGGCCACCAGCTCGGGGAGGGGGGGAGCGGCCAGCCCCCCTGGCTGGTGGTGGTGGTTCTTTCTTCTCTGATGAGGTGGAGGGCCTCCCGATGGGACACCTGGCCGTTGCGGGTGTCTGCGTGCGAGTCCCTAAAGGTCTATGTGAACCAAGATAAGGCCTCCCATCAGAGGAGGAAAAAGTACCCATACTGCTACCCTTCCCTCGTTTCCCCCTTTGGGGGCATCCTTGGAGGCCCTCGTCGCCACCGCTAGATTCGCCTCGAAATTCTGGTCACAACGCACCCTGGGAGAGGTCTTGGGAGTAGCGGTATCTGTACCCGTTGGTTCACCCATTTCATATATCCAAAATTCGACTGCGATAAGTCATAACGAGGAAGCTATGGGCCAAGAAAGGGCTTCAACGATCCAGATTTCGATCACGATAGCGCTGGACACCGAGCCCGTCTCGTCCTGGGTCTGAGGGGATGCTGTGAGGAAAACCCTGGAAGCCTCGCGCGGCAGCTTCGGACACGATTTACGTCGGATCCACGTCGAGTTTACGTCGGATTCGCGTCGGATATACGCTGGATCCACGTGGCACTGGCGTCGGAATATCGCCTCGCGAAAGTCGTCCCATATCCGACGGGGCGGGCGTGCGGACTAGACAATAGATATTGCGCTCTGCGCGAAGCCTCCAGGATGTTCCCCGTGGGGGGTGGTCTCTGCCCCCCGTCAGATCTGGCCGTCGCAAAATTACCCTGCGACGTACCCAACCCACGTGCATCAAATGGCAAGAGGAGTATGCCAACATTAGCAGGAACAACGACAGTGTAGACGCGGCGATTTGCTGTGCAAGCTACATGGGATGCGCATGCGTTGCACGATTCACAGGACGACGATCGAAAGAACGAGGATTGAGGCCCCAGGATCGAAGAAGAACGGGTACGGGAACGAGGGGTAGGAGAGGGATGGAATGGAGGGCGGGGGGGGCGAAAGGCCATCGCGGAAGCAGCAGCATGCATGGAGAAGGTGAGGCGGGGAATAGGACGACGATGAAAGTGGCGGGAGGAGACAGAAGACTGCCGCGTTTTTCAAGTGCGAGCTAAACCCGCAGCGCTGCCTGCGCCATGTCGTCGCAGAGTTCCACATGATAAAACTTGTTTAGAGTGCAAGGAACGAGCGAGGCGTAGCTCGCCCGCTAGCTTCTCCGCCTCCTTCCCGCACATTTCAGCGCGGGAGCTGAACGCTCGCAGGCGCGCCGCCAGGTCTGCGGGCGGCCCGCGGGAAAGAAACTCAAGGCCGGGGTCGCGTATCATCAATCGGTTGTCCATCGTCCAAAGTTGCACTGGCGACGTACTGGTTGAACGCGGAGCGAGCAGCATCACGCGCGTGCCTGAACGCCACGCAGGTACAGTGCACGCGCGATTGGGACTTCAGGTCGATCACGCGCGTCTCCACCAGGCTTGGCAACACCACGCGACTGAGGATCTCACTGCGGTCTGCCATGCTGCTGTCCGCGAATGCAATGCGCTGCCTGCAAGTAAGGCGGCGGCGTCCACTTGTCTCAGAAGATGTTCCCGCGGGCCCGAAGGGCGACCGCCAGCTCGAGCCGCGGCGCCGGCAGGCCAGATAAGGATCATGCAACAGCAAAGACGATGACAGAGCAACGAGGTATCGGCGAGTGCATGACCGGCCTCCGTTTCCTGCACTTCTTTCCTGTAGTTCCCCTAGCTCATCGAGCTCAGCAGATGTTTCTGCGGGTCCGAAGGACGACCGCCAGCTCGAGTCGCAGCGCCGACGAGCTGCATCCACATCAGGCAACACCCCAGGAGACACTGGCACACAACGATTTGACGTCAGTCAGTGCCAGACCACTCCATGTCTAGTTCCTCGCACACATACAGTCGATCGCAGATGCGGGATAATCGAAGTAGAATGACGGGTCCAATCTGCGTCCGCGTAAGACGTCACTACGCTGGACTCCGCAGCAGGTCTCGAAAGTGGCGACAGTTTCGTGGGCCCCACAGCAGCCCTCGAAAGTGGCGACAGTTTCACAGATCGTAGCCCCCCAGCGCTGGCGAGGTCTAATCTGCGTCCCCGTAGGACGTCACTCCGCTGGCCCCCCAAGCAGCCTTCGAAAGTGGCGACAGTTTCGCAGATCGCAGCCCCCCAGGGATGGCGAGGTCTAATCTGTATCCCCGTAGGGCGTCACTCCGCTGGGCCCCCCACGCAGCCTTCGAAAGTGGCGACAGTTTCACAGATCGCAGCCCCCCAGGGATGGCGAGGTCTAATCTGAATCCCCGTAGGGCGTCACTCCGCTGGGCCCCCCAGCAGCCCTCGAAAGTGGCGACAGTTTCACAGATCGCAGCCCCCCAGGAATGGCGAGGTCTAATCTGAATCCCCGTAGGGCGTCACTCCGCTGGGCCCCCCAGCAGCCCTCGAAAGTGGCGACAGTTTCACAGATCGCAGCCCCCCAGGGATGGCGAGGTCTAATCTGAGTCCCCGTAGGGCGTCACTCCGCTGGGCCCCCCAGCAGCCTCGAAAGTGGCGACAGTTTCACAGATCGCAGCCCCCCAGGGATGGCGAGGTCTAATCTGAATCCCCGTAGGGCGTCACTCCGCTGGGCCCCCCAGCAGCCCTCGAAAGTGGCGACAGTTTCGCACAGAGATGGCGAGGTCTAATCTAAGTCCCCGTAGGGCGTCACTCCGCTGGCCACCCCAGCAGCCTTCGAAAGTGGCGACAGTTTCACAGATCGCAGCCCCCCAGGGATGGCGAGGTCTAATCTGAGTCCCCGTAGGGCGTCACTCCGCTGGCCACCCCAGCAGCCCTCGAAAGCGGCGACAGTTTCGCAGATCGCAGCCCCCCAGGGATGGCGAGGTCTAATCTGAGTCCCCGTGGGGCGTCACTCCGCTGGGCCCCCCAGCAGCCCTCGAAAGTGGCGACAATTTCACAGATCGCAGCCCCCCAGGGATGGCGAGGTCTAATCTGAGTTCCCGTGGGGCGTCACTCCGCTGGCCACCCCAGCAGCCCTCGAAAGTGGCGACAGTTTCACAGATCGCAGCGCCCCAGAGCAAGAGAAGAGACGAAGAGGGGAGAGAGGAGGAAGAGGCGGGAAGGAAGGAAGGAAGGTGGAGACCGCAGTGCTCTATTCAAAACGAGTGCCCAACGCAGGAGGGTTGGGAAAAAGGAGGCTGTACTTCTCCAGAGTCACGCGAGTCGACTTCCATTGCACTTGCCCCACCCCCCCACACCTGGCCGCCTTTCCAAACCGCGCTGCGCCGAGAAGTCGTACGAGTGAGTCTCGACGTGTGTGAAATCAAAATTTTCTTGCAGAACTCGCCGAGCCTCGACCCCACATCAATACAAACAATCATGACGAACTCTATTGAAACAATGCCTCTACCGACGGCTCGTTCTTCCGTGATTTCGGCCTCCGGAGGCCCTTGGACAGACAATACACGACTCGGGAGGAAAGCCAATCCCCGGGCAGAGGTCAAGATCCCCAGAGAACCGCGTTGTAAAACGGATGCGCCGCCCAAGCATGAGAGGGCAGCCTGGCCACTGCTGCGAGATGTGGACCCAGTGGCTCCTTTAGTGTAGAACTTATGCTTGGCGGCTGACGAGACCCTGGGTCACATGAGCCACGACTGGACGTCGCAGGCCGAGGGTGGATACAGTATCGAACGGTAAAAACAATATATTTGTACAATGCCCAGGAGAGAGACCGAGCACTGGTCGGAATTGCTACAACATCGTGCTAGCAAGGAGCACTCAACTGAAGGGGAACTGGGACACACACACAAATAAAGAAACACAAATAACCCGATTCCCCATATGTTCCCATATTTGCTTGGCTTCTGTCTTCCCCACCACTTCACATATTGTCCATATTTTCTGGGGAATCGACGATTGATTGTGTCTGTGTGTTTTTCCCCTCCCGATTAGCGGATGGAAGGAGGCGGCCTCTCTGGCCAAAACTCGGATGTCCGCGCGGATGTCTCCCAACCGCGCCAGGGAGGGGGTCCAGCCCCGATGCGAGAAATCCGCGAGGACCTCCGAGTTGTTATGTTCATGCCATTTTTGCGTTCCCCTGTTGCCGTGTCTTGACAGCACCGCCACAACAGCGAGGGTCCCACGGAGCATCCTTCCACAGCGGCAGATCGTGAACCTGAGGCTCCCTGGCGCGCGGGCGCTCTGCACGAGCGCCACTGGCGAAGAAACCGCTGTCCCACCCCATGGCTGGGGTGTGCCGAACCCTTGCTTGAGCAGGGACCGACCGTCCCGGCATTCCTGTAGTCCAACCACGAACTGTTCTTAGAACCCACAAATGCTCTAATAACAAAAGCAATGCTCCTAGAACATTAACCCGATGTGTTAAATCAAGACAGCCTCCGCCAGAAATGTTCTGAGAACATGTCGTGGGAACCACAAGAGGGTCCTAGAACATGGTTTGGTAGGGCTATGGGCGAGCCAGGACGCTTCGCCTCTGCTTGACTCGCCCAGCGCGCTCGAGGCATCCCTCGCGCTGGCCAGGCACGGGCACCCACTGCACCCCCTCTGGCGGCAACGGCTCCGCTGCCCCCGCTGGAGCCCAGAGCGGTCCTCCTTCGAGCAATAGGGGGCCACACGCGAGCCCTACCCCTACCCCCCACGATTTCTGAGGGGGGGGGGGGGGGGTACTTCGCTCGCCTTCCCCCTCAGAGATCGTGGGGGGTAGGGGCAGGGCTCGCGTGTGGCCCCCAAAGCAACCTCCGCGGCAAAGGACGATTACTATTTGAGCGGCCCGCGGTCGAGGGAACCGGGTCTGTCGAGACTACGCGGCTCACCGCGGGGGGTCGAATACCGAAAGGGGGGAGGACCACGAGTCGTTTGCCGCCGGGAGCGCTGCCCCCCCTCCCCCCCCCGAGAGAGGAAGAGAGGACGGGGGGGGGAGGGGCCCTCCCGTGGAGCAGGGACCGACCGTCCGGGGCATTCCTAGAGGCCGACCACGACCTGTTATCAGAACCCAGAAATGTTCGGAGAACAGAAACAAGGCTCGGAGAACATATGCCATGCTTAATACCTGAATATATATATATATATATATATATGTATGTGTGTTTGTATGTATGCATGTATGCATGTAGGCGAGTGGATGTAAGTCAGTAAGTACACAATTAAGTAAGCAAGCCAACATGTATGTATGTATGTATGCATACATGCATGCATGTATGCATGTATGTATGTATGTAGAATTGTATGCATGTGTGTTTGTATGTATGGTTGTATGTGTATATATATACATAAAACAAGCTCAACCAGACATTATATAAAGAACACTTCATGCAGACCACAAAAGGTTATGACACCATTACTTGGCGGACTTATGGGCGAGCCAGGACGCTTCGCCACTGCTAGATCCCCTTATCAGAGAGAGGGGGCCGACCAGTCATTCATTGTCCCTGGGTGCGTGGCTGAAGTGAGAATCCGTGGTTAGGAGTCTGCTTGTTGCGTTGTTGTTGTTGCTGCTGTTGTTACTAATGTTGTTTGTTGTTGTCGTCACCCCCGCGACCCACCCCGCGACCCACCCCGTGACCCACTTGTGACCCACCCCGCGACCAAAACGCGACCCACCCGCGACCCAACTCGCGACCCACCCGCGACCCAACCCGCGACCCATCCCGCAACCCACCCCGCGACCCACTCGCGACCCATCCGCGACCCACCTGCGACCCTCCGCCACCCACCCGCGAGCCACTCGCGACCCACCCGCGACCCACTCTGCGACCGACCCGCGACCCACCCGCGACCGATCCACATTGGTTTGAAAAGAAAATCGGCGCCTGCGGCGGGCTCGGTGCATAATTTGTGAAAGTTTGACGCCTGCGGCGGGCTTTTCCAGAGTCCCGCAGACTGCCGACGTCCCCAGCGCCCCCTCACTCTTACCCGCATCTGCGGGATGCTACATTCGCTAAATCCACCACCTCCTCCTCCTCCTCCTCCTCCTCCTCCTCCTCCCCCGCCTCCTTTTACTCCTCCTCCTCCTCCTCCCCCTCCCCTCCCCCTCCCCCTCCTCCTCCTCCTCCTCTCCTCCTCCTCCTCCTCCTCCTCTTCCTCCTCCTCCTCCTCCTCCTCCTCCTCCTCCTCCTCCTCCTCCTCCTCCTCCTCCCCCTCCCCCTCCTCCTCCTCCTCCTCCTCCTCCTCCTCCCTCCTCCTCCTCCTCCTCCTCCTCCTCCTCCATCTCCTCCTCCTCCTCCTCCTCCTCCTCCTCCTCCTCCTCCTCCTCCTCCTCCCTCCTGCCCTGCGGGGCCTGGCGTGCCTTGAAGCCCCGGCTGTTTGCGTGCGCGCGGATCAGGGCCTTGTCCGCGGAAACGGCTGGCTCGCGGGTGTCGCAGAGGGCCTCGGCCAACGCACCGTGCACGGCCCAACTCGCGCCGCAGCGCCGGAGACGGCGGGCGCACGACGGCCGCGGATTTGGACGCCCGAAATGTGTATGAAAAATTGGGTACAAGGCTCGCGCTGACCGCATCGAGGTGAGGATCCCACATCCTGAGGAACGAACCACACGCAAACATACCCATAGTTTGGACGCCCGAAATGGGCACAGGGCAGTTTTTAATACATGGGATGTTTTAATATAGGATGTTTCATACATCATTCATTTACGAGCGCATGTATGCATGAATTCATCGTTGTCTTTAGTACTAGATCCCTGCACTTTAATGCATGATCCGCACGCGGAACATGTATTTAAAAACGGCACTGTATGGAAAACGTGGGTACAATGCCCAACAACAAATGTTGTCCCAAAGCGACAGCGGCCGCTGTCGGGCAGGCGGCCTTCTGCCTCAAATAGACGCAGGCCGCGGCGGCACGGACAGCGAGTCCTGATCAACATGAACAGGAACTGCTGTTGGGCATTGTACCCATTCTTTCCGCACTAATTTACCAGCCTCGAACTTATCTCTATCCCTAAGATTGTCACGCCAAAATGCGGTGACAATCTTGAGGATGCGCCCTCAAAAAATAAGGGAATCCCTAAGATTGGCATCGTGATGAGGAGATGCCCAGCATAGGGATAGGGATATGTTCCAGGCTGGTAACCAATGTCGGTCGTCCCGAACAGACACCGGCCGCCCGCGGACCCCCGGCGTACTGTCTTTGTCGCAGCGTCGACCCCCAGAGGTCTCGACCAGTTTTATGTCGGGCGTGTCCCCCTACAGGGGGATTTTCGACGAAAAATAGAACGCCCCCCAAACATGCACAAAAATTGTAAGAACTATCCCGGCAAAGCAACCTAACAGCGATGTATAGGAGCATATCTGGAAGCATCCCCCTTAAGATCCAGATGAGAATCCAGTTGTACAATTCTGCTGTTCTCGCAGTCGTAGTCGCATTCGCGATGGCAAGCGAAGCGGCAACGGCAGTCGCAGTCACAACCTCAGCCTCAGCCTGCCTCAGCCTCAGCATCAGCCTGCCTCAGCCTCAGCCTGCCTCAACCTCAGCCTCAGCCTGCCTTCAGCATCAGCATCAGTCCGCCTTCAGCCTCAGTCTCAGCCTGCCTCAGCCTCACCCTGCGTGCAGCTTCAGCCTCAGCCTCAGCCTGCCTCAGCATCAGCCTGCCTCAGCCTCAGCCTCAGTCTGCCTCTGCCTTCAGCCTCAGCCTGCTTCAGCCTCAGCCTCAGTCTGCCGTCGGCCTCGGCCTCGGCCTCAGCCTGCCTCAACCTCAGCCTGCATCAGCCTCAGCCTCAGCCTCAGCCTGCCTCAGCCTCAACCTCAGCCTCAGCCTGCCTTAGCCTCAGCCTCATCTGCCTCAGCCACAGCCTCTGTCTGCCTGCAGCCTCGGCCTCAGCCTCAGCCTGCCTCAGCCTGAGCCCGCCTCAACCCCAGCCTCAGCCTCAGCCTGCCTCTGCCTCGGCCTGCCTCAGCATCAGCCTCAGCCTGCCTCAGCCTCAGCCTCAGCCTGCTTCAGCCTCAGCCTCAGTCTGCCTTCAGCTTCGGCCTCACCCTCAGCCCGCCTCAGCCTCAGCCTGCATCAGCCTCAGCCTCAGCCTCAGCCTGCCTCAGCATCAGCCTGCCTCAGCCTCAGCCTCAGCCTGCCTCAGCCTCAGCCTCAGCCTGCTTCAGCCTCAACATCAGCGTGCCTTCAGCCTCGGCCTCAGCCTCCGCCTGCCTCAGCCTCAGCCTGCATGAGCCTCAGCCTCAGCCTCAGCCTGCGTCAGCCTCAGCCGCACTTCCGATGGCGCCGAGGTGGCTCCCGTGCGTACCTGCGCCCACGGAAATCACCTCCGATGGCGCCGAGGTGGCTCCCGTGCGTACCTGCGCGCACGGAACGCCTGCGCGCACGGAACGCTTCTCCGATGGCGCCGAGGTGGTTCCCGTGCGTACCTGCACGCACGGAACGCACCTCCGATGGCGCCGAGGTGGCTCCCGTGCGTACCTGCACGCACGGAACGCACCTCCGATGGCGCCGAGGTGGCTCCCGTGCGAGCCTGCACGCACGGAGCGCACCTCCGATGGCGCCGAGGTGGCTCCCGTGCGTACCTGCACGCACGGAATGAACTCCGCTGGATTCTCCCGGTTTCTGCCGGCTTCCGCCGGGACCCCCCTGGAGTGTCATGATGCTCTCTTTTGACCCTACTAGAAACCTATCAGCACAAGCTGTTAGGAAAAATACTCAAACAATAATTCCCGCACTATTTACCTAACAGCGAAGACTCATAGGTTTCTAGTGGTGTCAAAAGAGAACATCTGATGACTCAGAAGGGATGTCTGGGCGGCGTCTGGACAGCGAGGGCCGGGCTCAGGGCCAGGCTCGCTTTAAGCAAACAGTCGCACACTTCGTGCTCTTCGACCTCCCAGAACTCCACTCCCGGGCCACATTTTGAATGCCCGGAACCAACTGTAAGCCACTTCGTGCTCTACGACTTCCCAGAACTCCACTCCCGGGCTACATTTTGGATGCCCGGAGCCAACTGTAAGCCACTTCGTGCTCTTCGACCTCCCAGAACTCCATTCCCGTACGCATTTTGGATGCTCGGAGCCAACTGTAGGCCACTTTATGCTCTTCGACTTCCCAGAACTTCATTCCCGGGCAACATTTTGAATGCCCGGAGCCAACTGTAGGCCACTTCGTGCTCTTCCACTTCCCAGACTTCCAAGACTCATCATCTTCATCATCATCATCGTCCCCGTAGCCTTCTTGGCTACAGCCCTGCTTTCGAAGATTTCCTTTCAAAGGAACTGCGCAGCGCCTACTGCGCACCTTACTGCCGGGACATGCTGATAGTTCTCGGTCTGGCGGCGGTGCTCCTGACCCTGCTGCCTTGAACAGCGGTGCTCCTCAGCCTGCGGCAGGGAACAGCGCTGCTCCTCAGCGTGCTGCATTGAGCGGTCCTCTGCAAACGCTCGTCGAGCACGTGAAGCAGTTCGGCCGGATACCGAAGCGAAATAAATATGTTTTTGCCTAAAAGCGAGGACTGATAGGTTTCTAGTAGTGTCAAAAGAGAGCATCTTGACTCCCCAGGGGTGTCTGGGCGGGTGCCGGGGAGAAGCCGCGGAAGTAATTTTAAGCAAACAGTCAAACACTTCGTGGTCTTCGAGGTCCCAGAAATCCATTCCTGGGCATGATTTTGAATGCCTGGAGCCAATTGCAGGCCACTTTGTGGTCTTCGAGTTCCCAGAAGTCCATTCCTGGGCATGATTTTGAATGCCCGGAGCCAACTGTAGGCCACTTCGTGGTCTTCGAGTTCCCAGAACTCCATTCCTAGGTATGATTTTGAATGCCCGGAGCCAAGTGCACAAGTGAAAACAAAACACGAAACAAAACAAAAAAAAAAGGGAAACAAAAACAAACAAACAGAAAAAAAAAAAAAAAAACATTATCAAAAAAGAAAAAACAAAACAAAAAAAAAAATGCAAAAAACAAAAGGCCACTTCGTGTTCCTTTGAGTTCCCAGAGATCCACTCCCGGGCCACTTTTGAATCTGATGCAGGCTGAGGCTGAGGCAGGCTGAGGCTGAGGCCGAGGCTGAAGGCAGACTGAGGCTGAGGCTGAGGCTGAGGCTGAGGCTTAGGCTGAGGCAGGCTGAGGCTGAGGCTGAGGCAGGCTGATGCTGAGGCAGGCTGAGGCTGAGGCTGAGGCTGATGCAGGCTGAGGCTGAGGCAGGCTGAGGCTGAGGCCGAGGCTGAAGGCAGACTGAGGCTGAGGCTGAAGCAGCTGAGGCTGAGGCTGAGGCAGGCTGAGGCTGAGGCTGAGGCAGGCTGAGGCTGAGGCTGAGGCTGAGGCTGAGGCTGAGGCAGGCTGAGGCTGAGGCAGGCTGAGGCTGAGGCTGAGGCTGATGCAGGGTGAGGCTGAGGCAGGCTGAGGCCGAGGCCGAGGCTGAGGCAGGCTGAGGCTGAGGCTGAAGCAGGCTGAGGCTGAGGGTGAGGCAGGCTGAGGCTGAGGCTGAGGCAGGCTGAGGCTGAGGCAGGCTGAGGCTGAGGCTGTGATTGCGACTGCCGTTGCCACTGCGACGGTCATCGCGAATGCGACTGCGACTGCGAGAACAGCAAAATTCTACAACTGGATTCTCATCTGACTCTTAAGGGGAACGCTTCCAGATATGCTCCTACACATCGCTGTTAGGTTGCTTTGCCGGGATAATTGTTGACTATTTGTTTATACCATGAAGGGTTTTTACCTAACAGCGAAGACTGATAGGTTTCTAATGGGGTCAAAAGAGAGCATCTGATGACTCCCCAGGGGGGTCTGGGCGGGAGCCGGACAGGCGAGGGCCGGGCTCGTTTTAAACAAACAGTCAGACACTTCGTTCTCTGCGACCTCCCAGAACTCCATTCCCGGGCCACATTTTGAATGCCCGGAGCCAACCGTAAGCCACTTCGTGCTCTTCGACTTCCCAGAACGCCATTCCCGGGCCACATTTTGGATGCCCGGAGCCAACTGTAGGCCACTTCGTGCTCTTCGACTTCCCAGAACTCCACTCCCGGGCCACATTTTGAATGCCCGGAGCCAACAGTAGGCCACTTCGTGCTATTGGACTTCCCAGAACTCCACTCCCGGGCCACATTTTGAATGCCCGGAGCCAACTGTACGCCACTTCGTGCTCTTCGACTTCCCAGAACTCCATTCCCGGGCCACATTTTGAGTGCCCGGAGCCAACTGTAGGCCACTTCGTGCCCTTCCACTTCCCAGACTTCCAAGACTCATCATCTTCATCATCATCATCGTCCCCGTAGCCTTCTTGGCCACAGGCAATGTTTCCAGCTATGCTTCTACACATCGCTGTTAGGTTGCTTTGCCGGGATAATTTTTATTTTTCGTCGAAAATCCGCATGTAGGGGGACAGGCCCGACTTAAAACCAGTGCCTCGGGACCGGCTCGTCGTCTCGAGCCCTCTGGGCGGCCGCGGGGGCACGGCGAGGCCTCCCCTTAGTGGGCCCGGGATAACGGCAGGGCCGTTGTTTCACCTTTTCCGAGAAAGTGCCCCTTGAAAATGGAAACGGGAAAAAAATGGCGACCGGAAACGGCAAAAAAATGGCTCAAGGATTGTAGCCGGAGCCGGAATCGGTCAAAAAACGGCGACGGAACCGGTAAAAAAACCGCGTCGGAACCGGTAAGAAAACGGCAAAACGGAACCGGTAAAAAAACTGCCCTGTCGTTGCCAGGGCCCACTAAGGGCCCCCCCCCGAGGCTGAGAGAAGGGCAAACCACGCCCGCCGTGCTTCTGTGCACGACGCGAGGGGGGTCTGTGGGCAAGCCCCAAACTGAACACTCCCCCTCCCCCCCAAACTCAATGTTGGCACACGCGGGGGAGACTGCGGTCGAAGCGCATCTCATCAGACCCACCGCCAACTTTGAACATTCGGGGGAGGTGGAGGCGTTGACGGATGAATGTGGCATGTGTTCGCTAATTCGTTCCGAGGCCCGTACCACTACTGCTACTCCCCGGATCTCTACTGGGGTGCGTTCTTGCCAGCAGCTCGAAGCGCATCCAGCGGTGGCGACGAAGGCCGCCCAGGAGGCCCAAGGGGGCGCGAAACATGAGGGCAGAGTAGCGGCACAGGTACCTTTGCCTCCTCCGAGCCGTGGTTTTCTTTACGACGCGAGGGGGTATGAGTGTCGTCCGACCTGGTGCGATCGAGGCATGCTCAGCTTTTCCAGCCGCCTCTCAGGGCCGGAGGGGCCCGTGCTCCGAGGACTTCGCGACGAACCCAAGGGCGCCAAAAAGCCAGCGGTTACCAGCCTGGAACATATCCCTATCCCTATGCTGGGCACCCCCTCATGACTCATTACGATGCCAATCTTAGGGATTCCCTTATTTTTTTAGGGCGAATCCCTAAGATTGTCATCGCCTTTTGGCGTGCCAATCTGAGGGATAGGCATACGTTCGAGGCCGGTGAAGCGGCACGCAGCAGATGCCCTGCCCCCGTTTCCCGGCCCTACGACGAGGCCAGGGCGAGGACGGGCTCTCGGACTGGGCCCACCGGGAACCTCTGAGATCCCGGCACTCCGGAGGGCGTCTCGGCGCCGCGGCCTTCTCAGCGCATCCTTAACCAGCCTCGAACGCATGCCTATCCCTAAGATGGGCGAGCAACAAGCGAGGACAATCTTAGGGATAGGCCCTCAGAAACTGAGGGAATCCTTAAGATCGGCATCGAGGTGAGGTGATGTCCAGCATAGGGATAGGGATAAGTTTCAAACTGGTAATTCTCAGAGCATCCTGGGTTCCGGAACGCCCTGGAACGGATCACCTCGTTCTGGCTCCATCCGATACCCCTCCAAATCCCTCTGACTTCGGAGATGGCGATCTCAAGACTGTCACAGACAACACCGGCCTCGCACGCAGCAGCAGATACGCAACGCGGAAAAGCACCCTGCAAACAGATCGATGCTGCGAACTAGAAGCATGATGCGTAGTTTTTAGCGGATGCAGGAAGATCTGAGATCTGAAACGAGCTGCATGGGCCCCAAAAAGACGGCCCCACAATCTCCAGACCGCCAACCTGGCCTACAATACGGCTGATATTGCCCTACGAGAACCCAGGATGACCCGAAGAGGGCTCCAGGACGGTCCAAGTTGCACCCTACACGGCCCTAGGCGGTCCAAGACTGCCCAAAAGGCCCCCAAGACGGCTCTTAGAGCACCTTCGGGAGGCCAAACTCATTGATGTCCCGAAGGTCTTGCAATGATCTCAGCGTTCTGGCCTTTGCGGGCTCCCGACGCTCCAATACGCCCCCATAGGCCCCCAAGATCACGCCTAAGACGGCCCACGAGACCCCCAAGAGGCCCGCAACACGGTCCAAGAGGACCTCAAGACGGCCCAAGAGGCACCAAGACGGCCCCATAGACCTCGAAGACCAAGGGACCCCAAGACTCCCTCACAGGAGGCGCCGCAAGACCGCCCCAAGACGGCCCAAACGAGTTCCATGAAAGCTCCTCAGATAGTGAAGACAGACAGTGTCACATGAGACTTTGTTGTTCGCTTCCTTCTCCTTCTCCTGCTCCCCCTCCTCCTCCTCCTCCTCCTCCTCCTCCCCTTCCTCCTCCTCCTCCTCCTCCTCCTCCTCCTCTTCCTCCTTGCCACAATCACCATCGTTCTTCTTATCAACATCGTCATCATCATCAGCAGCAGCTGCATCAACATCACCATCATCAGATTCATCATCCTCATCATCCTCATCATCATCATCAACATCATCATTGCCATCATGATCCTCTTCATAAGCATTATAATAACCACAATCATCACAATCATCATAATCATCATTATCACCATCTCTATCAACACCCCCAATATCAACATCAGCATCATCATCAGCATCAGTATCATCGTCATCATCGTCGTCATCATCAGCAGCGACATCATCATCAGCATCACCAGCAGTACTACCATCACCCTCATCATCCTTACCTCCACTCTCATCGTCATCATCACCATCACTATCATCAGCATCATGAGCATCATCGGCAACAACATCATTGGCATCATCACCACCATCATCAACACCAGCATCGTCAACATCAACATCAGTATTATCGTCAGCTCCATATGCAGCATCAGCATCCTCACCCACAAGCTTACCACGGCTCCCAAACCCTCGAACAGTCGCCACCGCAAATGCTGGGCTGGCATGGCGGTGGACCTTGCCGCAGGCAGCTGGATAAGAAGCGCGCGGATGCACCGCGCGAGGTGTACGGCAGCTCCGTGTCGTGACGTCCCTGGCGTTGGTTTCTGACACCGCGTCCATCGCTCAACCTTGCACGATCGGCGGTTTGCCGATCGCCCGATCGTTCCACACTGGGCCGATTCTGGGCCACTGGCGGCATTCAACCTTGAACGCCCGCGGCGCGGTCGCCGCCGGTCGACACGACTAGAACCTGCAGTACCAGACCACGGAAGAGGAGCCGAGCGGGAGACAGTGGCGGCATCGCGGGCGGCGGCGTGCTCCTGAGAAGGGTCGGCCACCAAACCCTGGCCACAATGGTCTGCCCGAGAGCTCCTCTCTGCTGCCCTCTCTTGCTACTGGTCCTCCTTCTCTTCTCACTTTGGGTCGGGCATGCCCTTCTACAGGCGGGTTCTGGAAAGAAAAACTGGAAGAATGGTAGAACAAATGCTCAAAGGCAGTCACAAATAGTCGAAACATTGTCCCCAGACTATTTTTAACAACTGTTCTCGGATATGCCTCATGAAGAAGGACATGCCCGACTTCATTCGAACTCCGGCTGCATGGTGATTCGACGGAGGGGAGGCCAAGGCGACGAAAGCACTCGAAAAGGAAATCAACTGGTACAGCAGGGGCCCGACCAAAAGAAACCTTCCACAAGAAACCCAACCCTGAGACCCCAGGGCGTCCATTGATTCTCGGTGTGGGAACGTCACGCTTTCCATCGCAAAACCATCAAAACCCAAGAAACCCAGGGCACCCTGGAGACAAGCAAGGTGTTTCTTGGCATGGGCCCAAACTATACGGAATGTCGTAGTGACAAGGGCCCCCGAAAGCACGTCGGGCATCGGAGAGGCGGCTGCGGCATGGTGGGTCTTGCCCTTGGACGCGAAAAAGCATGAAGGCCGACCCCAGCGAGACGAAGGAGCATCTAAACACGGCCGCTCGCCGATGCTAAGTTTTGTTGGCTACTGTTTTAGGGGAACGAAAACTGGCATAGACTTCACAAACTCTGAGGTCCGCACGGATGTCTCGCATCCGCGCTGGACCCCAGAGTCGGGGCGGCGCCGGAGGCGCTGCCAGGGGGGCCCCGAGAAACCTGCGCGGATCTCTGAGTTTTTATGTTTATGTAGTTGTTCGTTCCCCGATGTTTGCTTGGCCTTGTCACGGTCTGCATCACCACTTCTCCCGTTTGCGCACGGCCCCCGGAGGGCGGGACGCCCGCTGGGCCGTGGAGGAGGATGTGCTGCGAGCGGACGTCGGCAAGGGCAACGTCATGCACCCTCGTCTCTGCGAGGCTCTGTCGTGAGAGAAGCTGTGGCCGCAAATCTGCCCGAATGTGACCGACACAGGCGTCCGAGTGTAAGTTACCCGAGCGCGCCCGAGTGAGTACGGTAATTGGGGCTTCAATGCTGGGCACAATGTCGGTCGCACTATGCCTTCGAGCCTG
>CAUYUJ010015842.1:115000-122500 GCA_963575745.1 Prorocentrum cordatum
TAGTAATAGTAGTAGTAGTAGTAGTAGTAGTAGTCGTGGTAGTCGTAGTAGTAGAAGTAGTAGTAGTAGTAGTAGTAGTAGTAGTAATGATAGTAATCGTGATAGTAGTAGTCGTCGTCGTCCTCGTAGTAGTAGTAGTAGTAGTAGTAATAGTAGTAGTGGTAGCAGTCTATGTAGTGATATCGTATTAGTAGTATCGTATTGGTAGTAGTAGTTGTAGTAATAGTAGCAGTAGGGTAGGAGTAGTAGTAGAAGTAGTCGTAGAAAGTAGTAGTAGTGGAAGTAATAGAAATAGTAGTAGTAGTAGTACTAGTAGTAGTAATAGTAGTAGTAGTCGTAGTAGTAGTAGCAATGCTAGTAGTAGTAGTAGTCGTAGTAGTAGTAGTAGTAGTCGTAGTCGTAGTAGTAGTAGTAGTAGTAGTAGTAGCAGTAGTAGTAGTAGTAGACGTAGTAGTCGTAGTCGTAGTAGTAGCAACAATGGTAGTAAAAGCGCACGTTCAATTGTGGTAACAGTAGCCGCGGTCAGATCGTAATGCTTGAATTGGTGGGAGTAGTCGCAGCCGTAGTCGCACTCGTGGTTGTAATAGAAGTAGGCGCCGTCGTAGTAGTAGTAGTAGTAGTAGTAGTAGTAGTGGCAGTAGTAGTAGTAGTAGTAGTATTATCGCAATCGTAGCCGCAGTAGTACCAGTAGTAGTAGTAGTAGTAGTAATACTCGTAGTAGTAGTAGTAGTAGTAGTAGTAGTAGTGGTAGTGGTAGAGGTAAGAATGATGGTAGTTTTGGGATTACCAGTCGTAGTCGTAGCAGAGGAAGAAGTGGACATCAAAAGGGTCGTGGTAGCAGTAGTAGTAATATCAATAGTAGTAGCCGTGGTGGTAGTAGTAGTAGTAGTAGTAGTAGTAGTAGTAGTAGTAGTAGTAGTAGTAGTGGTAGTGGTAGTAGTAGTAGTAGTAGCAATCACAAAAATGTAATAATAGTAGCAGTAGTAGTAGTGGTATGGGTAGTAGTAGTAGTAGTAGTAGTAGTAGTAGAAGTAGTGGTAGTAGTAGTAGTAGTAGTAGTAGTAGTAGGTGTCGTCGTAGTAGTAGTAGTGGTAAACGCAGTAATAGTAGTAGCAATGGTAGTCGTACGAGTAGTGGTAGCAGTCATAACAGTTGTGAAAGTAGTAGCCGTAGTCGTAGTGGTGGTAGTAGGAGTCGTAGTAGTAGCAGGAGCCGTAGTAGTAGTAGTAGTAGTAGCAGTAGCGGTAGTTGTAGTAGAAGTATCAGTCGTACAGTAGTAATAGAAGTAGAAGGGGTAGTAGGGGTAAACCGAATAGTGGTACTAGTAGTAGTAATAGTGATAGTAGTAGTAGTAGGAGCAGTAGCGGTACTTGTAGTAGTAGTATCAGTAGTATCAGTAGTAGTAGTAGAAGTAGAAGGAGTAGTAGCGGTAAAAGTAATAGTGGTACTAGTAGTAGTAGTAGTAGTAGTAGTAGTAGTAGTAGTAGTAGTAGTCGTAGTAGTAGTAGTAGTGATAGTAGCAGTACTAGTAGTAGTAGTAGTAGTAGAAGTAGTAGTAGTAGTAGTAGTAGTAGTAGTAGTCGTAGTAGTAGTAGTAGGAGTACTAGGAATAATAGTAGTAGTAGCAGTAGTAGTAATAGTAAGTGTAGTAAAATTTTTTAGTAGTGGTAGTAGTAGTAGTAGTAGTAGTAGTAGAAGTCGTAGTAGTAGTAGTAGTAGTAGCAGTAGTAGTAGCAGCACCAGTAGTAGTAGTAGTAGTAGCAGTAGTAGTAGCAGCACCAGTAGTAGTAGTAGTAGTAGTAGTAGTAGTAGTAGTCGTAGTAGTAGTAGTAGTAGTAGTAGTAGTAGCAGTGCACATGGCCTTCGTGTCGCTACAAACCCCACCTTCGTGTACTCTTCTTTTGTATCGGGACTCATAAAACTTTTACAAAAAGGGAATTACGAAAACCGTAGTTTCAAACCTGGCCTTCGTGTCTTTCGCGCCAATGCCTACCTTCGTGCACTATTCGCTGTAGAAGCTGTAGATTGGATTCGCATTAGAAAATGAACAAAAACAGCAGTTTTACACCTGTCCTTCGTGTCGACGTCGGATTTGGAGCAACCGCCACAGCCAGCCGCTTCGTTTCGGCACAACCCTCTCGAGGATCGCGTGGGCCTGGCTCTCCGACGCGCGATTCCGGCGCGCACTTCGTTAGGATCGTGGCCCTGGTCCAATTGGGAGCGCTGCCGAAGGCCCACCGACGTCCAATTCCGGCACGCCGCTCACGAGGATCGTGTCCTGGCCCACCTGGGAGCGCTGCCGACGGCCCACCGATGAGCAATATCGGCGCACCCCTCAAACGGATCGTAGACCTCGCCACATTTGGATCGCCGCCCGACGCTGAACTTCGGCACACCTCTCACATGAATCGTGGCCCTGGCCCACTGTGGAGCGCTGCCGACGGCCCACCGACGCCCAATGCGGGAACACCCCTCACGAGGATCGTGGCCCTCTGGTCCACTTGAGAGTGGGTTTTCATAAGGACGTCGTTTTGGTTTTATTCGGGAGCGCATTCTGGTTTTATTCGTTTCTGGTTCGTGATGGTTAGGAGGAAGAGAGGAAGGAGGAGGAGGAGGAGGAGGAGGAAGAGGAGGGGGGAGGAGGAGGAGGAGGGGGAAGAGGAGGATGAGGAAGAGGAAAGCGAGCAGGAAAAGAGGAACGCTGTTTTCTCGTCTTCCACAATGGGTTTGCGAACCTCACCTTCGTGTACTATTGGCTCTATAGCCCCTGTATTGTTTTCTTACGAGCGAACGGCGTAATTGTGGGTTTCCGAACCCCTTCTTCGTGTACTATTAGAATCAGTGGGCTTCCGAACCTCATCTTCGTGTACTATTAGGTCTATAGCCCCTGTATGTTTTCCTATCAGCGAATGGCGAAATTGTGGGTTTCCGAACTTCTGCTTCGTGTACGATTAAGATCCGACTATTCTATGTTATTCTATTTGGTTTTATATGACTGTGTAGAACCCGAACCCGAACCCGAACCCGAACCCTTACCCATTCATTCTTAGTAGACACGAAGGTGAAGTTTGACCCTAGTAGTAGTAGTAGTAGTAGTAGTAGTAGTAGTAGCAGCAGTAGTAGTAGTAGTAGTACTACTACTACTAGTAATAGCAGTAGTAGTAGTAGTAGTAGTCGTAGTAGTAGTAG
This sequence comes from Prorocentrum cordatum, assembly GCA_963575745.1. Taxonomy (NCBI): domain Eukaryota; class Dinophyceae; order Prorocentrales; family Prorocentraceae; genus Prorocentrum; species Prorocentrum cordatum. The sequence goes on from CAUYUJ010015842.1 coordinate 118,190, forward strand.
TAGTAGTAGTAGTAGTAGTAGTAGTAGTAGTAGTAGTACTAGTCGTAGTAGTAGTAGTAGTAGTAGTAGTAGTAGCAGTAGTAGTAGTAGTAGTAGTAGTAGTGCAATAGTAGTACTAATCGAAAAAAACAATACTACCAGTAGTAGTAGTAGTAGTAGTAGTATTAGTAATAGTAGTAGTAGTAGTAGTTGTTGTTGTTGTAGTAGTTGTAGCAGTGGGAGTAGTAGTACTAGTAGGAGTAATAGTAGTGGTATTCGAAATAGTGGTACTAAATATAACAATAGTGGTGTAGTAGTCGTGGAAATAATCGTAGTAGCGGTAGCCAACATAAAATCGAAAACCTTCTATAGCGCTGCCACGCGTGGGATGATGACATTGCGAGTCAACACAAGAAGATAACACATTCGGTGTGTAACTGTCCCCCGCGTTAACAAAGTTCGGCCTTGCCGTCCCCCAACCAACCAACCGAAACTTCATTGGCGGGGGATAATGAACTCTCAGGAATTAATGGGGGGGATCTGACTTATTATCTGGGGCACCGGGTCAACCAGGGCCGCCCGTCGGGATTGGCAAAAGCACCGACAGTTCGAACGTGCTGCCTAGAGACGGACCCGCACTGACAAGGGTGACAGGGTCACAAAATACGGAAGAGGGCCTCCCCTCGGAAAGATTCTGGATTGTTGTATCTTTGGTCGCAAAATCCAGATCCTGATGCAAGGCGCCATTACACCTTGGTGCGAACTCTGATGCGAGCACGTTGGCCATGTGAGAAAGCTTCTCTGCTGTCAGGTGAGGCCTTTCCATTGTTTCCTAAAGCCGACACCATCCCCTCCCCGCAGTCGCACTTCGTAGTCCACGCCCGTGGGCCTGGGGTCACTTGTCGGCGCTCTGTTTGGCCTCTGGACGGCGCCGAGACAGCTACAAGGAGCCAAGATGGCCTCAAGATGCCCCCAAGCTGGCCTCATATGCCTCGATGTTGCCCCAGACAATATACAATGGTATTCGCGTTTCCGCTTTCCGAGGCTTCCGGCAACCCAAGACAGCCCCAGGAGGCTTTCAACACAGCCCAAGAGGCCCCGAAGACGGCCAAAGAGGCCCCCAAGACGGCCCCAAAAGGGCTGCAAGTCGGCAAGAGCGACCTCCAATTCGGCTCGCAGCCGACCGAAGAGGAACCCAAGACGGCGCTACTGCGCTGGCACGATGGCTGGGTGTGCTGCCGCCGGCAGCTAATCACGTGCAGAACCCTGAAAGGTCTTTCGCCCCCCCCCCAAAAAAAGGGTTACCAATTATCGAAGGACTGGGGTCCCACCAATCGGGGGCAACTATTTTGTTCGCGGCACTTAGGACCAGTCCTAGTCACCGCCGAAAGAAAAAAAAGCTGGGGACCCCCAAAAACATTTAGCAATTACATACCCAGACATGCGGCCTCCTGATGCTTTCAAGACGGCGTCCCCGGAAGTCCCGACCCTTTCCCCGGGGCCGGTTTTTCATCCCGCGTCGTTTCGTTGACGAACCCAGGGCCTGGCGAGAGCCCCCAGGGGCCGAACATAGCGAAACACTGGCCGTACTGTTTTTTCTCTTTCTCTTTTGTACTACGTGATCATGTCTGGGTAGCAATGCAGCCCACGCCCCCCGCAGCTCCTCCTCGCCACCTCCCTGCCTCTCCCCGCAGGGGAGCAGAGGAGGAGGGGGGAGCGAGAGGAGCACGATGCCCAGGAGGCGCAGGGAGGAGCCACGGGGGGGGATGCGAGAAAGACGAGGAGTGACAGAGATGTGGGGGAGGAGTGGGGGGGAGGAGGATGTGGGGCAACAGTGTATATATACATATATATACATACATACATACATATACATAACATACATATATACACACACGGGCAACCTGCCACGAACTTCGCCTGTGCCTTTTGGGAGGGCGGCGGTGTATAAAGCCGCCGGCTTTGGTGATTTATACACCGCCACCCTGTGAAGACCAGGAACAATTCAACGGAGGGCGCCTGTGTTTAGATATATATATATATATGCGGCGGAACGGACGGTGGTGCCGGAAAAAGCGCGTGTGTAGCGATGTTTTCCCGACCGCCACGGCCCCCCCGTCGCTTCGGCGCCCAGTCCTTCTGCATCCGCTTCCAGTGGTCGAGCTGGGTGTGCGTGGAGGCGTAAGGCGCGCTAGGCTGCGTGGTGATGCCCCCCCGAGGCGGCAACATGCGTGTAGCCATGGGCGCCTGGCTTGCAGGTCTCTCTCTCTCTCTCGCTCTTTCTCCCTCTCTGCCTCTCCTTCTTTTCTTGTTGTATTGTTGTTTTGTTTATTTGTTGCTCTCTCTCTCTCTCTCTCTCTCTCTCTCTCTCTCTCTCCAATTCTCATTCAACGCGATAAAGTAAAAAAATTGGGGGCCGGACCAAGACGCGCCTAGACGAGGCCAGATCGGGCCGAATGAGGCCCAGCTGGGCAGGAGAGCGGGCGTGCACCGCGGGAAAACCGGGGCGGCGGAAGCCAGACCGGGCAGGGTGGGGCCCAGCAGCAGCTGAGTATGAGTAAAGCTTAGCTGGGGGCGGCCAAGAGGGGGCAGCCAAGAGGGAGTGGCCAAGAGGGGGGCAGCCAAGAGGGGGGGGGCGTAAACCATGGCCGGCGGCATGTGCGCGGCCCAAAAGGGGGGCCGGGGACGCATCGAAATAGGAAGAGGCGCCCTGACATCTGGGAAGATAGCATGGCCCCCAGCGATGCATCGGCGAGGCATCGGCGATGAATCCGGCGATGCATCGGCGACGTCCGCGTGAAGCAGACCGGGCTCCACATCTAGCCGCATCGATGATGCATCGACGATGCGGCGCAATCCTCGGACCCCATCTACTCGGACCCCATCAAGGAGGCCTAGAGAGTTGCAGCCTAACTCCATGTCTCCCCGGACCTCCGGGTTTTGAAAACGAGACGGAAGGGGCGAACATGCACCGCCTCGTGCCGGCTCCAGGCCGTCGGTCGTCTACCATACACACCCAGCTCTCTGGAGCCGTCCTGGGGCCCTCTTGGGCCGTTCTGGAGGGCTCGGGCTGTCTTGGGGCCCTCGTGGGGCCGTCTTGGGCTCTTTTGGGGGCTTTTTCGTGTCCGTCTTGGGCTGTCCTGGGGCTCCCTGGGGCCATCTTGGGGCCCTCCTGGGCCGGGCTCTCTGGAGTGCCACTGGGGCAGAAATGGGGCGGTCTTGGATGCTCATCCGGCCGTCTTGGACGCCCTGCCGACCCAAACGTCGGCAGGGCGTCCAAGACGGCTGGATGAGCATCACACTTACTCCAACTGTGCCCCAGAGGCACGCTCACACTCCGACTCGTTCAGACTCCGACTCGCCTACACGCAGTCTCTTATATTTTTGGAGGTCGGAGAAGGGGAGTGGCAAAAAGGAGTATGGTGCCAATCGTGGAAATGGTGATGCTATCTGCGGTAAATAACATCGCCAGATTCCCCGATACAAAAATTAGCACCACACCCCTTTATACCATACCCCTTTCCTACCTCCAGAATCTTGAGACCCACAGTTCTCCATACTCGTGCATGGATACTCGGAAGCCCCAGGGCCACCACAATGTAGCAGGCAAAGCACTTGAGCACCACAGGGGGGGAGCCCCAAGGGGATGGGACACTCGTCCGCTCTCGACCAGAATATGAGGATGCCTGGAATTTCGGGGGGCTCGTTGCACAACGCTTGGACCTCCCAAAGGGGGACTCGCCAGGGGGGGTGCACGCTCAAGGTGTAAGAATTTCTCGGACGAGCGCTCGCGCTGCGCCTCCGACCCCCCTCTCCCTGCAGAGCCGCACGCTCACCGCGATGCAACAGCAGAGCACCTCGGCATCGCAAGGGGGAGCTGCACGGCGGCAGACACTTTGCCCGATCGCGCCCACATTGTGAGAGCATCTCGAGCGAGGCGCCTGTTTTGCACCTCCCGATCCTCTCTCGCCACAGCCCAGTGATCACCGCGATGTAGGAGGCATAGCACTTGGGCGCCACAAGGGGGAGCCGCCAGGGGGTAGGACACCTACCCGTTCGCGCCCACAGTGGAAGGGTGTCATGAGCAAGGCGCTAGTGTTGCACCTCCGACTCCTCTCGTTCCAGACACCCATGATCACCGCGATGCGCGTTCTCACTCAGAACGTCTCAAGCGAAAGGCTTGTTTTGGTACCCCGACCCATCTATTTTGGAAACCCTCGTGATCACCGCGATGTAGCAAGCATGCCGCTTGGGCATCCGAGGGCGGAGCCGCCAAGGAGTAGGGCACGGGGCACTTGCCCGTGCTCGCCCAGACTGTGAGGACGTCTCCAG